>JBBPCS010000359.1:11231098-11255882 GCA_037974645.1 Hollardia meadi
TGTGTGTGTGTGTGTGTGTGTGTGTGTGTGTGTGTGTGTGTGTGTGTGTGTGCGTGCGTGTGCGTGTGCGTGTGCGTACACAGTGCTGGTGCTGGCCGGACGGGGACCTTCTGTGCGTTGAGTACAGTCCTGGAGAGAGTGAAGGCAGAGGGCATCCTGGATGTGTTCCAGACAGTCAAGAGCCTCAGACTGCAGAGACCCCACATGGTGCAGACACTGGTGAGGGGCTTTTTTGCTCTTAATAGAAAATTACTTGTGATTCATTCTTTGTCATGGGACCTTTCCTCACATGTACTTAAGAAGTTGGGATGAAGCCTTTTAAAAATGTATGTTGTTTTCTCAATAAGGTTGAATTAACAAACAAAAACTTAATTTATTACCACACCCAGGGGCTTATTTTCACTGCTGTCAGTGTGTTTGTCAGCACAGGGTATCTCAACAACTTGGGTATCTCTATTAATATTGGCAGTCAAATTGGGTTTTAGCCAAAGAGCAGCTTATGAGATTTCAGTATGTATGTCATTAAACAGTTATGAAGTGTGGAATAAATAGCTATAGATGTTTGATTCCAATGCCACAGAGCTTGTTTGCAGAGTTCAAGGAACAGTTAAACGTTTTGTGAAACACACCCACTTTTGTGCCAAGAGTTAGACAGGAATTTCGATACCACACCCATGTCTGTGCGGTTAATATGTAACTGGAACCAGCAACCTACCAGCACCTGTAAATTTCACTAATATCTCATTTGTTTATTCTATACAAAACAAAAAAATTTAAAAACAACAGTTTGCTGTGCTAAAGTGGGTTATGTGCTGGTTTCTCTGGCCGACATAACTTTCCAGGCAACAAGCAGAGGGTTCTGGTCCAGATAATGTAATAGTCCAACATGTAACCCACCCAAACGAGATTCAGTGTAGCGTTAGGTTATTCATAACTTAATAGTGAGCTCGAGAGGTGCTGGTAGATTGATTTTGTTACCTTTGGACAGGCTGTTTTCTTTACCCTAAGCTAAGCTAAACTAACCAGCTGCTGGCTCCAGCTCCCTATTGTACTGCATAGACATGGTGAGAGTGGTATCACTCTTCCCATCGAAAGTCTAAATTCAAGTTCAATTTGTTGTGGAGATTTGGATTCCTTTGGGGTTTAGGTGATAAGTCTAATTGCTTTTTCCTAATTTAGTGTATGTTTAACATCTAGATGCAAAACGGGGCTTAAGGAACTTTCATAATGCATCAATTCTCAAACTATAGCTGTGTGATTGTACTTGGACTTCAATGAGTGAAATGTCACAGACTTGAGAAAATTATCGTGTTAGTAGTTTTAACTGATGTGTGTGTTTCTCCCGTCCCCTCCCCCTCCTCAGGAGCAGTACGAGTTCTGTTACAAAGTGGTCCAGGAGTATATTGATGCCTTTTCTGACTACGCCAACTTTAAGTAGGGACCTGCCATGGATTGACGGATGTCCGCATATACTTCATACAAGCATAAAGCACCAGAACACACACATGCATAACCATGCAGAAAGCTGCATATTCCCATCTGATGGATTTTTTTTTAACAAAGACTCATCACGACTTGACCTGTGGATGGGATCAACTGCCCGGAGGAAAAGGGAACAGAGGCCTCGGGCCGAAGGACAGGGCAGTGCAGTTGGACAGAGAAAATAACTGAGATGCCTTCTTGAATATTTTGTAATATTCTTGTTAATACAGCCCCTCACCCCCCGGCCCTCCATATGTATATATACTTACTGTGTTGCATATTATTACTTTGGTTTCAGACACAGTTTTGAGTTTGGCTGCATTTTTGGGTGGCACCTGTAATGTATTTTATTGGTATGTGTATATATATATATATATATATATATACACACACATACATAAATATATATGAGTATAAATCTAATGCTTTGGAGGCTAATGTAAAAAAAAAATAGAGGTAATGATATTTGGATTTTATTTTTAATTTTTCCCCCCCACTTTTAACGACAGAGACTGAAAACATTTTTGGCTTTGCTGTAGCCGCGCTGTAGCAACACGTGTGGTAGCAGAATCTTGAAAATTCACAGACAAACCTTGACATTCATACAGCACACACGCAGACACCACAAACCGAGCCATTTAGTTCCATCTATCGAGCCAATTACTAATTCTCCCCTTTACGTTTCAGGGGTTCAAAGGTCACTCACAATTAGAGATCAGAATCTCTGTGATGTATAGGCTCAGGTTGACACACACTAAATACCAGGAGCCGTTCTATTTTTCTCTTTTTTTTTTGAGTGTGCTTGCGTTTGCATGAGCTGGCAGATTGACATCACATCACATTTTTTACATCATGTTTGCTATCTGCCGAGTGCCAAAGTTCTTCACTCACTTGGTTTTGCAGCCCGGGAGTCTGGAGATACTCTGCCATCCATGTTTAAACATTCAGTACAAGAAAGCTATTTTACTGTCTAAGCCTCAGTAGCCAACACATTCCTGGACTCTGACAGGAACTTAGGACATTAAAGGAATGGGAGAATTGGTCAAGCTTTAATGTAAAATCTCTATTTTCTATCTCAATATCTATTACGGTATCAGCCGAAGTGTTGATCATGTCGACAGGCCAAATCAAAGCCGGCAATACAATCACAAAGTACTCCATCACTGCATCATAGAAATCAACAAATGCTTTATGCCCAGCATATTTTGTTTGTTTACAGACACACGTCAGTATTTCTTGTAGATTGTATTGAGCATTTCTGAATGGCTTTCCTTTGACTCTGCCTGAATTAACCGTCAGGTCATTTCATTTTCTTTTTTTTCCTTTTTTTCAATATCAGGCTTGCATCACTATGCTGTACTCTCACTCTTATAAAGAATAATACCCTTTTTTTTCACACCATGAACATTGATGCGGAAGAATGTTTCTCTTCTTTTGAAATGCTGTTGCTAACGTAGTCCTCAAAAGTTTATATATTGTTACTTCAATCGCAGAGGTGTGCCATGCAGTGGTTGCTACACTTTTTTAATGGATGTACAGCGAGGACACTGAGACTTGGACTAGTGTGTTGTTGTTTTTTTTTGGGTTTTTTTTTTGATTAGGTCACTGCAGGGTTTTAAGGTCAGTCCAGATTTCCACTCAGTCAGCTGAGGAAATGAATGATTCCAGGACTGCTTAAACTTACAAACTGTTCCACTTCAGCTCAAATAGTCTCCACAGCCAGTGTTCAAGCAATTTTAACTCCCACCAGGGGAGCATTCAGAGCCTCGGCCACATTTTAATAGATGTTAACACCTTGGTATTAGAAATTATATTTCTTTTAGCAGTTTTAAATCGCTTTAATGTAGATTTTAACTAAAAACAACCCCATGCTTTTCCATGATTTAATCACACTAATACATTACACTAACACTCCTATATGTAATTACTTTTATTAAAAGGAGGGGAACAATCAAATCTAATTTATTGACAGTAGATGTCTTTAAAAGTACATGCAGAATTTTCAGGAAGGGTGATTGTGTCAATGTTGATCGTTTGAACACTCATGCACTATTTGCACCAAAAGCAAAGCCTTTAAGAATACGGAACCAAATAAGAGATAAGGTCAGAATGATAATATGGGAAGTATATTGAGAAGCAGGTCTCAGAGCCCTGGGTTGAGCCTTCTGTAAGGCCCATGTAGGGACTTAAAGTAGCAGATATTTGAATTGACCCGTCACTGAAACTGTTGGCTGTTTGTGCATCGTCATCGTCATTTCAGGTGTTCTTTTGTTCCAAAGCATCACAAGTGCCCGCACTCTTAGTTAGGTGCCATTATGTTCTTCATTCATTTAGTTATTGGGTCTTTAATCAATAGAGGAGGGGATGCTTTTTGTTCTGCCTGTGGTTCAATTACATGGGTTCATTGTGTGTGTTTGTATCATGTGATCACTTTGTCTCACTGCAATTTGACAGCAAAGCACGACACTGCGCCAACCCATGAGACCCACTATTTTGCTATTAAAGTAAACTTTAAAAAGTGCCTCACTGGAATATTTGAAGAAGAAAAAAATCGCAATTTTATATAAAACGTGAACTTCTGCATTTTCCCAACTCACATGTATTTCCTCAGCAGTCACATGCATACAAATGACGAACCTCTTTGTATGCCGTTGAATTAGGGCCAGAATCGAGACGGGCTCAGTCATCCTTCCTTTCACATTCCCTCTAGTGGCATATAGTAGATTCCTTGATTGTGCAAACTAATATTGAGGTCACTTTTTTAAAATTAAATTCCATCTTTGATTGAAAGGCTTCATTTCATTCCATATCACCCAAATGTGGGATCCATGACAAGTAATCAATTGTGGGTACCCAAATGTTCAACAAAAAATTCCTACATTTTTAAAGCAAGGAATTCCATCTTTTTCTGCATTATCACAAAGGGAAACCTATTGTCCCTGTTTCACATCCCTTTATTCCTGGAGCTTTGCCCCAGTGGAGCATTTTGAATGCCCTGGAGAATCAAAATATGTCTCCATTTCTCGAGCGTTAGACTGAAGGAGGAGTAGAGTCCAACTTTACTCTTCTCTCCTCCTTTATATGTCCTTTATGTCTCCTATCCAACTCCAATCACTGCTGTCCACTTATCTCTTTCACTTTGTCCTTTGGACCATTTTGTGGTCACTGTCTACTCCCTTTTGTACATAATGTAAGGTTATTTATATTTCATTCCTGTCTGCTACCTTGCTTATTTTATTTTCTGCTCCCCTTTCTTGTTTTTCTTTTCTGTAAATTCGAACTGTATCGGGACCATTTTGAAATGTATAAGAAATGTGTTGTTTTTGGCCATTTTTAATTTGGTATAATTGTCTTAAGCAAATCCTATTTTTTAATTTGCCTATGTTTGTTTCTAGTGTTTTGTTATTCAACATTTGAATATATGTATATATAATTATATATATGACTAAAATTATATATAATTATATAATGCCAGATGGCCTTTCTAAGCAAGATACTGTTTAAACCTAATAAAGTGCTTGAGATTTTATCATTTGTCTCTAATTATTATGTCTTTAAATGCAATGAACACGGACGTAGGGTTAGATCACGTGTCAGACATGTCAGTGCAGTCGTTCATTGCTCGTTTCAAGTCGGGGCAACCTGATGCTCATTACAGCTCACATCTCGATGAAGACTAATGGTACAGTGGTGCAAAATAATTGCCATCCGTCCATGTACCTTATAGATCAGACAGTCCTCTTGAGTGTTGCTCTTGAAGGGTTTTCAATCAGTGTTCAACCCTTCACCCACAATCAAATATTAATGTACTTTTTGCGCCAATAAATAATTAATCGGGATCATTTAGGGTTACTTTTGAAATGTTTGTGTGGAAAGTAACATCTGAAATATATTGTAGGACACATCAGGTTTACATGAAACTGGTATTATTCAGTTTGGTGGATCTTTGGCTTTTCAAAGAGTAGAGCCGTAATCTACCAATTTAGAAATTCTTAATTATAGATACAGATTTAAAAAAGATATCCATTATAATCCGAAACAATGTGATGTCTTAAATGGGCACTCCTCTAATTTTAGACATGAAATTCAGTTTGTGACAAGGACTAGAACTCAGCCAGTTGTATAATGTTTTGTGTGGTTCTGAGGACATTTTTATAGTTTTATTTAGAATAACCCTGATCACGTCAGGAGGGCTGTCTTCAATTCTATAACACAAAGTTTGCATTCACAACGTGACCAAATTGACAGTACTGAGCATTTGAGACAGGGAACGCCCAAGGAATATTTGCACTGAGGTAAAAGTAGGATGCAGTGATTTTGGAGCTGGACTCGTACTAGAAACTCTTGTTTTTATTTTTAAATCGCAATCTGTAGAGGTACCATACCAGTAAGAGGTTCACACTGTAGTGTATATCAGTTAAAAGCTTGAGGAAACACAATAAATATTTTTGTATTTCAACAGCATAAAATCAGTCAAGTTGAATTAATGCTGTCAAAACGCTGAACTAAATTAAAGGTGACAGGGTGGTCAGGCCTATGAAAGAAACCAAAGCCTACATGAGCTGCCATGCTTTTGAAATTCTCTTGGCAGATAACGATATAGCCACCCATCAGTATTATGTTCGTCTTGTAAATGTTCATCGGCAGACTTCTGAGAAGGTAATTGCTCTTGTTTCACATTGACAGATGAGTCTGAGACCAGGGATCATGAGTCAGAAGCATCTTTGAGTCATTGTGCTTCAAACAATCCCTTGCAGCAAACAGCCCTCAAGCTGGGGGATGAACTGGGTCAACAGCGGCATGTCACGAAGTTAGTCACTTCCTGAGCAAGAACTGGTTCTGCATCTTAAACTCTCAAAAGTAAAGACCTTTCCTCCTCTAAATGAGAGGGATGTCATTGGTGGCCTGGTCAGGAAGCCACAGTGTTTGCTCCCCTTGTCGTGTGTGTTTCCCCTGACTGAAGGGTCAACAGTGTCAGATGGGGGATGTGTGATGGGTCACCGTGGTCAAAACAGGTGCAAGAAGAGAGGAAATGGGAACTATTGAGTTTTACCTTCTGACAAGAACCTACTGTTTGATCTGAGAAATAAGATTACATACAATTAGTCAAAAATAATCATTGGCAGGTCCCAGACTATAGAGTTATGTTTAAGTGGCCCTTACTTCCACTCTATAGATAATATGCAGTGAGGCGTTTGGGGACATTTTCCGTTTTTTGAAATGTTTTCTCAAGTCTGTGTGCTGCAGGAAAAGTATACATCAATGACTGTTATTAATCTGTAAAGTGAAAAACTTAAATCTGTTATTTAGTCAGTATTTGGAGGTAGATACAGATGAGCACATGAACATCCCAGGGGTGTCAGTGTTGCTTGCAGGTGATAATTGGAATTGGCTGTGTTCTCTGGACCTCTTGCCCCTGCCCCCCACCACCACCACCACCAGGGAACATTAATTTCACCACTGGGAACAGAGGGACCAAAGGGGTCAGTGATGGGCGGGACGATTAGGGAATGATAATGTAAATGGGCGTTGGGAGGGGGGCCTTCAGACTGGTGCATATATAGAGAAGGGGGTGAGGTTGGAGAGAATCTCCATAGTATTCTACTTGTGATACTGTGAGATACGTTGAGCAGCTGACCAACTGAAGGGCAAGCAGAGTGAGCTATTGGCGGGACGTTGGGACACCTGAAGTGATAAAATTGTCAGAGGGAGACCAAGGTAAAGATGCTTACTTTACACTTTTACAAAGTTTTACTTTACTCTGTCTAAAATAGATATTGTTAATATTAGAATAAATATAATGCTGTTGGAGAACTTTAGAGAGCTTTAATAGAATGTGATGACAGGAACCTTTTTTGTCTGAGGCTAAACTGACTTAAGATTTGATATGTTGAGCTTAAGTAGTTTAATATTTGGCCTGAAAGTTGGTCTATCAGAGCAGTAAACTATTTGAAAGGCAATAAATGTGAAAGTCCATAAAATGATGTCTCATGTAACAATGTTGTTCCAAATGCAATGACATGTTTGTGTGTGTGTTTGGCTAATTGATAGCAAGCAAACAACCAAAGCTTTTACTACAGTGAAATGAGAAACATTTTTTTTCCATTGAGAGGAAAGTCATTTTTAATTGATTAAGAAATGCAGTATAATAACTCAGTGCAAATTTTAAAATCTCATAGCATTATTGTGTCTTAGCCTGAGAGTCTTGACATTCTTTAAAAAATATTAGAGCTTTCTGGGGACAATCACTCTGTATACAGTATAGTCTATGGTCTTTTTGCAGGAAAGCAAAATCAAGGATGCCTTTTCAAATTTAGATCAAATGTTCTGCCAAACATGATGGAATCTAACATTTACAGAAATTTAGATTTTAACACTTTGCAATTTGTTTAGATCTTCTAAATCAGATACCAAAGGATCAAAGATAACAACCGTGTTATATTCTAAATAAGAGTCCATCTTTGCCTTCAGGTGGGATTATCATGTGTGTATCTCGGCTGGTTTTGCTGCTTGGGCTGCTTCTATGTGTGGGGGCTCAGCTGTCCACCGCCCAACACTGGTCCCACGGTTGGTACCCTGGAGGCAAGAGGGAACTGGACTCGTTCAGCACGTCAGAGGTCAGGATTGGTGTTTGTGTGTGTGCCTGCCAGTGCGAATAGTTGTCTCATACGCTGAGCACTTCCTGTGGAGAAAGAAGATGTATTCCTAGTCTGTTTACTCACTTCTCTTATATTCTCTCTGTTTCTCAGATTTCAGAGGAGATTAAGCTGTGTGAGGCAGGGGAGTGCAGCTACTTGAGACCCCAGAGAAGGAGTGTTCTGAGAAATATTCTTGTAAGTGAATTAACCATGCCTAATCTAGTGTGACATGGATGCAGGCATGATGCTATAATGACATCATGCCCCACCTATACACTGGACATAACAACAAAAAGTTGTACTGTAGCACACATTAATTGTAATGAGTATAGTGTGTCTGACTCTCATGTTAAACTGTATCACTCTTCACAGTTGGATGCCTTAGCCAGAGAGCTGCAGAAGAGGAAATGACAGCTTTCCACCCTACACTACTTTTCTACCTAGTGACCCTCTTCTTCACTGTCTTGACGTGGAACAATTTTATGTTGATGCTCTTGTCGTGTATATTAAATTTGTCAGCGTTGTCAATACAGCATTACATGGATTTCCCCTGTGGAAAAGAAACCTTGAAATTATAATGTCCCCTAATAAAGTATCTATTTTGATATTAAGTTTGTTCATTATTGGTGTTCAAAATTGTCAATATGGTGAATAGTAAATTTCAAGTAAAAAAAAAAGTAGCAAGTGACCTTAGCCAATGGAAACATTTGACTTGCTTTTATTTATGCTGTTTTTATTTCCAATTATTTTATTGTTTTTACTGTATGTTTTTGTCCTTTTAGTATTGATTTAATTTGCCTTGTCTGGTTTTCTGTTTGTTAAAGCACTTTGTAACTTTGTTAAGAAAAGTGCTATATAAATAAAGTTATTATTATATAAATAAAGTTATTGAAGGGGTAGCAAAAAAAATAGGCTAAATAAAATTCATGGTTTCTGAATTCTGTTTATGGATTTTTAATTTGACTTTTGTCTGTGGTCAAATTTCAACAAGAAAGGGTTTTAAAAACCTGTCTTAGAAATGTACAAAACTTTCATCACAGTATTCACCAACTTGAAGATATGAAACCATGTTCAGGAAAAGAGGTTTGAAAGATGCTACTACAAAAAAAAATAATTGAAAAACACAGAACAGCTCAGTAAGTTTCTATGCAGAGTTTGATTTAGGCCAGTTATTCATATCTTCAAAGAAACGCCATTAACACTACGACGTCACTGCGCATGCACTGAACAGCTAGGGAAAAAGATGGACGACAGGAGTGTCTGCGCTCCGCTGCTTGCGGAGTCAGACGCTCAACATTACACTACTAGTACCCCTCACGCGGCTTCTGTCACAGATGCTGACAAAGTAATAAACACTAACATAGATAGTACCCAGGTCGAAGGTGAGTCTTGTCTAGAACATGCAAATTCAGCCGTACGGCTACCAACCTGCCGAGCCAACGTTAGCTATTTAGCTAACTGGCTAGCCAGCTCAACAGTCGCGTGAGCTAGCTCCTTAGCTAAATTCGCGACGTCAACTGTCTAACGTAGGCTGTAACTTTATGAGTATACCGGGTCGTGCTTACATGATTCGCAAAAGGCATCGCCCACCAAAACACCCTTTTGATTCTTATACCTCCCTGACAGTGAAACCATACAAAGTTAGAACTCGTTTTGGTTTACCCAAGTCCGAAAATGGTTGGCAATTGCTAACCTAATTAGCTAGTGTCTCCAAGCTTAGTCCCCAAGCCAAACAGCCTTTTGGCCATTTAAATTAGCCACATACCAGTGGTCAGGGTTAGCTGGTTGGGCAGCTAAAGTGCTTTGGTAACGGAGGCCACCAAATAACTTTGCACCATTTAGTGAGTGACAATAATTTTATCCTCTTTCTGCCAATAGATGGTATCTTAGATCAATACTTAGGCTACTTAACAAACCAAACCAATTGACTACCCTGCAATAACGCACAAGCTAGTCTAAAAATATGGTTGTGTAAAAAGATTGAGTATTCTCAGGTTGGTTGTGAGTCTGATGGATCTCATACCTCATCAGCTGGTGTCATTCAGTTTCATGTAAAAAAAAAAAAAAGGTCATCTGTCCCTCACTTGTTGGCTCTGCTCACCAGTAGAATAAAACATGCTCTCAAGATAAGAGTGTGAATAGAATATATTTTCTCTTATGCAAACTTTGTACACATACTTTGAGATACAGTACCCACAGTCTCTGTTTTCTTGTTAACTGCTACTGTGATTATCATTTGGTAAGTACAATATTTGAAATGTATCACCAGACATGGATCGGTTTTACGAAGCTACAGAGATAAAAGCTGTATTTTAGTGTATAATTGTCTTATTGCGTTAGATTGGACAAGTTAAAATTTGGCCAGTACACTGTATGCTGTTAGTGTTGGGATTCTAGACATTTTGAAATTATTTCATAGGCTTTAATTCCAATGCCTTTATCTAATTTTATATATATACATATATATTTTTAATCTCAGTTTTGTGCTTAATACAGTTGCAATGGACTGGTTGCACAGCAGGCATTATCAGTTGACTGATTAATCATTTCAGTCTCAGTCACCACCAGTCATAAAAACATATTTAGCAGTTATGTCATCATTAGTCAGCCAGCAAGAATGCATTTTTTCAGTAATAACACAGTTCCTATTTATTGATTTACAATTGATTGATTATATGCTATTTTAATGGAGTGAAACTCATACACTTCACAAACTGCTTCACAGTTTTTTTTTACACATAATTAAAGTGTTGCCCAAACAGTTAAGCTATTATGAATAATGTTTGTCCATAGTGTTTCTGCAAGATGTTACAAATGTCTGAGTGCTAAATAATCATGAAATGAAAATGAGCAGAGCATGATATATTTTATTGATGCTGCACTCAAAATTTGCATGAATGCATACATGCAGTGAAAAATTTATATGCATTAGACTTTGAAAAAGCAGAATAAATGCAGTAAAGCTTGAAACCATGATGTTCTCATATGGTAGCAATATGCTATTTCCATTTTATAGGAAGTTGTCACAGTTCGTATTGCAGGAAAAGCTATTTTTCTTGCGGTTGCCTTCCAGACTTTCTGGCCTACAAAAACAAAATGATTTTGAATGTCAGATGACAACTTTATCACATTCAGACAATGAAAGTACAAACTACCATTTCATTTTACAGCTTCTAATTTAGAAGAAAAACTAATTTATTTAGAAAAAAACAGTCTTGAATATTTATATTTAACCAACCACTGTGGAGACAAAAAACAACAGTATGGCTCTTGCACAGAGCCCTAGATATATAATATTGAACATAGCTTTGCATTATATAAAAGAATGTGAATTTTTGTTCTCTCACTTGAATGTAATATCATGATTTAATAGTTTGCTATTTGATCATGCTTAAATAATATTCCACTGTGGATTGATTGTAACGGTGTCAGTATGTTCTGCTACACAGGAGTTGAGAGTGAAGAGGAGCTCCTAAAGGATCTCCTCACTGATGACTACTGCCATGTATGTGAGGCTGTGCTGCTCTTTGAATCTCAGCGGCTTTCCCATTATGAGGTGTGTGCTGCTTTCCAGGAACTTGTCATGGAACTGTGATACAGTGTTATTGAGATCACAAGGTTGGAGTCTTTATAATTGTCTCCTGTACCCCCTGTACCCACCCCCACTGCAGGGAAAGAAACATGCTCAGAAACTCAGGGTGTACCTGCAGACGAAGAGAGCTGAGAAGATGAACAAAGAGGCTACAGGACCACAGGTTAGCGCTCATGTATACATTTTACTCTTTGCACAGTTATGTGTAATCTTAATCTGTAACGCTATACAATGGATGTAACAGAAGAACGAACATATAGCATATATAATATCTATATAATGCTTCAAGCACCTAACAGTAAGGAGTCTAAGGTAAGGTAAAGGTACGTACCATTGACATAAATAAAGATGGACGACACGTCTCCACTTCCTCCCATTGTACAAAAGTGAAGCCAAAATATCCCGAATACGAGCACTGCCATCTTGCACTGGTGACGTCATTCGGAGCCAGAGACCAGGCAGCGGAGCCGCAGTAACAATCGCGAGTAGGGCTCAGCTGTCAATCATGACATTTCACCCCATTTTTAAAGCATTAAATAACTAATTAAAACCAAAGTGACCAGAAAAATGAACACTTGAACATACATCAGTGTGATAAGAACTACCTAAAATGACAGAAACCATCAGTCAATGGTAAGTACCAGCACAAATATTTTGAACTTAATACAAGCAGCCATACAACTCGCTGTGGAGAGTATATTGAAAAGATGTGTGGTAGAACTTGGGATCATCTAAGACATCTTTCTTATTTTCTTCTTTATTAATTATTTTCAGTTTACACACTGTCCGGAAGCATATACTGTATTTGTCTCTTGACAAGCTTCTTTTTTTTTTTTTTTGCAGCAGACCATGACTACTGATAAAGACCATTTCTGTGAGTTGTGTAACATGGTGTTTAGTTCCCCCGTGGTGGCAAGGTCACACTATGAAGGCAAAGTCCATACAAAAAATCTTCGGAAACAAGGTCTTCAGCCCCCATGTAAGTGTGGATTGTGTGATGTAAAAGTATTATTATGGTCTGGATTTTAATATTTATGATGGACAGTATATAAGTACGACTCAAATCCCTTAAAGTTCTGCTTAAGTTTAGGAGATCAAGCACAGATGAACTTAAATTGCTAATTTCTCATTGCAGTTATAGACAGGCACACAGCAGAAGTTCATACTTTACCAAGTTTGAGTCGGGATCCTGATAATGCTGTTCAGAAATCAGCCCAAGAGGGTGGTATGGAGCTTCTGGACCCAACAGTTACCACAACTACCCCCAGCACAGAGGTTGATCTGAAGGACCCTAATAAGTATTGTGTCCTGTGTGCTGCTTCCTTTAACAATCCCCAAATGGCTTTGCAGCACTACAATGGGCGCAAACACCAGAGGAATCAGACCAGACAGGAGCTGCTGAAAGAGCTTGGAGACCAACAAGGTAACACAGGGTCCTGCCTCCCAGCAAAGCAGTATAATATAAAGGCCATCAGACCCTTGATGTGAGTTGAGTGATGTTCACAAGGCACATTTATCAGACAGCAGTGTCCTTAATCTGTCTAAGATGCAAGGCGACAAATTAAATCAGTAAGAGCAGGCAACAGCTTGACAGCCTGATACTGACATAAACGATCAAGAACAAAAGTAATACTGATATTTGAAATAGAAAATCCTTCAGCTATCAAGTTTTCATCCCATCAAAGATAGAAGATCTGCAGGTAGGTGTTAGCTTTATAACCTGACAATAAACTGGTGTTGACAAGAGGCAGTTAGTCCAACTGTGGTTATGTTACATAATAACATTTCAATTAGGAATATATGATATGGATTCCGATGATTTCAATAACTGATAATTCTGCTTCTTGTGACCAACATTGATAAGATAACAGACAATTTCACATTTTCATATTTTAAAACCTGAGGGTAAGAAAGGCTAAGATGCAGTGAGCAAAGATGGATAATTTAATATTCCATAGCTCTAATAAGATTTGTTGTGTTCAAACTTTTTCCCTCCTCTCCGAACCCTTTTGGAACATGTATTGCAAATTACAAACATGTTGTCTTCCTCTGAAACTGTAAAAAATGTCCTCTGCAGCCATGAAATGTTTGGCTCTCTAGTCTTCCCCGTGCAGTGTGTAGACGCCGTGTTTGTTAAAGTCAATGAAAGCAATTTCGCTTTGTATTATCAACTGTATTTATTTGCTCTAATTTCATTATTGGCCAATAGCCAACAATATATCGGTATTGATAATATATACTGTACATATTTATATATTGTGCATCCCTAATATCATTTGTGTTGCAACTGTTTGCAGTTACTATTAGAAGAAAGGAAGTTGTGTATATGAAAGAAGGCATTATTTGATCATTTATTCTGTATTTCCCTCCTTTCCCACCTCGACCAACTTTCTTCAGCCAACTGCCTGATGTGTCAGATGTGTGGTGTGCAATTTAACTCTGTGGAAATGTACCAGGCCCACATGCAGGGGAATAAACACCAGGTTAGGTAAGAGTCTAGAACTTTGGCAACATTAAAGCTGCATTAGGGGATTTTCTGAGTCAGATGGATATGATCACCTGACATCTATGTTACGTTTAGCTGCTCATGTCTTGGTTTTCAGTCCCACAGATTAATTCTAATAGTAACCTAATTCCTGTTTACATGTTCTTAACCAGGGAGAAGACGGTTATTGACTTGTGCAAATCCCAACAAAAGGTCTACAGTACATTTGCAGATGAACTGTCCGATTACATTCAGATTCAGAAGGCTCGTGGAATCACCCTAAGGCCTCCAGTCCTTCCGCCGGGTGACACACAAAAGGAAGATGAAGAAAAGGAAGTATTAACCAAGGGAGATTTCATAGAATTGAACAAACCTATGCCCAACTTCCCTCCCACCTATAGCCCTCCTCATCACTCCCGCCTTGGTTGTTACAAACCAGTTGAAGGATGTCGTCCTCCATATCAGGGCCCTCCCTGGCCATCCCATGGTTTGGATAACAACTGCCCTCCTCCAGTCCTCCCAGGCTCAGGCTTGCCACTGTTCACAAGTCAGCCCATAATGAAAAGGAGGCGCAGAAAGCCGTCTAGCTCCTCCTCATACATTACCTCATCATCCTACTCCTCGTCATATTCCACCTCCTATAGCAGTACCACAAGTGACAGTGATGACACTGAAAACAGGCACAGAGAAAAGAGGAGGATTAAAAGGTCCAGAAGAGAGAGAGACAAGAGACCAAAAGATGAGGACCCAGACAAAGAGGAGAAAAGGAGGAAGCGAAGGAAGAGGGAAAGGCATAAAGAGTCAGAGGAGAGGAGAAGAGGGGAATCTGGAGGGTCAGAGGAAGAGAGGAGGAGAAAAAAGAGCAAAAGTCATGGCAAGCAGAGAAGACGAGAAAAGAAATCCCGGATGGAGGACTTTGAGGCAGTAGGTGGGGAAAGGTTGATGGACAATTTAAAGCCAGAAGATATGATGTATAACAGAAAAGAGACTGAAGTCCATATTCAGGCTGAAATTAATGTTGAGCAGAGGGATGGTGGACAGGATGAGCCCGTCAGACCCAAATACAGGAAAGAGAAGAAGAAAGCGAAAGAGAAAGTAGACACTAGGACAGAGGAGGAGAAGCTGTGGGACGACTCCATTCTGGGCTTTTGAACTCAAAATGCCCGGTTTAACTCTGCCTTTTGAACTGCTGACATTTAATTCAAAACATGAAGTTATCATGATTTAAAATTGTGTACATGAAAATAATCTTTATAGCCAATAACTAAGCTGTTTTCACTGTCTGCTCTGACAGCCCAAAAGTGTTTTTCTCCATAGGTGTGCTAGCTGGCTAGCCATGTTTAGTCAATTTATTTGTAAGGCACGAATGGATTCCTCTTATTTCAGTGTGTTTGGGTTTCTTACATGTATCCAAAACTATAATAGCTTTATTTTTCACTATGACACTTACTATATCTTTGACTGGATTTATTTGCATGTTGTTATTAATTGTTGGCTGTAACATTTTCTTGACTATCATTTCAAATTATCAAGAAGTCCTCTTGACCTCTTAACACATCAATAACTTATAAAAAAAAATATGTTTAATGTATCTGCTTCTGGGAAGGATTTGATATATTGACTATGATACCTGATATATACATAGCAGCCTGTTGTTGGCGCTGTTGAGCTACAATGAGCGCATGAGTAAAGCAAATAAAAGCATATAGATATTAGAAGCGTAGTTTTTTTCATTTATTTTGAAGTTCTCTGTGTATTCAGTCAGAGGCACATGGCTGAAAGAAGGCAAAAGAGATGTCAGGCAAACTGTAATGATAAAAATTTGACAAATTCTGTGCCTGTTGCACATGCTGCAGCACATCAAAACTATCAAAACAGCCTACAGTGCATTGTGTGTTATGGATGTGTTTCAAAACAGCACATTAAGTGTTTGGGGACAGGCAGGTGCAAAAGATCAAACGAGGACAGTGTTTAAAAAAAAAACAACAACTTCAGAATTGTTCAGATGCAGTCTGCAATAAAATGAGCAAAGGATATTTGTTTTACCGTAAGGTGACTAAAAAGAGGCAATGTAAACTGTCCCACAGACTCAAAAGGAGCCACTCAAAGCAACAGTTGTTTGAAATCTGTCTTTAAGAGTATAAAATAGTGTAACATAGTTTAAACAGTCTGTTTGATCCTTTTACCACAGCTTACTTGCATTTCATTTTCTTTAAAGATCAATAGACTATCAGTTTTGCAAATTTAAGGCAATCTTGTGAATTATGACAGTGTGCTAGTTTGGCTTAGCTGAAAACTAGATTTCTAGAAGAACGTTTTAGGTTTGCAGGCACGATGGGCTCTTTAGAACATACTAAAGTGGTGGGCTAATGTATTTCCAAACTACCCCTGATCAATTGGTGCCATAAAACCATGACTAAACATGCTCAAACTGTCCTGGAGGTTAAATATTCTCTCAAATCTTTCCAACATTACTTGTTTAAGAAGTTTTTAATTTGCATTAAACTTTGAAGTTTGGCATTTGTTTGATTGATTGCTGTATAACATGTATTGATTGCATTAGGATCCTGGCAGCAGAATGGCTTGTTGGCACAGGAGAAAAAGGTATCACAGGATTCAAGCCTCAGTAGTATTGTAAAGCAAAAGCATGCATGAAACAACTTGCTAGTGCCTTCTAGAGCTAAATAATTGCTGAAAAGAGTGTCTGGAAGGTCCTAGCTTGATTCCATTTTGAGGTACCAGTGTTGACAGCAAAGGAAATATGTGAAAGAGAAATTATACAGTTGATATAGTCAACTACAGAAGCCCTGTAGAGGCTATATGATGACTTAAAATTGAATTTGAACCCCTTTTAATTTAAACCCCCCCAAAAACCCTCCTAAATATGTGACACAGTAATGGACATGAGTTGTCTTGCCTCAAAATGTGAAACCTTTAACCAGATAGGCTGATGAGAAGAGTGGGAAAATGAAGTAAGAGGCAAACTTGTCAGCAGACAGCTTTTAACTTAAAGCGTCGGAGCAGAGAGACCAATAAAGGCGCTTTAGTTCAGCGATGTGTAAAGAGCAGCTCTGAAGCCCCCTGAGATCTCCTGTTTTCAAAGAATCCTGTGGTCTCGTTCGCTGCCTCGCTTGAATCCTCGACCCCCGTAGAGCTATAGGGTGCCCACATCCTCTCACTTGAAGACCCCCCCCCCCCAGACCGTTCTACACCCTAACCTTTCATGCTCAGAAAAGATAATCCAGAGACAAAACAATCCATAGGTACCACTCCGATGATTTAAGCCCTCATCAGTTTTATCAAGGAAATTATGAGTTTTGGGGATAATGAGACGTTTGAAGTGCAAGACCTCTCTTTAGAATGGCTGCCCCAAAATACAATTTAAATGCAAATCAGTGGGACATATTAGTTGAAGCGTGGAATACTTGCAATCAGGGTTTTAGGTAAGATATCAACTGCAAGAAAATCGCAACGCCTCCTTGACACAGTGTGTTATCATAATAATGGTGTATCCGAAAGTCATTGCCGCTCATGAATGGCAATAGGTTTGATTTGGTTTGATGAATAGACTTGAGTGTATCAGCCCTAGTGTTCGGAACATCCACTCAATGCAACAAAACCAAAACGATTCATCATGAAATTTAGAACTTAACAACTTAGTGATTAATCAGTTTTGATTGGTTAGTTTTGAAATGTAAGAATTTGCTGTTTTTCACTGTTTTATAGCATCATAAATGAAATACCTTTGGGTATTGGACTGATATTTGACAAAACAAATGTCACCTTAGGCCCATGGAAATCGCAATGCCCATTTTTTCAATATTTTCTGACATTTTATAGACTAAATGATTAATCGATGCTGAAAATAATTGGTTGTTGCAGCCCCAATAGACTTGTTTATAAGTCAGCTATTTCTAAAACTGCACCTTTGCTGTTTTCTTTTCACGTGTCATGTCTGTAGCTGCCGCACAATATTTAACTAATCAGTCCATCACCCCTGACTTTTCACTGAGGACAGAATGAAGACCGTTTGCTACTTTCTGCAGCTGGGGGTCTTCAATTGATTTGTGCAGAAGGGATTTTCTATGCTACTGGGAAATTTAGAAAGTAAATGTCTCAATTTGTTCTTTTAATGATTTAAACATTCGTATGACAACAAAGGAATGAGTTGGGGACAATTCATTGTCAACTGTAGAAATTCACAGGGCAGTTTCTTTAAAATTCAAATTGAACTGAAAAACGTCCTAAATATCAAAACATTCAGCTTGTTAAAATAAGTGAGAAAATACATTCAGTGTGTTGAAATAATTGAGAATGAATGATTTCACTATTGAACTTCACAATGCACAGATCTCATTGGGTTTTAATGCTTTCTTAATGTGAGAATAAAGTGTGAGTGAATATATATAACAATTACCTACAGGGAGAATCAGGGTTTGTATCACCAATCCTTCGTTTCCAGGTGAAACCTCTTGTTTAGGCTCCGTACCTTGGTGTTCCCTTTCTGTGCTCTGCAGTAATACATGAAGTTGCGTATGTAGGACTGTGCCGAGCTCTAGGTCATGCACCTGGGCAGAGACCACAGCACTGCAAACTGCTGCTTTCTGTGAATCTACAACTTTGTTTAATTGCTTGTGCTATGTGGTATCATGTCAGCTCTGATAAAACATCACCACATGTTTTCAGCTGTTTGTCAGCTGTCATGTATGTTGAGCTGCATCTTTCTCCTTCAATAACTGGCTCCTCTGAGGTGAAAACACAATTGTTATTTGATGAGTGTATAGTTTTTAGGTGAAGGTAGTCAAGAATGTCATAATTTGATGATGAGTATTCTTTTTATGCTTTATATGGTACATGCTTTGCCAGTTGTGTTTTATGCAGATTTAAAGTGAAGTTATTTTTTTCAGCTGTGTGTGTGTGTGTGTTTTAAGTATAGGTCCCTCGGCTGGTGTATGGCCCACTCTGATTGGGCCTGTGTGTGTGTGTGTGTGTCACATTGGGGTGTGACCTTGTCAACTCAAGGCCCTGTCAGTTCAGTACCTCCCATCAGCTCTGACAGATAGATAGCAGGAAAACAAAGTATCAGCACCGTCCCTCAGCTACCATTCAAGATCCACACAGGCGTGCACATACTGGTGAACGGACAAAATGATCCTGCTGCCCCTGGCATGGACACTGTTGACGGTATCGCTGTGGACATCAGGTAAGACTATTAAGTTTGTCTGTTGTTTTCATGTTGTTGTTTGCCTCCATTTATTCTCAACATCATAACTTATGGCCTGTAACGAGAGAGGTGTTGTTGTTTACTTCGACTGAAGTTTGTCTCGTGTTCAACTTTACCAACTTAACTTGTGTAAACCATCACATACAGACCATGGTTTGTGCTGAAAGGTGAATTAAAAAAAAAAAAATAGATCAACAGATCATACGGATTGTTTAAACCGACCAAGTACAACACCATAGCCTTTGGTTCATTTGTTAAAACTGTAATGGTCAAACTGCCAGTACAAACTGAGGGTACTATCATTTTATATCTCAGAATTGTCCAATTTTAGTGGTATAAGTTATCGGTACTGTTATCAGTATAATGTGTACAATCTGGATTAATGGTACAATGATGATAAATTATGAGGCCAAATTAAAGACACACTACATGTTTGTGTTCTGTGGTAGGTCTATATCAATGTCAATTTTATATTTAAATTTATTTTATGTTTTTTTTATACAACCCAGATTCCAAAAAGATGGGCTGCTGCTTAAAATGTAAATAAAAACATTATTTTATTTTTATTTTTTTAAATTGGGGGTTGTATTGTAGCTCTATCAAGGCTTTGAAATTAGTTGTTTTTGAAATGTGTTGCACAACAGAAGATTAAATTCATTCGGTGCACTCTTGAGCGCCATGCAATTTGTGAATGAATGCGCATTTACGTAGAGAGAAAAACTAATGTAGATATTTCGTAAGACTAGTGATTGCAACAGGTGTATGGCGACATACTAGACTCAAAAACACACAAAATAGGCATTGGAACTGATTCTAAAATGAGATAAAATAGGTCTTCAAATGAAAACATCCCTTAAACATTACATAAATGCTAAATCAGTCTCCTCATATAGCAATTTCAAAATCTCACCTTCACAGAGTCTTAAATTGATGCACAAGATGTTTCTTCATAATTTGGCGTCGTATCCGCAACACTTTTGGTGATACTTGTGTTTCTATACCATATTGCCACTTACACTTGTACTTTCTTCTGCCTTGTTTGAAGCATGCTTACTTCTATGCAATTTTCACAATTAGCCTTATTTATTTATTTATTTTTTGTACGAGTGTCTGCACATGCACTGTTGCTTAATACTGAAAATGATGGACAAGTCAGCTTGAGACATCAAAACAAGACAATACACAATTCTTGGCAGTATTGTTGTTTTGAAAGTGTTTTAGAGCTGTAATGTGTAACATAGTTGATTGTTGAGTCTTAGTCCCAGGTCGTCAAATACCAACGCTATGGGTTAGTGGTCAGCACGACCTACCAGCCCAAAGCGTCAGCACTTGACAACCTGTGAATAAGACTCAACATCTTACAGATTGCTTCTATAAATATATGTGACCATAAACTGTACTACAAACATATATCTGTTGAAATCTCAAACGTCCCTCTCTTTCCACTCTTAGGTTCGAGCCAGATCCTGCAACAAGAAACCCTCAATGTTCTTTATCCGGAGATCCTCAGCACACAGGCTGTTGACTGTGACTGTGTTAACATCTCCTGTGACTCTGTCTACTGGTTCCGTATCTCCAGTCACAGCAATATACAGTTCATAGGCAAATTCAACAACGCTAACCGACCTACCTATGGGAATGGTGTGGAAACAGCTCGGTTCAAATTCAACAGGAAGAGCATTATGTCCTTTACGCTACACATCATCAATGTGACAGAAGAGGACGCAGGGATATATTCTTGTGTTCTTAAGGACAGGAAAAACACCGAAATGTGGAAGTCTGGGATTCTTCTTCGGCCGGGAGGTTTGTATGCTGAAATCTCAAGCGCTTCATTTACAGCAATTAAATATCAAGCGGCTGTGAGAGTTTCAGTACTTAGAATTCAGGCCGCAGGTGGAGGAGTAAATGATTAAAGGATTTAAATTCCTGATCTGAACCAAACCTCAGCATTTTTTACATCTAACACAGTATATTAAAATTTATTGTGACTACAAATTATCATGTGTTTCTATGCTATCATGTAACGGCGGCATCCCCCGTTTGAGTTCAGACTGGGAGTTTACATCTTCTACATCCTTCTCATATTTCCATAGAATAACCCTCATCTGTCCTTTAAAAGGTATTATACTTATTGGTATTATTAGTAAAGTATTATACTTCCAAATATAACAAGTAATAATAATTTATACTTTAATGTGACTACTCTCTCACTGGACTCTTTGTCTATATTTTTTGCCCAGAGTTATTATTTCTAGACTAAAATCTTTGCTTTACGGCTTCCTGTAGATTAACTTACCTGAGTGTAATACAAGCACATAGAGTTAGTGGACATCCTCAGTAGCACCTAGCACAATTGCTCTTGTTGAGAGATGTATATATGTAACATATATATACATGATAAATATTTTAGTTTTGACAAATTAAATAGTCAAAGGTTTCCAGATCATCGATAAAAAGACAATTACATAGTTACAATAGGTAGGTTTATCGTATCGTAATGTCTTTGAGTTGACAAAGAGAAAACTCTGAAGCAAGACTGTCCACTGGCTGGACTGTACTGGAGAGTTACACGCACAGGGAAAATTTGTCAATAAGATCCTGGTCAGGGTCATTTTTATGATGGATAGAGATGGGAAAATGGAAACAGGTCTTAAATTGCTGATTTCTCCTATAATGTTTCCTTTAAAGATTATTTACATTCTTGTTTCACTGCATTTAGTTGACACTCGTCTTTATGGTTGTCTGGTTTTTATCTTACAGTGATCCCTCCAACCTTACCTCCAAAGACAAAACCCAAACCGCCAGTCAACTCAGTCTGTCGCTGCTCTAAGAATTCCTCACAGGGTAAATTATTAAGGATTTTTCAATATGATAAAAAAGCGCACTTGTATGCATATGTTTTATATTATATGTTATAACTTGTATGACGCTCTGCTGCTTACAAATTAAACTTTATCATCTCATGATGTATAATCCCTTTCATCTGTGAATGTAATCTGTTTGAATCAAATATTTTTGTACAGACAATGAACTGTTTGTAATAGTTTGTAATGATTGATTATATCACCTGGCTACATTGTAATAAGCTATGATACCTTTAAATAAAACCATGTACTGTATATGTTGTGTGTTAGCTCCAGATGGCTGTGGCTCCCTGATTCTGTGGCCATTGGTAGGACTTATTGTGGCCATAGCGCTAGCTCTCATCTGCACACTGTACTACTTCAGCCGTGAGTAGCCCTCCAGCTAAATGCTCTAAATAATGTGAAGTGTTTGAGTAAGAAAAATGTTTGATCTCTGAAGTGTTTCCTTCTGTGTGAACATCTTGCTTATAGGGCTACCCAAAAAATGTCGGCACCGCTTTGTGAAGTAAGTAGAGAAAAAACGGTTAAAAGTTTTCCTGTATAGTCACAAGAAAGTTTCTGGATTCTTGACATCCCTTGTTTTATTTGCTTCTGCAACCGTATGTACTGCAATTGACTGATACTTAAATCTTTTTGTTTTTTTGTTCTATTATAAGGAAGAGGTTGATGACCTAAAGCCCTGCATCTACTGCTTATGTCTGATTTAAAGTATGTACCTTATGTTTGTAATTTTATGTATTTATATTTAATACGTTAACTGTGTGTGTGATATTTATCACCTCAGAAAACATTTTCAGGTTGAACTAAACTGCTACAAAATGTGCTCAAATCAGAGGTTGTTTATGAATAAATATTAAAAATCTTTGCACTAACACTCTGCATTTGTGATTGCAGTGGCTGAAGTGTTTAACTTGAGCCGACATCCAGTGGACCATGAAGGACATGATTCATTCTGAAGATCTATGTTACGTACAGTGAAGTGTGCACTCGGTCTACAGCAGTACATGTATCATAAACATGTAACATATTGTGATATATAGATTGATTTTTTTATTACATATATTACAACTTCGCTCTGCCAACTTCAGTTCTAAGCTCTGAGCTCTAAGTTTTTTTCTATTATATTTTTGGTTTGTCGATAATTATTATGCGGATGACATTAGCATTTATCAAAGTGCTTTTTCAGTTCTGCTGGTTTTTGATCTGTGGCATTGGGTTTTTAGATTATTATTATTAAATCAGGACAAGCAGGGCAGTATATTTCCTCAGCCTAAAGCTAATCAGCTTATTTACCAACAAAAACAGCAGAATTGAAATGCAGCGGTTTCCCATTTCCTTTTTGCTCTGGTCATTCTTTATTTGTGTTTTTAAGAAACATCTACCTTGAATAAAACGGCAATGTCAAGTAGATTTTTTATAATAGCATAATTCTGTCAAATCAATAAAATTGTTTTTTCCCAATCATTTAAAGTGATGACTCTTCTTTGTATAGGTGATAAAAGTCAATATCTGTCATTAAACACACCTGTATGAAGATAAGGGTTTGACACAGTTGCTCAAGAGCACTTTAGCAGCAAGAATAACACAGGTATTAGTGCAGTGACCAGTACCGGCTTGTCGATCGGCATTTCAAGCAAAAACAGCATTCAACTCACTAGTAAATGTGACATAAACTACTGGCTGCTGTCATTGCTAGCAGCTGCTAGCAATTTGGGACCAGGATATTTCCTGGTACAAAAGCATTCCTTCTGAAAGTTACATTCCTGATGCATGAAATTTTTGAGTTCAGGCAGACTGACAAGACTTTACTACAATATAACATCTCCGATCTTTCTGCTCTCTTTCTTCATTTGTTCTTGAATGTATTGTTTAGGAACGATTCATTAATAGGGGGGACTCCTCTCAATACACTACACAGTGTTTACTTCTGGCGGTGGTAAAACACAATTTGTTTGTTTGCACTCAACCCTGCACTTCCTTGGGTCCTCAGCAGTACCTCCACCAAGTGTGAAGTCGAACGGATGAACGGTTATCAAGAAAATCAAAGGGCATACATACAAACAGAGACTCCTTCCGTTTCAGATAACTGACAGGCCCATTGCTGTGCGTGTCCTCATTGACAGTTGTGACTAGTGCGCCTAGGCCTGTGTTTCAAAATGTTTGAAGTGCTGTGTTGTACTTCTAAGAGATTTCTGTGCATGTGTGTGGAAGACAAGAGAAAGAGAGGTTTGGGAGTGGGTGTTGTACATCCATTGTCAATATTGTGTTTGGCGGAAGTTGAGTAGGTGAGTGACAGGGTTCAGTTTCTTCCTTTACCTTAGATGCTTAAACTTGCATCACATTCAGTTTCTCTTGAAATGCCTCCAATGTGTGCCAACTAAACTTTATTGTAAGAATCTTAAATTACAGTACATGAAGTGCATATGTCTCTCTCTCTCTCTCTCTCTCTCTCTCTCTCTCTCTCTCTCTCTCTCTCTCTCTCTCTCTCTCTCTCTCTCT
>JBBPCS010000359.1:11264629-11285961 GCA_037974645.1 Hollardia meadi
AGAGGAGAGGAGAGGAGAGGAGAGGAGAGGAGAGGAGAGGAGAGGAGAGGAGAGGAGAGGAGAGGAGAGGAGAGATATAACATAAGGGGGAAGCATGTGTTGGTTGGGGAGCAGAGGAACAAGGAGAAGAGAGAAAGCAGAGGGATTCGGTAGGGCATTAGAGGAGAGGAGGACTCAGTTCTGTCTTTTCCCCCCAAAATTCTGTAATTCTCATCTTTTCACCTTTATTTTCCAATCGCCATTGATTAACTAATTCTCTCAGTCTTGCAAAATTTCCAGTCCACACATGATTCAACACATGGATTTGTTTAGAGCCTATAAAATGTATCTCCATGTTGGGAAAGTGAAAGCATTCAAAAGAAAGGAGGGGAAGGCCTCGTCTCTCTTCTCTTCACTGCCTGCTCAAGCATGCCACCTTTAGAATATAAGTTTTGTATAAGTATCTATATATTATCTATATATTATACAGAGACGATGATTGTAATATGGTTTTGAAAACACTTAAACAAAACACAGCTAAAACCCCATTTCTAATTGTATTTTGCCCTACATAGCTTTTCTTTTATATATATATATATATATATATATATATATATATATATGTTTCACTATTATGGGACACCCACTCACTTTAGGACAAGCTGATCCTGAAAAAAGTGACATAAAGTCATTAAATCAGAGTCAGCATATATTCAAAATTAAAGAAAAAATGCAATTGATCAGCAATTTGAAATGTTGGAACTTTGTTGGCAAAAGATTTATTCTCAGGGTGTCAACAAAGCTCAAGAGAATAATATTCTGGAATATTAAGATATAGAGTGTGAGAGATAATATATTATACAAGTACACAGACGAGACAAAACAGTTGTACCACTATTAAAAAAACATAATTAACCTCTACTCTGGTAACAATGAATGACAGATGAAGCACTGGGAAGTCTTTCAGTTGGAGTAGCGACATTTTCAAAGTGAAAAAAAAAACCTTCTTGTGCAATGTGTTTAATTTTATATAACTACGATGCTGCAGTAAATGAAATATTTTTCTAAGAATCCTCATAGTTTATGGAAATAATAAATACAGTATCAAACCCTTGAACACTTTATTTTCTTGTGGTGTAATTCACTCAGTAACTCAAAAGTCAGTCTAGTTATCATAACTACAAATGAACACTGCCAAAATGTTTGCTGTCAGAAAGCTTCTGTATATTTCAGTGAATGTGCAAATAGCTAACGTGTTGTTTGTTCATCCTCTGCAATAGCTACAAACAGTTCCTTACATCCTGGACAAGTAATATAACTTCTCTGGTATTATTTATTTGGTATCGATGGACCTATCACGCTTCAGAGGCTGACCAGAAACTCTGTAGAATAGGTGCTCTGCACCCAACCTTTAAGCACATTCATCTTTGACGCCTTAATATATGCTGTGATAAATGTGCGTACTCATCTTCACATGCTGTAGATCAATTTACAGATGCTAGTTTAAGTGTTTCTGACATGAATAGTTATGAGTCCTCTATGGAGAGTCTCTATCCTCCAGCTTGGAACTGCCTGCCCCGCTTCTCTACCGACAAGGTGACAGGAAAAAGAAGATGTTTTGGGACAATGCTTCACACGCACCCTGTAATTTATCCATTCTTTAGAGTAGCCCGTGCTGTTTTCTTCATGTTTTTTGTTTTTGACTGATGCTTCAGTCTAACATTGTTTACACAAACCAATATTATGTTGCAATTTCTGTATGGATGTACAAAAAATATATATAATAATAACAATAAGATTTATCGTAATAAACTGCAAAGTGACCACTTGAGTGTGTTTGAGTCTCTGGCAGCACCCTGTAATTCTGGTAGTTGACCTCAGCTGTGGCTACAGTTACAAGAGATAAATGAGATGGGGCTCGGTGATAAACTAATTCATTTGAATTTGGGCTTTTTTATGTGTAAAATGTCTACACCATGAAAATCAAGTTATTGTCTTGTGCGAAACACAAGCAGTGGGTGCAAATGCATTCGGCTTCTGTCTGTCCTGAAGCTTAAATTGAAATTCTATGTTCTACTTGTATTCACAGTCCATGTCTCTAGAAGCCATATACATTTTTTTATTTAGCCATGCTAGCAGCACGGCCCTATGGGTGCCAATTTTGGTCTGTCAGGCTGTCGGTCCACCACTTTGGTCCAGACGTCAGTATTTCAACAACTAGTGGATGGACTGTCATGAGTTTTGTGCGGGCATTCGTGATCACCTCCAGATGAATTGTGCTAACTTTAGTGATTGTGTAAATTTTTTGTTTAGTCCCACCATCAGGTCAGCTCAAAGCACAGACTCACAGAGCTGCTGGCATGGCTATAGATCCTTGTTTAAGTATGCATATAGTCTTTTTAAGTTGTCAATTATGTTTTTGTCTTCAGTCTTAGTTTTAATGCAGAAAATAATTGATCAACTTTTAATATGTGACCATGTCACCCAGTCTTAATGAGACGCATTAACAGTCACTCAAACACAAGAAATCTCATCACACACAGTTCAGCAACCATTCATAAAAGACATTATCTTTGACACTATACCTTTCCCACATTGCCTTTCAATATCCTTTTTGATAATAATGTTACACAGAATCAGAGCTTGATAATAGAAATCACAACCTCTTTAAAGTATGCTGTCTCAAAGCAATAGCTTATTCCATTATATTTCCTATTGAGTGCCACCTCCTTGTGGACAGAAAGAATACAACAAGCTGCTGACGTGACCATAAGCCTGGTTTGTAACACTTCCTACTTACTTCCTACAAACTCTCCTCCATAAAGAATGGTGAAACATTTGAATTGTGTAAACTGGGATTCTCTGCAAGCTGAATGAATCTGAAGAAAGCATGAGCATTTATTGAGGATCTCCCAAGAGTTTTTAAGCGACTAATGTTTAATGCTCAACGTCATACATCCAACATGAGTAGGTAAGAATGTGAAAATACACTTCACTGCCATTTTACCATTTGAACATTTTCTTTTCTTGTCTAGGTTTTATAGTCCACTGCTCAGCTCCTCCCATTTACCCAGATTTCGCCTCACATCTGGTTGCTTTGGTTCTTCTCCAAAACTGAATACTGCAGAAGCCTGAGGGGGAAAGTGAGGGGGGCAAGAAAGGAGATTTGTGAAGAAAAGGGAGTGGAAAATATTAGAAAAGCAAGGAGAAGAGACAGAAAGAGAGGGCAAGGTAAGAAAATAATCACTGGCGCAAAAAACTGTGTGCTTAACAGCACATTTCCAGGAAGAGACAGAGTGAGCAGAGGAGAAACAGCATAAAAAGGCCAGAGATTTTTTTTTTTTTTGTGGCAAAAATAGTGGCCTCAGTTTGTTATTTATCCGGCAGGTCACAGTATGACACTGTTCCCGTTCTGCAAGATTCCTGCAGGTCAGTACAACCTCAGCCACTGCTCCACCTCTTCTGCTCATGTCATATGGTTGTTTTGCCCTCACTTGTCATTGATTTGGTGACCGTTGTATGTGCTCAGTTAAAGCTCACTTGCTTTAAAGGCTAAGAGATTTGGATTAAGCCCAACAGGCTGCATTGCAAACACCAAAGCTTAATAAAGCTTTGCCCAGAGGTTTTCTGTAGGCGATTTGATTCTGAAACTATGTCCAGGAAGACAAAATAAGTTCTTGATTAATTCAAGAGCTTTTGTGCTTTTGTCCCAAATGTCTTAGCTAGTGAGCGAGCACTCAGGCTAATGTGTGAGGAGTATATGAAAATATACATTCACTCACATGTGTTTCTACATGTGTTTTCTATCACATGCAGTCACGGTTAGCTTTTGGTTCAATACCAATCTCTTCCCTTTCTCAAACAACCATCCATCTTCTCTTATAATTCTCTTTGCTCAGCATCATGTGCACAGGTGTCATGGTCTTACAATGTCGTATATCCCAGTCGTGACTGCTTGTTCATTTGATATATTATCTCCTGTTTGCTATCTTGTCTTTTTACTAAACTTCCTCAAAATCAGAGCAAAACTTTATGCACTGTGATTACCTCATTGTATTTCAATAGTTAACCAGAACCCCTTAAAAGTTAAAATTTTGAATGAAAATATTTTGTTGTTGTTGTTCATATAAATACTTAATAAAAGTAAGCATAAAATGTCCCACACTTCATGTCTCATGTTACATAGTACAGGCTACTACATTTTCATACATTTTAAGATGTCATACATATTATTTGGCCTAGTTAAATAACAAGTTACATTTTATGTGTATACAACCTACTGTGTACACATTACATGGGCAATAGTGTGTAGCATATAACTATTGCATATGCTTTAAAAAATTACATTACTTGTGCAATCACAGGTTGCTACACTTCCATAGGGAGATATTTCTTTTGCAGCACATTCTTTTCATTTCTATCAGCTTGGGTCATTTTACCATTCATGGATTCAAATGAACATTTGGACAATCCCGATTCCAAAAAAGTTGGGACGCTGTGTGAAATGTCAACAAAAACAGAATTCAATCATTTGAAATTAACCGTATTTACCAACAAAGGTTTAACGAAGAGCCAGAGCCAATGTAGGTGGCCTAATATCCTTTATACAGTCATGTGTTTCACAAAGTGGTGAACCGTATGAGCCTTTCAAGGATGGCCCTTTCATACTCAATCATGATACTATCACCTGTAACCAATTAACCTGTTTACCTGTGGAATGTTCCAATCAGGTGTTTTTTGAGCATTCCACAACTTTCCCAGTCTTTTGTTGACTCTGGCCCAACTTGTTTGAAACAGGTTGCTGGCATCAAATTCAGAATAAAAAAGTCGATGAAGCTGATGAAGTAGAACATTAAATATATCATCTTTGTACTGTTTTCAATTTTTTACACAGTGTACAAAGTTGTTTGGAATTGGGGTAATAAATTAAACGTGCTTACTGTACTGGTTTAATTTTATTATGTGTGTGTTTGTCCTTCAAACAGGACCAGTCAGAGTGACCAGAATACAACTCGTCCTGTACTGTTTTCTCCTGTCTCTTATCATATGTAAGTGTACAGAAGAATTTGTTCTAGTCTACTTTTACTACTGCTCTTGTACAGGGACACTAAATGCACATAGAAAAATTTGCTTGTGGCACAGTAAATGTAAAATAGAACCTTGTGGTTTGAACTTCAAGCTAAGTAGATCCCGCCCTGTTCATGAAGGTTTACTCTTTGCATTTTGTCTTCATTGTGAGACAATTTTAAATGTGCAAAGTCTTCTCTAAATATTCCATTCAGATGCATATTGAAAGTTAAAAGTAGTATAAATAAGGTCAGTTGTGATCAGTTAGGCTGAATTGGATGACTTTTCCACAGCTTTACAAAAGTGTGCATGTGTGTCAATGTCTACGAAAGAACAGTTTGAAATAAAAATAACACATTTTGCCCCCTCAGACTTCCTCCATGGACGTAAAGCTGCTGTCAGTGTGGAGTCACCTCATCCTATCTTTCATGCCTTGGGAATGGACAGGGGAAGAGTAATGACAGACACGATGATTGTCAAGGCAGCAGTGCCACAAACTCCTCTGGAGACACCATGGGGTGCTCCTTTAGTGTGGGGTGACAGCCGTAACTCAGCTTGGCGTAGGGCTAAATTTGCACAAAGAGGAGTCCATACAGGTTTGCTGGCCCTCGTGGTGGGAACTTATGCCAAGTTCGTCCGACGTTTCCTGACGTCAGCTGAAACCCACTTTCTCCCTGGTCAGATGGTCACCTACTACATTCTCACAGACAATCCCCGTTCTCTGGATCCGGCAATTGAGTTGGGGCCTGAACGACAGCTGAAGGTGGTTCCTATTGCAGAGCTGCCTGGGTGGGACAGGTTGGCCTATCGCCGGATGGCCCTGCTTGCTGAGGCCATTCGAAACCCAATTGGCAGTGAGGTTGAATACATCTTCTGTGCTGACATCGATCAGGAGTTTGTGGCAACAATAGGGGAGGAAATCATAGGAGACCTGGTGGCCACGTTGCACCCAGAGCTCTACGGCATGCCACGAAATGCCTTTCCTTATGAGGTCGAAGAAATCTCATCAGCTTGTGTAGAGGAAGATGAAGGAGACTACTACTACACCTCTGAGTTGTATGGAGGGTTAGTTCCTGAGATGTACAGACTGACTCAAGCCTGTTCTCGGCTCATTGTGCAGGACCAGGCTAACGGGGTGATGGCCAGAGGACTCGAGGAGAGCTACCTGAACCGCTACCTGATCAACCACAGGCCGACATGTGTGCTGTCACCAGAGTACAGCTGGTGGGAGTCAGCCCTGGCTGCTGATGTGCCTGTACAGAGGCTAGTCTCCTTGGGAAGGCAATGTGAGGCTTTAGATAAGCAGAAGAGAGAGGAGCAGAGATGTTGAATTGATGGAAAAGGAGGGTTCTGCTGGCTGAACCTATTGAAGTAAAGAGGTCTCACTCTTACATGAAGAACTATTGTTGTCAGTGTTAAATTTCCTTTTGGAGAAGGTTTTTGAGGACAGAAGATTGAAGGGAAAAGATAAAAGGAAACACACATTCCAATCATCTTTATTCAATTCATGATTCTATTTAAAATACTGTTTAATTAGCAAATAAATATCACCTACACTCCAGCAGAAGCAACAGAAGCAAGCTGCAGAATCCGCTCTCAATTAAAGGCCCATATGTGTGAACAGCATCTCTGCCTGTCTGCTATCTCCTCCACAGCAGACAAAAAATAAATCGACCTGTCTCTTTAAATGAAACACTGTCCTCTCCATTAATGTCACCCTCAGAGATACTGCTCCACTGGCTTTGTGGTGAGCAGCGATAAGAGTCAAGAGTGTGAGTGCACACTTTCCCCCACAGTGGCCAATCATTAACTGGATAAGCTGCTGTTTCAAGGTCTTTAAATACCAGGTGGGGAGGAAAAAAATGATACAAGGGGATGCTGTACACGTGTATAGAAGCTACTACATTTGAGCTTTAGCAAAAGTTAAATAGTCTTGAAAGAGGTGAAACTGGTTCAGATACTGAAATAAGTTTCCATTAAAGCTGGTGTTTTCCTTGTCTATGAATTAAAGTAAAAAGTAAACTCAAATGACCTGATGGCCTGTGAGTCTGCCTCAATCCTTTCCCCATACATACAAACACACTCCCACGTTTGCATTCTGTTTTTTCTTTACTGTGTGTGCTGTGTTTTAATGGGAGGGTTAAACAGCAGCAGATGGCTTTTTCTCACTGCCAATAGAATCTGTCCTCAGGGCCAGATCGCCACGTGGAGTGAAGTTGGAGGTAAACTTCAGCGAACCCTTTGAAACTAATTTTCAGGTATTTTATACAAAAATCATAATTGCCACTGCTTGCCACACAGTTGTGTTTATGCGGGATAAATATCAAATTTGATTCAAATTGGAAATAAATTTCCTGATGTTGGAGCTCCCTGTCTCAAAACACTTCCACATAACGTGCACATAGAACACAATGTGATCTGCAGATGCTGCTATACAGTTGCCTCAGTTTTGCTATGTATGCCTCACTCACGTATACAAAGACTTTTTTACACAGGCTATACCTGATCCATGCTGAGTACCCCTTTTTATGCCATAAGGCAAAGCAGTTTAAAGAATTACTGGTGTAATCCCTGTCATGTGGGTCATTGGTGGTCAAGGAGCCTATTGGCAGCAGTAGGCAGTATAGAAATCCTTAACATAAAAACCTATACGCATGTAAGTCTGATTCTATGGTTAACCACTATGAAATCTTACTGTGTTGAAAGGTCACAGATAAAAATCTCACTTGTGTAAATGGAGACAAATAAAAAGCAACTAAGAAGACGGTATGTATACAGTTGTTATAATACAAAGGGTTAAGGTTAATCATTTTCTTTCTTGATTATGTTTTACCATGTGAACAAATTTAGACACATTTCTGTAAAAACATGTTGTTTAGGACCTGTTGAAGTTCTTTGGCTTCGCTACCCTGTTGTAAATCAGTTTTCTGCTTTCTCTACAATGAAAATGGTGTCTACACTGTTCCTAACCTATATGCAAGTAAGGTATATTGGCCAAAAATAAGGCCCATGTTTAATGTAATTTTTCTTTACTTTGCTATTGATAGAGATAATTGTGACCTGCTGAAGCCCATGAGGCTAATGGATGGCTCTAATAGACAGGTTGTAAGAATACAGCCTTATAGTAACGTGGATTTTAACAATAGTGGTGAAGGATGGGGTTTTTCTATTTTTTTCAACCCAGGATGTTGCTCTAAGGCAACGGTGCTAGCTAATGAGCCACTGTATGACTGCCATGCCTGCTTATTAGTGTTAATTACAGGTCACCTACAGGTAAGTTAAACTGCTGGAAACTTGGGAGATGATGAGGCAATTAGTCAGAAGGTGTTAATACGTTAATTCCCCTCTACTTTAGTTGTGTTTAACTATATGCAATAATTAAGCAATGTTAGAACACTGTAAGTGTGAAATGGTTCCCTACATTTCCTACAGCAATAACTGTCATAAAGCTTAGTTAAGCCACCTGCACCTAGTTAGGGTGGGGCCAGGAGGGGTAGCCTAAGCCACATAGGCACTGACTGTGGGAGAGTTGCTCTCTGTAGCAGCATGCTGTGAGGCTGTGGTATTTCAGTCTTGTAAATTTTCATGGGACTTTCCTCTGTTTCTTTGTGATTTTTGTTTAATAAAACCACAGCCATTCTTTAATCCAATATCTATCTACTCACCTCCAGTGCCAGAAAGCCACACTAACATCCCCCATTTATGTAGAATTACTACCAGTAATGCTACAGTAAGTGTTTTACATATTTAGGTTACCTTTGAACCAATTCACTTCTCTGGTTTTGATTTCTCATCTGCTACCCCACACCTAGATACTTTAATGAGTTTAGTTAATATCCGAACAGACCAAGTTAAAATAGTGTGATGTCAGTATAAGCATTTGACTTTGCAACCCAGCCACCACTTAATGACTTGGCTGTGAAATTGCAGTGAATGTGTTCAGTCCATATCTATGCAGCAAAACGTATACCTTGTATAGGATGTTTTAATACAGTTCCAACAAACTAATCAACCAACACTGCAGATAGAAAACTAATGCAATAATTAGCTCCAGTCATAAATAATAACTGCACTGATTGCTTCTTAACTACCTGAATGTATAACCAGACAAAAATTGACTCAGTATACCTGTTTAGCAAGAAAGCTAAAGGGCTGCTGGTCTCTGAGAACACTTTCGTGGGCATGGGTACTTCATTAGCAATACGGTAAAGGATCTCATGGAAAGGAGCACTCCAATTCTGAAAAAAAGGTAACTTCAAATCCATTTGATCTGGCAAAAAAGAAAGAGGCATCTTCATCACTGTGACTGATTTGAGGCCCGCGGCTCCAGCCCCTAAAACAAGTGTGTCTGATTAGCACCAAAATTGGAGCCTGGTCAAATAATAATTAATCCCTGTAGTTACTAAGAATTGCTTGTAAAGTAGAAGGGTATCCCACAGAACTGCGATGAAGAGTAATTTAGAGAAGAAACAGCAGTGAGTGATGAATGAGCACATAGCCTTTCCTCTATGCTGAAAAGAAATTCAACAATACAATAAACTACATTTGCAAAACATTTGTCAGTGGTCAAACAAAGTCAGTGAAGTAATCCAATCCTTCCTGTGTTTAATGTTTAAAGCCTTAAACAAAGGGTGTGTAATTTCAGTGTATTTTAATCTTCACAATACTCTTGAGCTCCCATCAGGTGACACATCTGTAAACACAGAAGCTCTAAAATCAATGAGTCCTATCCACCACAAAGGCTTTAATTGTTTGCACAGCAGGCAACCTGTCAGACAAACCAGGGCACATCTGGAATTAAACAGACTTAGTATTTCAAATTTGCATGAATTTAAGCCAAGAAACAATACAGGAAATGTAATGCTCTGAGGTAACGTTTTAAAGTTGTGTTTAAACTTTGTAGGGTAGATGGAGGGTACTGCGCATGTTTTTATTTTTTTTAAATGGCTTCATGTTTTGAGAAATAGGAAGAACTATTTTGTTGAGGGGTTAATGTGCAAGAAGTCTCAAATGTATGCGTGTGTGTGCACACGTGCGTGCGTGTGACTCAGTGGGATGGGTGGGGTGAGGAACTATGGTAATCTGTTAGAGTCACACAGGCCTTTCCCCACCCTGCCCAAGGCTAGTCCACACCAAACATGCTGCACTAATCACCAGGTCTATTTAACTGACACTGGGAGATATAGACTAAGTGCAGCTCACCGGTGTACACATTTATGTTGATTTCACATCATTAAATAGACCAGAGCAGTTGGCTTTTACAAAAACTGGTCCCAGGTCACTCATATATGAGAATTTAATCGGTATAGATGTTTATAAAAACTGACTAAAATACAAGATCAAAATATATAGTGTATAGCACGCTAGTATATGCTAGTATATAGCATAGTGTTTGGGTTTACTAGTTAATTCACCTCACAATGTGCTTGTTGTGTGAGGCAGCTTATTTTTTGAAATAGGAAGAATATGTGCAAAAGGTTTAAGTTTTTGAAGTATTGAGTATAAGCCATTACAGACAAAGTAGCTCACAATCTTATGGTAAAATATTTCGATTGTGCTAATATTTGTTAAAATGCCCCCTAAACTATATTTGAACAAAACTGAGTTTACACTGCAGTAATCTATAAAATCTACTTTTACAGTCTCCCTCCAGTCAAAACTGTGTTTTTCTTCTTGTTCCTACAGTTGAATGTTTGAACTTTGTAGAATGATGTACATATGTGCAGAGTCTGACACTATAAGTCTGTTTTCGCATTAATTGCTGAAAGTGTAAATTATCTCGGTGGTCATTGCAAATCTGATTTTAATCTATCAAAAATAGATTGAAGACAAACCTGGTCCAATTATTCTACATACACAAGTGTGATGAGGAAATTTGAAGTCTCTAGTGTACATACAATAAGAATGGAATATTCATATATTCTGGAATATTTAATGAGGGAGAAGGAATAGGTGACGTTTTTAGGATTTTAATGTGGTATTAATGAACTTTTTTCCCTTCAAAAAACCATGTCAGATGCACATTAGATAATAATGCCTCAATACATGTGTGGAGGGGGTCATTAACAGCTTCTATAGGTCAAAATTAGTTCTACCATGTCAGCAAACTAGGGAAACTAGTTACTTGAATACTTACTTTAATTTAAGCTTTAAAAGACCAAATACAGACAAACTGGACCCTGTGCAGTCTTGGTTCTGTAAATGGATAGCAAAATCCATTTCTATAAACTAAATCATGGTACACTTCTTATGCAAAATAATGTATTCTAATTCACCATAATAGATGCTACATTGTAAGTTCAATTGTAGTTGAAAAGTGAAACTTTCAAGCTAGCAAGTCAAGACTAATCCAGTTCAGTCAGTCCCTGAGGCAGCAGCTGTAGTCCCTCCCCGAGCCAGAGCAAGCAGAGGGAGCCTGGGCTGCTAAATGCTTCAGCCTCAAAGGGACGATGGTGGAGGGCTGACAAAGATGGCGGCGCTCTCCGAGGATGGGAGGTACGGATTAAATTGTGGCCAACAGAGCGCAGACAGAGTCACCGTATTGCACGTCAAATTGACCGAGACAGCACTGAAAGCGATAGAGAGCCACCAAAAGTGTATGGTGAGTGAAACATCCGTTTATTTCAGTTAAAATTAGCTAGGTTTGTAGGGCTGACACAGCGCGTCTCAGCTGGGAAGCTCAACTGCCACGCACAGGTAAAGCTACAAAGTTAGCTAAGCTGTTGACAGAGAACATTTCTCCTTGTTTTTTAACGATATTACCTTCGGGCCATGAAGTTAATCAACTGAAGAAGGTAAATGAGGCTCTGGCCTTCTGCTCTGACCAGGTTTTACGAACTGACAAATGTTGTTTAACCTAGAAAACCCGTTGGTAAAGTTAGTCACTCTGTTTAGCCAACGTTAGCTCTAGCTACGTTAGTCTTAACCTCCTATGATGTGCTGTCCAGCCAAGTCCATTTTCCCCTGCCATACTAACGTTTCTTTGACCAAATTAGGAAAGTTGTAATTTTATTCCGTCGAATACACTGGTAACGAGACAAGCTTCATAAGCTGGGAGTTTAACATAAAAGCCTAGTTAACTAACTAACTAACTAACTAACTAACACGAACTTTAATTCGACGTTGTTGTAACGCTATTTGCGTCAGGGACATGGTGGAAATGTTACGGATAAATCGAGCCTAATGTAACTTGATAACAAACTTGCTTAGTGACGTTTGAAGCATGCCAATGACTGGTCAGCTTACCATATGGTTAGAAGTTTTAGCTAGCCTGAAAAACGTACCACCAAAACCTGGCAGGAATGTGAAACTCACAGATTCATCCATTTATAGCTATTTAACATTATCATAAAATGTTGTTGTCAAATTAGCCGCCGCACCATAGCTACAGGATGTATATGAGCGAGTGCCTCAAAGATTTACACGGGATAAACACTCAATTTGAGCTTGTTTGCCAAGTTGCTGAAGTTTTTGTACACTCCCATTCACATCAAGCTGCATGAGTAAGCCAGCAGTTAGAAATACATATGCAATCAGAGTGACAAAACTTTTTTAGAATATATAGAATATTTTGCTCTTGCTGTTTTATTCAAAATACAATTTATCTTTGTACTTTTTAGCTCTCAATAAACTACTGCATTAAGTGTACTGCATATCACCCCTGAGCTTGACACCACCAGTCATTGGGAAGCTTTTGAAACTAAGTGTGCTAATAGAGCACTGCATAACTGTGCAGATTAAATATAACTTGTTAATCTTGCACAAATGGTGTAATCTTGTTGAGGTGCTCCATAGGTGAACTAATCTTGAGAGACCTATGCAGTCTTGAGTTGTAGAGGCCTGAAGCCAAGTTACCTGACTTAAACTCAGCCAGCAACAACGCCATTACATAACACACTGACTTGGCCTAGGTCTCCACTCATAGCTGATGCACTGTAGCTTAGCATGGAGCTGTTCAGAGGTCTCTGTAACTGCTTTTTATGGCACATGCATGGTGTCTGTAAGTATTTCACATACCACTCACACCCCTGTACCAAACTTTTGCTTTGTCGGCCCCACAATGAAGAGATTGTTTTTAGAGTGTTTGAATTGTAGATTAATAGCACAAATGTAAATGCTTATTTAATCCGTTCCTGACAGCTGGCAAACCGAGTCATCACCAAGTTGAATGAATTCTTTTGTGACAGCCCCTGCTACAACCTTATTGGATGTGGTAATGTTGGTCTGTACGCTGCATTGAACGGCAGCCTGCCATCTCTTGCTGACTGAGCAGCCAAAACTGCCTGCTTTTTGTTTCTCTCTCACTCTCAGTAATGTGTGTTGTAGCTCAACCAGTCATCGAACTATGGGAGCTGGCTATCTTTGTCTTTCTGTGGTGATGTGAAATGTGATCAGAACTGTGTGTGTGAGGACTGGTTGGTGTGTGTAAGGATGTATGGATGGTGGGGGAGGGAGTCGTCAGTGGCTTGGAGTAGCTTTGCTTCAATAGCTATGTCATATTTCTTTTGTCTTCTTTTATTTTATTGTCCAGGAATTTGGAAAAGTTGTTGTTGATAAAATGCACATTCACACAGTTATGATCTAGCCAAACTTGTTCTTTTGTTGGCTGTTTGAAGAAGTCCTGTCCAGGGAGTCCTGTGTGTTCCTATTCTATAATGAACAGGGGAGGCTGGGATCAGTGTTTTATTTCCCCCATCACTTAGCCTTACTTGAATTTTTAGAGTTTTATAGTTAGGAGTTTTTGAGCCTTTACCTGAGCATCTGTATCTACAACTTTGGGCTGTAGGCTGCCTTCTTTTAAATGTAAGCTCTACTGCACTAGAGCAGCCACTGCATATTTGTGGCTGTCAACTCATTTTCAAGTAGCCATTAACACAAACATGCAAACCTACACATAACAGAGACATTTCCAAAGTATCCTCATAGATCTATAATATCTACCGTATTTCGGTGTTGTCCAAGTTCCACATAAATGCGAACCGAGCTGAATGTTGGCTGCCAGTGGCCGGTCATCAAATATTTGGCTGACAGTCTCCTATGGATTCTGCAGCTCATGCCAGACCACTAGTGCAATAGTATCAACAGAAAAAAACATGCAACTAATGGATGAAGCTTCGGATGTCTGTTGGCATATTTTATGACATCGTCCAAAAAAAAAAGAAATCCTTAAACAAAACCCTCAATTTGAATAAAATTATTCATCAGATTAAATGGCGTACAGAGTACCTTGATTGATAATATGATCCCTTCTTTTTACGACGTAACTAATTTACTATAATAGTGTTAGACCTGTGATATAAGAGTAGCGGTAGCTCCTTTAAAGAATGAGGCAGTGTGTGTAATGCGTGTGCTTGGGCAGTGTGTGGTTGAGCAAGAGAGACAGAGCGGAAATCCACTGCCAGTGAATTGTTTCTGACAATTTTTATTACAGACGAACGTGGATTTCGATTTCACAGGCTATAAATGGCTATTAACTGCAGGTATTAGTGAGGTTTGCAGGCAATTGCTGGGCCGGAAATCTAGTTTTTCTAGGAAAAGAGTAAGCAGCAAAGTTGTTAGTTTAGCAATGAATGTACAGTGCAGGTTACATTTTGTTAGTAAAGAAAGGGTTGTTTCCCAACTGCTGGAAAAGTGAAGGAGGTTTGTTGCGAAGCAAGAATCAATTTTGCCCGGTAGAAAAATAAACATCTCATCTCCTCCTCAAGTACTGTCTGGAAACTGAGCAGGAAAGGCTAACAGCTGAAATGGATTTTTTGTTATTATGGGTATATAAAAGTAGAGTATGGTGCTCTTAGATTTCCGCTACACCGCCCTGTTAATATCGCAGGTATGTGCCAGCTTTCGGAAGAGCAAATGCAGTTAAAACATGTTTTTAAAAGGCTAAACACCATGTAGATTCAAACTGAATATTTTGTTGGATAAAAAATGTTGTGAATTTTGGAAATTATTGCCATCTTTTTATGTTTTTCACCAAATTTTGACTTTGGGACTTTACAATGCTCTGGAGTAATTGGAAATGTTTGATTACATAAATAAAACAAAAATCCTATGCAGCCAACACTGGAATCTAATTCTACAAATGGTGTAATACTAGTAGGCCTCACATTAGTGTAGCCTAATCTTTATCTGCAACTGTGCAGAAATAAGGGGTTTAAACAGAATGAATTGACATGCAACAAAAGCTAGACAGCATTTGAATGTTGATTTAGAATTTGAATATCAGTCTCATGAACAGAGCTTCAAAGCTTTGGAGCTTCAATTCCCCTTTACATATCCAAAGTGTGTGTAGGAGTTAAACTGTTGATTTTCTTCACTTTCAGAATGTACCTTCTTTGCGGCCAACAATACAATTCAACGGGCTCCAGGGGGTAAGTGGTTTTTTTTTCCCCCTACAATAGGGGGTCAGCTGAGTGATTACATACCATACTGTGAATTCCTGTTGTGGAATAAATAAAACCCTAGCTTAAGTTTGAATACATTGAGGAGTTATTTATGTATTCATCTATTAATTTGTTCACTTACTGTTTTTGCTTGCACATGCTGATTTGTGCTCATTATTCATTGAGATGCCCCCCACATGAATGTATCGCCTATAAAAACACTGACTTGGTGAAGTTAATCAGCTCAAGTAGGCCTACTACAGTGCTACAGTTTACACTTATCAATGTCACCAGTATTGGCCCATTATAGCATTATTATCACAAGTGCATCAGTTGATGATTTATTGAGTGATCAGATTATACACCTAATCATGATCATAAATAACTAATAATAAACATAAAGAATATATTTCAAATTACAGTATAAAATAGGCCACAAGACATAGCCCAGAAGATAGTGTTGCTGTATTGTTCAGAGAGGCACAAGCTAACTTCTGAAGTCTATAAACACTGTTTTGCACTGCTTGTAGTCCATCAGGCACATTACATACAGCTTCCCCTTAGCTGCTGAGACATCAGAGACCTTCCTTGCTCATGGTAGTTACCATGTTGTTCACATCAAAGCCCATAGCTCTAATGTAGACACTGCTTCATTATAGTATTTCATACTCAGACACTGGAGTGTAGGAGAAAACCCAGGGAAATTTTGAAGGCGCTTTACCCTATGGTTGGGTGTTGCATATGGCAATTTTATAGGGATAAACAACTTGTATTTGATTAGCCATGTCAGCTCAATTATCTCAGACACTCAGGTGTGAACAGAAATGAAAAGTTGTTATTCTCCATTTTTGTGTCAATTTTTTTTAATAGCGTATTAAAATTCCCAAGACGGATTCTTCCTCTGATGCCTTCCACAATTTTGATTTTTACCTGTCTAATGTGGGCAAGGACAACCCTCAGGGAAGTTTTGAGTGCATCCATCAGTATGTATCAAGGTAATGGTCACTGGTCAGCTGAATCAACTTCCATAGTCTTACCACACATTGCTAGAAGGTAATCCCTCTCAGCCTAACATTTCTCTCTCATACCCCCTCTTTGTCTGTAGCTCAGGGGCCTCACACCTGGCATTGTTGGCAACAGTACAGGACAAGGTCACAGTGTGCGCCACTAATGACTCCTACCAGGTGACCCGGGAACGCATGACCCAGGCTGCAGAGGATACTCGTGAACGTGGGACCAAAGTCATCAAGCCTGGTGGCCAGTACAGAGGTAAGGCCCTCAGTACCCTCTCACTTCTGCACCTGACACAGTCAGATGCCAGGTTGAATCCGGACACCAGCATTGCTTTACATCCTATCAACGCCTCTCCTCTTTTCAAACTCAGTCCCTTTTGAGAGACTGAATAGATGAAAGCTGACAGCCTGATTCCATTCAAATCTATTATTGCAACTGACTAAGCCATTTTGCCATCTCAGTCTTTTCCAGATTAGCAGTATGACTGATAAGGGCCAAAGGTTGTAGATGAAGCCATTTCTGTTTTATTGACACATAACCTGTGATACTGAAAATGCTACAGTACTGACATTAAATGCTGCTTGTGTTTAGTATCTATTGCTTGCGACAAAGTAGGACTTTCATGTTTTCCTTACACCAGTTTCCTATCCACTGAGCCACCCAGTGCCAGGATTTGAGTCAAACAAGCTGAACAGAAAAAGTCATCTTTTAGTAATCTGATTTGGCTTGTCACTCTCTCTACACTTACTCATATCTAGTATCCAACTCAGAGCAGGTAGGGCGAGGGATGTGAAAGAAAACGACTTTCTGATTAGGGGTGTCACGATTCTCTAAATCCACAATTTGATTTGACATAAGATTTTATGGTCACAATTCAATTTAAACAGTTTTTTTTTCCAGCACTGATGGTTATGCCATTGTTAGACTATCACATCTGGATTTGTAAAGATCAACAAATCTTCGCTTTTATGCCCTGACAACTGTCATTTATATTTCCACGTCTTGTTTAAAAAGATAGGGATATTTTCCAACAACAGCTTGACTTAATCATGGTGGCATTTTACAGGTATAGGATTCCAGAGTTCAAAGGTCAAGGTCGCTGTGACCTCACATCATTCCCATACTTGTGAATCCAATATCTCAGGAACGCTTGAATGGAAATTCAAATTGGGCACAAATGTACACTGGAACCCATGGATGAACTGATTTGATTTTTATGGTCACAGGTCAAATGTCAAGGTCATTGTGACCTATTAAACATATTTTTAGTCATAAGTCAAGAATTAATATGCTAATTGTGACAAAATTTCAAATAAATGTCTTACAGGATAATGAAGATGAATTCATTACATTTTATATACAAAAGGTCAACTTCACTGTGAAATCATAATATTCTGCAAAAACACTTTCCTGGCCATTATTCAACACCATAATGTAGGAATAGAAGGGGAGATTAGATTGTATAGATCTGTGCTGCTGGTTTTAAAATGTGGGTGAGGCATTCACATTTTAGAATTTGGAGCTTGTTTGCAGCAACATTTTATATTTGAAGTATTGTAGTCCATTACAAGCTTATTGGTTTTGCTGATATTGAGTTTCAGGTGATTGTCGTTACACCATGTGACGAAGCTCTCCATCAGTCACTACATATACAGTACGATAGGATAAGATACGAAAGTAAAGTATGGATGGACAGACATGGATGGAAACTGCAACTTGATTAATGCACGGAGGCATGCAACTGTGAGGCGGTAATTCTAGTTTCTCTCATGAGAGAAAATATGAACAAGATAATGCAAGTAAGAGACATGAAACTGAAATTTAACTTTATTTGAATATGTACTAGAGCAGAAAGAAATGCTCAGCAGATTTAGAGACAGGTGACTGGTGCCTCCATCTATCCATTTAAAAAAAATGTTCTAAATAAGCAATCTGATGTTGTCAACATAATTATTATAATTGGTACATAATTGAAACATTTTGTTTAAGATATATTTCCCAAACAAAAATCATACAGAAACTTCAAATAACGTTATAGTTCATTCCCTTTTCTTTTATGAAGAATACTACCTGTAGATACATCATTAATGGCTATTGCATTTGCTTGACTGATGGGATGACTTCAACAAATATGTGTGTGCTTGTGTGTTATAAATACAAGTAATACTTATACTCCTAACAAGCATCCTCCTTTTTAATTTTGAGTAGAGTCACTTTATGTCCACAATACAAAGCAAATTGAGCTATCTTTATCACCAAATGTAGTTTATGAGATCTAAGGCTTTGTCAACGATTTCCTTGGTTAAACCAGAATCAGAAGTGTAGCTCAGTTCACACATTTTCTATGTGAGTTAAAACCTCCTCAGGCCTGTTTTTCTGTACTCTGGGGATACATTTGCATACACCGGCCCAGATAGAAACTGGGAAACAAGAGGAGCAGCAGAGAAAAGGGGTGGGACAGGAGTTTGTAGCAGCTGGTTTGGAGTGAGCACCCTATTTACGAATGCAAAAGAGGCCTCTAGCTTCTTGTTTTAAAGGTTGTTAATTTCAGGTAACCATCTGTAACTTGTATTACTATTTTTGTCTCTGTAGCTTGTATCTTTTAATTACAGCTGCACAACCCTTGTCATTTCGAATTCATTGGTCTTAAATGTTAAAAGTTACTATACTCTTGTTTTGTATAAGTTCTTTATGTGCATTGATTATTTCTGAAGCAAACATATGCAACATTTTTTCACCTGCAGCAATCTGTCATTGGTTTGTGTCAACTTTGACAACACGTGTGTAAGCTTACACCTCCTCCCAATGCTCCTAGTCTCTTGCTTTTTGACAAATGGGGGTCATTTCTCTTCCTCCCACTAACCTCAATCTCTTAAGGAGCTTTAGAATTTCACAATGACAATGAAGCAGTATAGGGAAACTATACCATGATTATGCATATGGCTCAGCAACACAGAAAGTATCTTGGATTATTATTATCACCTGTACTGTAAATAAGTTTTCCAAACTAGTCTTAGTTAATACAGAGAACTGCAGTCAAGTATAGAGTGATGTTCAGTGTTGGTCTCTTCTCTTGTGAATGACTCCCCGATGGTATTTGGCATTACCATTAGCACTACTGGACATCTTTGCTTCAAAAACTGAGAATGCAATGGTTGGGACCACAAAAATAGGTAGTTTTTTTTGTCTGGAATTACATAAAATGACATAAGGAACCACTCATTGTTTCACTTTGTGTAACCTTTATATCCAGTTCACAAGGTTAATTGAAAATTGGGTTTGACTCAGCTATTTCAACTTCCCCAGTCTGTCAAATATCCTTGGTATGTTTCATTGACACTCTTTGGTCCAAGTTTTGTAGTGAAACAGTGCTAGCTAATTGGCTTTTTTTCAAGAATGCAGTGTTTGTGGCCATCTGAAACCAATAGCAAAGCAGACTTTTTCTACTTTGAGGTTAATGCCAAAGAGTTTGATGGGTGGAATCAAACTCCACGTGTCCTTAAGCGCCCCTTTTTATTGTTTAGGGATGAGTAGTGGAGCAGTAGTGCTGTTGACCAAAAATGTGACAACGTAAACTTTCCCGCAGAGTAGAAGAGGCTCTTAACATGTCTTTACTTTTTGTCTCAAGGAAAGCAAGTCCATATCCGTAAGCCAGCGCTTTCGGCTCCAGAGGTGGTCCCAGAGCGTAAGCGCTCCACACCCATCAACCCAGCCAACACTATTCGTAAGTGCCTTTCCAATAACCCTGTGTCCCAGCGGCCCTTCCGGGACCGTGTCATCCACCTGCTGGCGCTGAGGTCCTACAAGAAGCTGGAAGTGCTTGCCCGTTTGCAGCGGGATGGTATCAACCAGAAGGACCGAAACTCATTGGGGACCACCCTGCAACAGGTACTGTAAGGTGTTTGTGTTTTTTTGTGGCTTTTTTAGATGCCATAATATTTGTCAATAATCAGTACTTATTGGCATGGTCGATTATTGGGCCCGGTATTAATTTTTTTGATTATTGTAAAAAAAAAATTTGGTCAGATTGCCAATAAAATAAAATAAAATTTATGCTACTTTGGCTCTGATGCAGCCACCTCTTTCTGTCTATAATCACCACTCTGTGGTCTCAATCAATGTCCCACCCACAATGGTATCTAATTGGCTATAAGTCACCAATCAATCACTGATCAACACTGAAAAATTTGAATCTGCAAGATACCAGTAACTGAAGTTATCAAATAGATGTAGTGTATAAATGTAAATGTAGTATGTGGCACAGTAATAAATGTAGTATAATATTTACTATCAAAATGTAGTGGATTGTAAGTATCACAAAATTGAAATATATATAATACAATATTGTACTTGCGTATAGTACTAGTGTCAGTCTCTTTCACTATTAATGATAAGAATTGGTATCGGCCCCAAAGCAACATAAGGGTCGATCCCTATTGTCACTATTGAAACAGCAACTTAAAATAGAAGTGACACAATAGCCCTTTTTTCACAGAGATTGTGCAACGAAGACCCTTCTCTACACCGCTTTTGTTTATTTAAACTGAACAAAGCAACAGCGTCATAACGCCGCTCCACTGTGATTTTTAGATAGCAAGCTGGAGTTCCACAATTAAAAGAGGTGTGACGAGTAACACATCAGCGTTGGAGTCTAGTGTGACGTTTTACATGCACAACGAGCAGCGCTATATAAACAATGGAAAAACATGGCAATCAGAATCATTTACGTCCCTGTTATATAGGGGTGTAACGGATCACAAAACTCACGGTACAGATCGTGTCACGGTTTTTGACTCATGGTTCGGATCAGCAAAAAGGGAAAAAAAGGGTTAGAGTTAAATTTAAAAATGTGCTACTTTGTGCTCAGTTTGTAGTCACCACCATAGATGTATT
>JBBPCS010000359.1:11294034-11307942 GCA_037974645.1 Hollardia meadi
TCCTTTTCGAACATGAAATTAGAATTGATTGTTTTCTTATGCACTATTCTTTTGTTGGTTTGTTTGTTATGGTCTTTTTAAAGAAAAATGCACGTTCGAAATAAAGATTTCAATTCAATTCAGTTCAATGTGCCAAATATAGACAAGTGTGCAAGATAAAGTCTGGAGGATGGGGGTATGATATGTTATTAGATATTTTATTACAGAAAGTGTATGAGACCCAGGCCCAAAATAGTCATGCATTCTTTCATTGTATTAAATATGGATGGAATTATCAGGATAATAAATTATTTCCCTTTTTGCTTGGGACCCCCTGGAACACCCTCAAGTACCCCCCCCCCCCCCCAGCATCCAAATAGAAGTCAGATACATCCATTACTTTTTGCAAATTAGCTTACTTACAGAAATTAAAAGTCAGTAATGGAGATCTTGATCTTGCTAGAGACAATGGTCATAAAATTTATTTATTATTATGCAATGACATCGGTAATAAATCCAGTCAGCACTGACACCTCATCCTCATTTTGAGATCAAAAGATTGAGCAGTGGTTTCACGTACAATCATCAAGGACACTGTCACACTAATCTGGGGAAAATGATAATAATCAATGTTCTTTTTGAATCCCATGAATCGCTCCTCATATTGTTCAGCAATCTAACACTGATGTGACATCAAGTTATACTTTATCCAGTAGAAACCTAACAATCTGGAGGTATAGCACACTTTATCTGAAATGCTCGTTCTCAACACCAAACTGCAGCCTCTGTTGAAGGGATGAAATGAGGGTAATTAAAGAAACAAATGTGTTCTTTCAACTTATAAAGCAGAGGCTTTTAAATTAACTGCCATTTTATGGGTTTTTTTTACAGACACACAGAAACAGCAGTAAACATGCAACAAGGAAGTGGAGGTCAGTGAAGGTGCCCAAAGTCTTTTTTGAAGTATATACTACTATAGAGTAACTGTAAATGTACATTGAGCAGAAGCTGAAATACCACTTTAAGGCCCATTAGGGCATCACTAAACCAGTAATTAATTTCATGCCTGTAGAGCATGAAAGTGCCTCCCCCATGATAAAAAGACTCCTCGCTCTGAATTAAAATAACGGTTCTCCTCATGATTAAACATTTAGTCTGCAACTTTGTAGTTTATGTATCATCTTATTATAAGACATAGAAAATTTTATAATCATCTCTATACATTTAATTTCTAACAGACTTTAATCACGGCACACTTATGGACCGTCCATAACATTGCATAAGTTTGGCCATCAATGGGCCTTAAAAGATCGGTTCTCCTAAGTTAGGAACAAATTTTCTCCCTGATCACTTGTCGTATTTAGCAATACAGATAGTTAAGTTGTTGTTTCTTTTAGATATCTGATTTCACCTCAATACAATGGAGGTGAATGTCGTTTTGTTTGTGGTGTTCAAAGCATTGAACAATTATATTCAACAGCAAAATGACTTCCTGGAACAATGTCATACTGTCAACAGGTTTCCTATGAGGGTGTGTTTCTTTAGTAGAAAGTGGTTAAAATAAAAAGCTGCTCACAGTGAGGTCTATGGAATATCCAGAGCAACAGTGACATTATGTATTTTTGTTAGTGTTTCTATTCTTAATTCTGTGTGCATGACAAACAAATTCTCATTTAAATTAACTGTATTGGAGCAAAGGCAGAAATCTAAGGGACACATATCTCCACATATGTAATCATGACTATGTACCACTAGAGGTATGTTTTATGTAATTTAAGTGAGCCAACAATTTTAGCTATTATAAATCTAATGTAACACACCATTAATCTATGTAGCACGTAGTAGTGACCAGTGGTCAATGGCAAAATAAGGTGAAAACCTTTCAGCAGGCTTCAATGACATATTGTTTTATTTTAAATGACCTTCCAACTTAACAACAATAACTGTCTGCCTCCAGTTGCAAAAAAAAATTTTTTACCCCAAAAACCAACTTGCTGTGTCTTCTGTTTTCCATGACTTGAAGGCTTAGCAACAGATAACAAAGCTATATTGCAAACAAACGCAACAATGTATTTTTTTTTTTTTTGTACAATAAACAAAAATAAATTGTTTAATTGTCACTCATAAACAAACTTTATGAGTGACATTTGCATCCTCACAAACACAAAATGCAAGGGTAAAAGTGAACAAAATCAAAGAAAAAGAAAAAAACAAAACAAAAAAGGATAGCATTAACATCAATAGGTGTGGACACATTTTGGTGGCATTGTGGACACACGCAGGTCAGTCCAGTAAGTGTGTGACCACAATTCAAAAAATAAACACTTGTACACACACATGCTCACACACAGATTAAATGAACTCAATGATTTCATTCAGTCTTTTGTATGTAATTGTATGTATGGAATAATGTCTCGTCATCTCAGACTGCAGGCCTTTTGATTAAGTCTTTTTTTTTTTAGGTTGACTTTGGGAATTATCGCTCAGAGATTACTCGTGGTTGCTCTGTTCTCTCAAAAGGCCTCCTCAGCTTTTCTCCACTTGCCCTCACTATAAAAACAAGGCCTGATTTTCAGTTTAAAAAAAAAAAAAAAAAAGAGGAGGAGGGTTTTAAGGTCAAAGAGCTCTAAAATGAATCACTGAATTACCATCATGGGGGCTACACACCGCCTCGACTTTACTCTTAACAAAAACAAAAATGCTGATTCTGATTCCCAGAATTCTGAATGGAGGCAACAGCTTTAAAGCGATTTGTTTTAGATTTTGGGGAATACTCTTATTCAATTTCTTACAGAGAGCTAGATGAGAAGACTGATAGCACACTCATGAGAGTTTGTTAAATATGAAGCTACGGCCAGCAGCTGGTTAATGATGAGAATGAGAAACAACTGAACTGGCTCTGTCCAAAGGTGGATTTCAAGAAGTCACTGCTCCTGGCCAAGAAATAGCCTGGCACATAACCTCTGGTAAAAAAGATTAAACAAACAATATATACTGTAACATGCTAAGTTGTGAGCTTTTTGTTTCCCCTTGTTCCAGCCTCTGTGCTAAGCTAAGCTTACCAGCTGCTGGCTGTCACTTCACATTAAAAGCAATAGTTCAACGTTTTGGGGAAAACAATTGTTTGGTTTCTGGCAGAGAGTAAGATGAGAAGACTGATATCACTCTGTCGTGACAGTAAATATGAAGCATTAACCAGCAATCGGTTAGCTTAGCATAGCATAAAGAATAGACACAGATGGGGGAACAGAGGACAACTGTTATGTTTAACGGGGGGTTATGTCTTGGACTATTTCTTGGTTCTATGCAATTGCCAGGCAACTTATGGAGCCAGCCAAGAAATAGTGTGACACATAACCCCTGTCAAACAGGCAATTGCCGTTGTTTACATTTAAACAGACAAACAAATAAAAAAAATAAGATACAATGGGGTGCATTTGTGAGCTTAAGAGGTGCTGGTTGGTAGATTTTGGTACCACAAGAAAAAGCCAGGTTATCTGTTTCCCTATGTTTCAACCCTTTGTGCAATGCTAAGCTAACCAGCTTCTGTCCGTAGCTTCATATTTAACGCTCTGTAGAGTGATACAGATTTTCTTGTATAACACTCACAACAAAGCAAGTAAGCGTACTTCCCAAATGTCAAACTAGTTGTTTAGTAGACACACAGGAGATTGGTATATTTCATTGCTATGATTGTACTTCTCTATAAGGTGAGGGATGGACAAAAAAATTTTTAAAAATGGGGAAAACATCAAGAAAAGTTCAGAATCTATGGCAACTATCCACGTTATGTTGTGCCTCGTTATCAAATCCATTTAAGTTCCGGTTCAGGAGTGGATTTCCTCTCCCCATCCTTGACAGAATCCAGTCTCTGTGAGCCTCCAAAGCACAGGGCCAGGAGGAAATGTTTCACTCCTTTGGCTTCACATTTAAACCTTAAAGGTAAAAGAGTTAATTCAAACAGTGTTAAAACCGCCACATGCATCAATTGCTCTGTAGTCTTTAAAATGAACAATTTTGGGGCTGTACTTGGTTTCCTTGGCGTAAAATCCATCCATTTGAATCAAACGTTTGCACAGTGCCCTGTTGTGTTGAAAAGGGCAACAGATTCATACCCTTAAGCACACAACACAGCGCAACGTGCGGTTTACTCAATGCCGTACAAGTAATACCAGTCCCATCATGCTGTTTCAGTGTGTTCAAAACCTTAATACTCAGAGGGCGTTTTTTGAGTCAAATCCTCAGCAAATTCAGGCCTCCCGAAACAGCACTAGAACACAGTGCAAACACACTGAAACAAAGTCCAAAAGGTCATTTGGGCAAACAGACTCGTGTGATAGAAACAAGAAAACCCTGACATTGTAGTCAATAGATTAATAGTAAATGCAAACATACACACACACACACACGCGCGCGTACCAAGCAATCAGTGTCATATTCATTCAAATGCAAATGTGTAGCTAAGCTGCATGTTGATTTTGTCCCCGTCCATGAACAGACTCTGGATGTGTTGTAGCATAACGTCCAATTTTCACTAAGTTGCATTTAAACTGAGTCACGGAGCAAAAACATAACATGTTCACATCAATCGCAACATAGTGTGTGCATTGTTTTGAGGAGAAAGCCCCTACAGGTGTCGTTTGATTTTTGTTATTTGACTCTCGCTCTACCAAGAAGAAAAAAAATGTTATAAAGGACCCTAATCAGGACCAACAGCAACACTCAGTCATGTGTAAACACACCGCTGGTGGGGTTGGAGACTTTCCGTTCACTCTCTGCCCTCTAAAAACACCCAGTGATGCCGAAAGTAAGAAAAAGGAAATGGAGGTGAGGAGCAGTTTGTGTGCTAAGTTTGTCTTCGCCTGGTTTTTCCCTCTCAGTAAAAGTCCATTGAGGCCCTGAGGTTTAAGAGGCAGAGAGGGGTGTAGGAGGCGACGTGAGAGAAGGCCTTAACCTTGTTCACCCCCTAATCAAATGACGCTGCTTTTGAGGGATCATGAGGGAGCAGTTGTGATGGACACTACTAAAGGTGGGTCCAAGAGGGTGGAGTCACGCCGGAGACGTGTTTTTCCAGGTTTAAATTGATTGCATCAAAGTTGAAACAGACAGGCGCGAGAGGTACAGATATTCTGGGACACACTGATGGACAGTGACAGTATGAGCTGATCAGCTCATCGACTCTTTAATGAGCCAAACAAGCAAAGTGTCCATTAGCCAGGATGTCTGAGCCTTCCCAGGAGATTCAAGGGGCCAGTCAGGGAGGACAAAAAGTCAACCAACTAAACAAAAGAAATACATAAAAAAATAAAACAGCAATAAGTAAAGACACGGTGGGTAGAACCAATCTTTTAACAATCTGACCTGGACTAGCCAAAACGAAGAGCCAGCCTGCTACAGTGGGGTTCAAGAGACCACCATAAGGATAGTTTGTTTCATCATTTATTATTTATTATTTATTTATTCAAGACAATTTGTTTACTTTGTGAAAGGATTTCAAATAAAAAGTTTGGAACTGATACCTGTAATATTATCTTTGGGAAATGCCTGTCAGTAAATGAAACACTGGTATGTGCTAGATTCTCTCAAATGTCTGCTCACCCCGTATTCAGTATAATTCAATTATTAACACATGTATGCTCCTACATGATGTTAATTATTATTATATTTTAATAAGTAACTGTTACTGGACTCAACAAAGAAAGCCTGACTGCAGCTGACAAAACTAAAGCTAGCTACAGCTAAAAGACCAACAAAATGTAGCAGCTACAAAACCACTTCTTTAATGGCAAAACAAGTCTAATTGTTAAGCACGGGTTAAACAATACTGAAATTTCATTGTTGTAGACTTGAATAAAAACCCTTGTTTTCAAAAGACAAACTTCATAGTTGCAGCCAACAGTACAGTATGTGAGGAGTTGGCTGCATGAAACTGAAATACAACAGGGTATAAAAAGTTTAGACATGGTGATGGAAATATTCAGGTGTGGGGGTGTTTTTCCTTGTCTGGGGTCAGTATCATGATTAATCACACATTGACCTCCTCAATGGGAACATTTAAAAACATGAAAAAACAATCTGGGGGTACTCTCAAATAGTGCTGGGACAATCTCACCTCTCGAACTCTGCAAAACACCAGATGCTGGACAGAGTGCAAGCTGTAATTAAGGCAAACGGTGGAAACACCAAATTCTGACCGTCAGTGAAAACAGTACCAACAAACCTTTGTTAAAAACCTACGTGATAGGTATGCATATGCATTTGAGAACTATTATCTGACCAATCATTTGTATCAGTTTAATAAATGATGAAACGTTTGGGGTTTTTTTGGCAGTAGATCTTTGACCCCACTGTATGTGTAAACACACACACACACACACACACACACACACACAGAAAATTGCGACGTAACACATAAAAAAAGAAGGGGGTGTGGGGGGGGGGTGTTGGCAGGGAGGAGTTGTCGTCCAGATCATCATGAGTCTTCGTTGCCAGAGTCGTCCTGGTTGTCATAACGTCTGGTGGATGTCCCGCTGTCCTCCACGGCACTGATACCCCCGGCTTCACCTATGGACTCCATCTCGCTCTCGTCTTCCTCCTCATCCTCCTCCTCCATGTCGTCGTCGTAGAGGTCATCATAGAGGAGGTCTGAACTGCTGTCTTGGGAGGGAACCCTGGTCTGGACGCAGTACTCTGCCAATGTGGTCGGCACCTTGACGCCATCACGCTCAGCCTCCGCCGCTGTTGACATCACCTGCTTCCTGTGGGCCAAGATAGAAAAAAAAGTCAGCGTGGATTTACTGACAATATAGTTCTTTGGTGTAAGAGATTCATTATAAGCACGTATTTCTCTGTACGTGGATGAAACAATCAGGATTATGTATTACCTGATAATCTCTGCGTACTCCTTGTCTTTGCCTTTGCTGTCCCTCCATTTGCGAAACATGACGGATGCGTCCACATTGGCCGGGGAGAAGGTGTTGGGCTCATTGAGCAGAGAGATCACACTGAGCAGGATTGTCCTGATGATGAAGGAACAGCACACAAACAGCCAGGAAATGAGGACACGACGATATCAGATCCTGTTGTGAACGCTCCGCACAGGTTTTTTGAAACTGTAGTAAACTTCGTCTCAGCTCAGACGAAGGTGGTAGCTCACCTCTTCCGCCTTGTGGCTCAATTACATGCGGCACTCGTCTGCTCAGGTTTTCAAATTCAGACTCACCACGATACTTCTAGTCCTCCACAAAATAATTCTTGCTGGCACAAACTAAATTCAAAAGAAATTCAGAAAACTACCTCGCAGTGCTGTTTTGTTCTTAAAATGGTACACAAGGAACGCTGAAGCTGAACTATTAAATAAACACCATTGCTGTTTGAAAATTACATTTGATTTATGCTGTATGTATCACATGATGATTGATGTTTTTATTTTTTCAAAATGTGTTCCATTCTTAGACCAACATGGCAAGTCCTTTACTAAGATTGTTTTTGTGTCATGTTAGCCTTTATTAGATAGCAGAGAGTAGAGAGGAATAGAATTGGGGTAGTTATGTGGTATACGCCTTACCTGACGTTCTGGGTGGGGTTCCACCTTTCAGAGGGTAGCTCCCCGCTCTGAGGGTCATCCACAGGAGGGTGCAGGATGGAGATGCACACATCTCCGTTCTGGAAAGAGAACCAAATACACTGTACAACATCTGCACAAAGACATGAAGATAACTATTTAAAGGTGTGATTTGTAAAATATAGCCAGAATTTGAAGGTACCTCCAAAAACATAGGGGGCAACATATCACCAGAGTAACTTTACTGTCACCTCCTTTACTGTCTGTTGTACTTATCTTGGGCTGTGTATTATTTTTGGTTGTAGCTGTGGCTAGTGGCTCACAGCTGACTGAAGTCTACCTAGATTGTGACCTCGTATCAAAGGGGGAGTCAACCCCCCTGGCTGGAAACTGGGACCAGCCAGGGGGGACAGAACAGAGGTGATTTACAGCGGCTCTGGCGAGGACTAACGTTATGACACAGCAGGCGGGGACAGGAGAGAGGTGAAGCGGCAGAACAGCTAGAGTCGGCCATCAGCAGCGAAATGAAAATGGTGTGTAGACATGAAATATTTTCACATCTTACTCTGCGAATTGAGGATTTAAGTTGACTGAAGCAGAGGTGATTGTGTTAAGATGTGCCAAGACAATTTTGGCGAGTTTTACTTTGTTTATGTCTCGTTTGAATGAAGTGTTTTACGATGAGTTAACAAGGGAATTAAGCTTGTCTTAGTTCGGTAAAAGAGAGAACCTTGAACGTAGAAGGTATACGGTTGTTTTTTTCTGTTAGTAAGGAAAAAAGGTGTAAGAATATTTCCGTTCATGACATTTTGTGAGTTAGTTTTATTTACTTATTAGACTTAACTCTAAGAGAGCTTGTGAAACTTAGCTTAACTTAAGGATGGGCCGGGGCTAGTTGGTTAGCAAGCTAACTACAGTAGATATCTCTGCAATACAATATATAGTCACATTCTGTTAACAATGTTAGTTCATTTTTTTTAATGTTTTAAAATAAAATAAAGACCATATCTTACAAATTGCACCTTTGAATGCTAAATTGGCATGATAATGGCTCCAAAAATTTTGTGAAAATATTCAGTGACAAACAAAATGTTTTACCTCGTAGATGTTGGGGTGCCACATCTTGGTGAGGAAGCGGAAGGTTGGCGGGGAGTACGGGTAGTCAACTGGGAACTTGATGTGAGCCTGAGTTAACAAACAGAGGTTGACAGTCAACATGCTTGACAGACAACCAAGCGTGACTTTTGTAACGCTGAGTTTAAGTCTTTCTAGCCTGGCAGAGAGACCCCAGTGCGGTGACCCTCCCTGCCCTGTCTGCCTGTTGCTTGGATAGTGGGCCCTGTGGGCCCGTGCTCCTTTAAGAACCCTCTTGGAACTCACTTGCTGGCTGCACTCTCCCCCCTGGCTTCCACCCTGTTTGGTTTAGATTTTTTTCATTTGTCTTGATCTTAATTTCCTTTTAGTTATGTAAAATAAACATATTTTTAGTTACAACTCTTGCATGCTCTCCCCTTCTTTGTCCAGCCTTGAGCTGGGTTGTGACACCAGGGAGACGTGAGTTGATGTTTTGGAAGTTGGTGTAGCACACTGAAATGTGGGGGGGGGGGACACTTTATATCTAAATAAACAAAATACATATACTGTATCTCTGTAATCTTTGTAAGATCCTTTTTTTAGTCGGGTTGCAACTAACAAGCCTTATCATTTTCATTATTGTTTAATCTGCCAATTAGGGGTGGGTGATATGGCCCTAAATTAAAATCACCTCTTACATATAACCGTGATTTATTGTACAGCTCATCTTTTGTAAACCACTTCCACACTACTGAAATCGCTCTCCTTTTTTGGAACCAAGTTCTCCACCATGGAGCCAGAAGCAATGTTATTTTCACTTTCAGCTATGCTTGTTGTTGTTGTTGAACGTAAGAGTATGATGTCATTACATCAACAAGTCGGCATATTGCCATATGATGTGAATTTTTAAAAAATGTATAAAAGATTATACCGGTATAATCGTGAACGATACGATATGGAACACCCCTACTGCCAATTATTTTAGTATTAATAATTTTGGCCGTAAAATGTCAAAATTGTGAAAAATACTCATCACAATTTCCCAGAGTGATATTTTCAAATTGCTTCTTTTGTCCAAGCAACAGTTCAAAACCAAAGACTCTTTATTTACTATCATAAATGACAAAGAAAAGCAGCAAATCCTTACATGTAAGAAGCTGGAAGCAGCAAATGTTTGACATTTTTGCTTGAAAAATGACTGAAATTAGCAATTGATTATCAAAATAGTTGACAACTAATTTTTTTTCAATTGACTATTCATCGCATGACAGTGAGATAAAGTCTTAATATTGCATATAAATAAGCTCTCTCTTGGCTGACTGTTGCTGTACAAGTTCACTAATAAAAAGTATTCAACAAAACAGTTTCCTGTACCCTTTCATTTGAAATAAAGAAATACCTGTATATCACACAATGAAGCAGATGAGATCTGTTATTAGTAATGCTAAATAAATTTCAATAGAGCTAGACATTAGGTGACATAACAGTTGGTGTTTCTGTTTCTGTGTTTGCTTTTCAAAGTATTGCACTATTATCTCAGATGAAAGGCTTGTAGGTTTGGGTGTGTGTAAGAGCTCTCATCGAACTGCTGCCACTCAGATAGGACTATCATTACTCCACAACCAATCACTACACAAGTACACCCTTGGGATATTAAACACACAGATGTCATGACACACTGGCACGAATTTCAACGTTCAATATCTATCAGTTAAGACACAAAACATCTTGTCCCTGTCCAAATACAGTAATATTTGCCTTAAAGCAAGAAGGTCCTGTGTTTGATCTGAGGTCTCTCCCATTTTTTTCTCTGTTTTTGTGTGAAGAGTTTTTCCTTATCTGACCGTAGGGTCTAAGGATGGAGGGTGTAATCTAATATGTCTAATATGCAATATACATACTATTGATTTGACTTATAAGATCGATAACACAAGGATGTCACTGTGAAGGCAAAGCATAACGTAATCAACGCTGATCAGCTGCAAGAGCAGACTACAGCAATGCCTACTTTGTATTATTTTAGCATTCCTGGAAGGCTACAGCGTCATCTACATTGCCCCAACTTGAATGCGGGCTCTCACTCTGCTCATTTTCTAGACGATTCACTGAATAAGTGACAAGAAAGAAAGGAAGATGAGTGCCCTTCTCTCTTACTTTTTCTCTGTGCTGCGGTGCCATTTATATCGGAATCACAGCTAAAAATAGCAACCTGAAGCACAACTATACAGTTACAATTATACAGGGCTGGACAAGGAGAGCAGAGGGACAGGGGAGGAAGACTAAAAAAATAAAGAAATATAAATGGCTTCCTGAAAACACTTTAAAACTGAAAATTTCTTAGACCAGTTGGGGTGACCAAGGTCATTGATGAATTACAATTTCTAAAAGACAGAGACGCTGTCAGTGAACTAGGTGACTGCTCTCCAAGTTGCTGAAATTTCCTACTTAGGAAGAAAACTTGCCCAGGATCACAGCTGCACCATATACATAATCTTCTGCTACTGAACATGAACGTGTATAAACACAGTGACTTTGCTACTCTGAATTCATAATTCCCTGCCCTTTTGCCATTAGAAAGTTTTTTTGTTCCTACCTTGAAGTAGCCTCCCTCATACAGGGTGTTTGGGGGCCCGAAGATGGCCACTTCCCAATTGTAGAGGTCAGACTCCTCCACCAGAGTGATGCGGAAGCCCTCCACCGGCTGCTCCTGCAGAGACTTCAGCTCCATCATCAGTGCCTTCTGGGAACTAGGGGTTGCCTGGTGGGCCATGTTAATCCCACTTCTGACACCAGTGGCAAGGTGAAAAGCAGGGGAATATTGTATAGTGAAAATAATAGTTACGGGCTTAATGATACTGTCAGGATTCTACTTAAATTTCACATATGTCACATTTCATGGTTACTGTTGATTCTGCATCAGACACAGTCTATTAGGTCTGTTTGTGCAGACATTAGTCTCTCTATAACACACACGGAAAAAAAGAAGCAGCAAAACGGTAACAGTCCTGCTGGTAAACTGACCGTCACATAGAGAATTCATACACAAACAGGATATGTGGCCTCCCAAGCTAGCTAGGTCAGTGGTTTAGTTCGCAGGCCTTTTATGGGTAGAAGCAAAGTTAATAAAAAGTGTTTACCTCTCTCCTTGCACTGTAATATGTATTCGTTTCGTTACAGCTGACAACTGGAAGGTAAAATCATTGGTTGTCCATGCTAGCCTGGCTATGTCTTGACAAAGAGACAGTGACAGGAGCAGTGGATTTTCTGCTAAAGCCTATGGCTGGTCCTCGTGTTGTGTTTCCGAAATTCTTTGTGTGCCAGTGTTGACAGTTGACATGGAGCTAGTATCAGTGTACGTGTCACGGTCTCCTGTGGATCATTCTTGGGCTCAAACGAGGGAACTCGTTGTCCCTGACATCCCTCCGCGCTGCTGGTTCGGTTCGGACTGGTGCTCAGCTGATCCCTGCTTGTTTGTGTTTGTTTATCTGCTCTCTGGCAGTCTTAACTTCTCCACACGTCAGCTAAACCCCTACCGAGCAACTTCGTTCACAAGAGCAGCTTTTCTGCTCCCTATCGTCTCCTCCTCACAGTGGCAGTGTAAATGGCAAATAAATTCGAGCCCACGGTCGCGAAAAAGACAGTAAGTGAGAGGTTTACACTCGCGAATTACAGTGGATTTCATCGATTTTTATTTTCCTCCCATCGGTGCTTCCGGCTATCACTGCGCGTGTCTGCAGAACGTAGAGCACGTACGGGTATGAACGTGACGTGCGCGCACACTTGTGCTGAGCTAAAAATAAATAACAGTTAAGTCATTCACAAATGTGTGCATTCTATAATTTTAGATAGTTTAAATGTCGTTATCGTGAACTTTAGCCATGTAAAATTAAGTGTACCCACTTTAACAATTGTTTATATATTTCAATCAGCATCACTTTACTGACCACCTAATGACATATGAGCCCAGTGTTATCTCATGTTTCTGCTCATTGGCTTTATTGTTGTTGTTTTGTTTTGTTTTTCAACTTTTGTGAAATTTGATATAAAACATCTAGCTACTGTTTGACTTTAGGACTAGGTCCATACTGCGAGGCTTATTCAGCCACAACAGCTTAACTTTAGATGGAAGTCCTATGTATATTTAACTATATTTTACAATTATAATTTTAAAATTAAGTGAATTGTTTTTTTTTAATAAATTGTAAGTGATGTAGGTCTGTTTTAAAATTATATTTGTGTTCATTCATTTGTTTTATGGATGGGGAAAGTTGATCAGCACTTGGCATATGCTGCTCCCACCTCAAGTTTAAAGATGCTGTATTTTTGTTTCATTTCTGTTAAATTACCTAGCCTACAAAGTGGTGCATGATATTTAAATTTTATCACTATTAATTTCTCTTGATGTCAAAAATTAATGGCATAATGAGGCCTTGTCAGTCTGTCTAAACAAATTCCCAGTGGCGATAAACCAGCTAATTTTGGTTCAGAATTGGGTGTAGAAGATCATCGGCCAAATTTATTCTTTGCGAGGTTTATGTAACAGTGGCAGCAGAATAATTTAAATTTTATTACATTACAAACATCATTTTTAGATTCAACTTTATTGTCATTGTGCAGAGTACAAGTACAGAGACAACGAAATGCAGTTTAGCATCTAACCAGAAGTGCAAGAAGCAGTAAGTGCGGAGTATGTACATACAGTGGGATATATAAATAGGATATGTGCAGTATGGACAGAATATGTTATATACAGTAGGAGTCTATGAACGTGAGCAGCAATTGTAGTAGGTAGTGCGATATGAATACGGTAAGTATACTATGGTCAAAATATGTGCAATATGGATAGTAGTATAGTCGGCAATAGTAAGGTATTATACAGAATTAGGTATGAGGTATGATACGGATACAGTAGATATGACAAGATATAGACAAGAGATGTACAGTATAGACAGTGGTATAAATATGAACACACTATAAGTTAGGTATGTACAGTATGGACAGTAGTATGAAGAGTCCAGTGCAAAAGGAGGAGGGGGTGCAGAGTTCAAAATGGTGACAGCCGCAGGGAAGAAGCTGTTCCTGAACCTGCTGGTCCGGGAACGGAGAGTCCTGTAGCACCTCCCAGAGGGGAGGGGGGTAAACAGTCTATGGCTAGGGTGAGTGCAGTCCTTGGCGATGCTGCGCGCCCTACGCAGACAACGTTTGCTTTGGACAGACTCAATGGTGGGGAGTGAGGAACCGGTGATGCGTTGGGCAGTTTTCACCACCCTCTGCAGTGCTTTCCGGTCCGA
>JBBPCS010000359.1:11308042-11326708 GCA_037974645.1 Hollardia meadi
GAGGTCCAGTTACTAAAATTTCCTCCCAGCAAAGGTCCGAACCTCATAATATCTAAATTGCATCCAATAGCCTACCCGTATGTCTATCAAATAAAATCAACACCGCACATTTCCTTATCATTTCAACAATATTTATTTTCACTTTTAATATGGAAAACAAATGCTTGTCTGTACCATAAATAAAATTTGTCCTATAGCTAGCACAATGAACTTGAGGCCTACATTATAAGTAAAAGAAAACAGGACCAAATTTCTTCTCAATATAATAAATAAAAATTGCCTCTTTTAGAAAAAGTGCAAACACAGCATTGAGCAGTCCCTTTTCTCTTCACATTTTTTTCAATTTGAATCGATTTGATTGGCTCATTTGAGTGACGATATGATCACGGTAAACGATTGCCGTATTACCTGGATTAGCTGCGCCTGCAGTCTGTAGCCGCGCCCGTCGGGAGAAAAAAACAACGCTCCGTGAAGATTATTACATTTTCTCATTCATTTATCAGAAATTGGTCACGGGTCCGGATAGAACCGTAACTTGGTCCGTGCCAGGACCGCGGTCCGCCATTTGGTGACGCCTGAGCTAGGATGTGTTTCTGAGGAGAGGATGAAAGAGAGCGGACAGGAAATGAGGAGGAGAAAAAAGGAATAAGTGTTTTAGGGGGAAGGTTTTAAGGTGACGGACTGAAAATATAAACGAGAAAAATAATACTGCGTGATTGTAACTTTGGACTGTGAAGTTAAATAACACAGTTGATGTTCAAAACAGAGATACGTATGGTTATGTAACCTGCACTGTATATTTACTCCTACTGACAACTTGCTGCTTCTCTTTTCCTCCTGCTCCACCCCACTCAGCGCCACACTTCTCACTGCATTAAAAACCAAGTTTATGGCCTCCTAAACACGGCAAACCTCACTAATATCCACATTGTGTACTCGGGTACTCAAAGTTATTTAATGCGAGTGCTCAAATATGGAAATGACTTAAAATGCCCATCTCTAGTGTTCGCTGTGGTTTGCTGCACTTACATGCACCTCTGCAGTATCCTCACAGCAAGGCTTAAACGTGCTGAACTATAATATTGTGTCGCAGATCATTTTGGGCCTGGCCCTCAGTCCTGCTGTATCAACGGCTGGACTGTTGATTCACCACCGGCGTTGAACCCTGTCCTGGCGGGCATCATTTTTAGAAGACTCCTTATGCTTTACTTAAAGTAATTTAGATGAAGAGGTGGGGCCAAGCACATGCTGTCAATGGGGTGATAATTTGCTACCAGGAGTTATCTTTTTAGTTTTTTGCAGGTGTTTAGCATACCTGCTCAAAAGGTTGGGAGTACCTTTACTGTTGACAAATTACTGCAACTTCAAATTTAGAGTTAATTAAAATTATGTGTTACAAGTTCTTTCTAAGTTTTATCTGTTGTGCTTGGAGTTGTATATAATATAATTATACTATACTATAATATAAGTATATAATTATTCTTTTTTTCTCTGTTACTCTATGTAACCCTATGTATCCCTCTTTGCCCATCACCCACATTTTTCCTCATACTATGGTCTCAACAGTATGACTTTTCTTTGGAGAGACGTAGTGTGCGCTGGGGGCTTGAACTGGCTGAGGCCAGAGCAGCAGAGGCCAGAGCTCAAGAAGCAGTGGCCAAGCAGGAGGCAGAGAACAGGGAGTGTTTGGCACAGGCCCAGGACATTGATGGTGGTGGAGGTAAGAAAGCCCAGTCTGCTGCAGATGACCAGGATCTTCCACCACCGGCGTTGAACCCTGTCCTGGCGGGCCTGAGCCATAACGCCATCCTCACTCCACTGCCTGCCCCAAGCCTGGGCCCCAGGAAAACCCAGCCTAGCACTCCTCAGCCGCACAGCCTCAACCTAGCTGACTTTGAGCGGGAAGAGGACCCCTTTGACAAGCTAGAGCTCAAAACCTTGGACGATAAGGAGGAGCTCAGGAACATTCTTCAGAGCCAGACCCAACCTCTACCTCCTCCTTCTGTATCCCCACCAGAGGTCTCCCAGAGGGGGTCAGCGTCACGTGGAAACAGCCCATCCCCTCCCAGCACAAACACCAGCCTCACAGCCAAACCTGGCTTTACCCATAAACCCAATGGGTTGGTTGCCTTGCTGGACATGAACAGTGTTGGGCATCCTGGGCGAGCAGGGTTTGACACAGATGAACGACCCTGTAACATCCGCTCCCTCACTTTTCCTAAGCTCTCTGATTCTGGTGACCCAGAGCCAATGAGGTACAGCCCACTTCCTGCACCCATCCCTGCTCCCCGGCAGAACCTACCCAACGGCAGCCCACCAGCTATATCCAAGAACCAAATTATTATTGCCCCTGAGCCACCCTGCAATACCAAGAGTGGTGCACCAAAACTGGTGAGCATGATATTACACACTGATTTATATACCTGACTTCTAGTGTGCATAGTTTGTGTGAGATATATTATTGTAGATTAACCAGTGATGGTCAATAAGGATTCTCAGGAATGTCTTTGACATACACTCATGTTTTTACACTAGGCCAACCCAGGGTCGGGATCTGTTGCGCTGCCGTGTGGTGGAGCCCTGCTCAGCATGACCCCCAGTGAGCGTCAGTGTGTGGAAACCCTAGTGGGCATGGGCTACTCTTATGAGGGTGTCCTACGGGCCATGCAGAGACAGGGGCAGAATGTGGAGCAGGTGTGACCCCCCTTTCACCCCAATGCACCAAAATCTGGATTCCTAGCATACTCGCTGTCCGACATGCTTAGCAGATCATTGTTTGTGTACTTGTGTAATTGTTTTCAAGGTAGCCTGTGTGCGTGCATGTGCATCTGTAAATATAGCCTTAAATTGAAATAAATTTGTTAAATCACACTGTCTGTTGTCTGTAAAGTTGTGGCAATAGATAAGTGTCTGTGATCCACGAATACTAAATAACATGATTTATCCAACCATGGTCACAGGATTATGGTAGCTATAGCAGATGTGAGATAAAATATAATGTAACTATGGAGTTGGTGTGCAATATTCAATTTGTACCAGCTGGATTTAAATGATGAACTAGCATTGGGCATCACTAATTTCTAAGATGTAAGGCACATACAGCATAAACAAGATGATAAATAAACCCTACACATAACATTCATTCAGTACACAAAATATTCTTTTATTGTTTTCCCAAAATAAAACTAGAAGCCACATATTGGTCTTAGACAATGTGATGTTCAAAGCAGACACATAATAAACATGTACTTGTTTGTCTAAGGTACTGGACTATTTGTTTGTCCATGGACGTCTGTGTGAGCGTGGCTTTGATGCAAGTGCAGTGGAGGAATGTTTAGAGATGTACCAATGCTCTGAGGAAAAGGTTTGTACCATTTGTACAGGTAACTACACATCTTAAGAACATGCATTGTGTTTATTACCAAGTTAAAGCAGAAAACGGTGTTTAGTCTTTGAAATATGAACGATACCTCTACATTACACTTTCTTTTAATAATTTTACATAATTTATATTAAGTATATAATCTATAGTAGTGTTTTTTTTCATCCTTCCCAGGCCTTGCAGTTCCTTGAGCTAATGTCCAGATTTGGTGAAATGGGATTTGAGCGGGATGCCATCAAGGAGGTGCTGCTGGTCCACAACAATGATCAAGACAAGGCTTTAGAGGACCTGATGGCTCGCGCTGCAGCTAGCTGAGCCAACATGACCAGCTAACCAAAAGCTCTGCCCAGGGCTTGCCTCCCACTACTACCCAATGCAGCCCCTTTCCTTCTGCCTACCCTATCACACCATGCCCCACCCTTGCCTTGGCTGTGGAAGGGACAGCTGGGAGTTGTATTTCTCTCTGTGCTAAAAAGTATTGTGTCTCAGCACCTAAAGACTGTATGCCTAGAGTGGAGGGGGTTAAAGTGTAACCATACCTCATGGCGGGGGTTTTTTTCTTTAAAAAAAAAGAAAGAAAAAAGCCTGGGGTTAATTTCCAGGGCATCTAAGGATGGGAAGATTGTCTGAGGTGGAAGAAGGGAGAAACTGGAAGAATTGGGCTGAGGCTGCTTTGATGCTGTTCTGATTTGCTTCCACATGGGAATGTTTATCTGACTGTAGGGAAAACTGCAGGGCCACAGAAGATTAGTTTGAACTCTTGAAACTCCCTAGCATCTAAGCTGCCATCTTCCACTGGTCAGTGCAGACCTACTAAATGGTGGAGGGGATCGGGGGGCCTTGAGGAGGCCCTCTTCTTACTGAACCAACTAACATTAAAAGTAAAAATAAAGAAACAAAAACAAAGGCCTTGTCGCCAGTCAGATAACTGACTCTCAAGAAGTGCTCTGGTGCCCTGCACCTAGTTCTGTTTTACTTAATTCTTTCATGCATTCATGTCTGTTTTTTCTGGTCATTTGACATTTCATGTCAATTTGAAGATTCCACTTCTTTGCTTTCTGTTTTAGGAACTACATATAGATCCCTAGTTATTGTAACTCAGAACATAAGAGATACTACTGCCCCAGTATACTCTTTGATCTGCACTGGAATGGCCTGTTTAATGAGTGGGGAGAAATGTGCAAAGTTTCTCTGTTGGAAATAAGAAATGTCCCAAAACCCACTGGCACTGATGTGTCACATACTGCACAGGCACGCATTTCATAATTATCAGCTTACTTTAAATAGTACACTGACACTTTCATTTAAAAATAAAGAGGTTGATATGATGATGTAAGATATGTTGACTCACAAACCTGATGCTTTTAACTGTCTTGGACTGTTTTTGCAGACTGGAAAATGGTGAGTGGTTGAAAAAATAAACAAAACAGCCTCTTCACAGTGCAATAGAGACTTTTCATATTGTGTGACTGTTGACTGGCACTTTGAGCCTCAAGTAATTATTTGGAGATGAGGAACGTTCTTTGAGCCTTGCTGGAAATTTGGATGTAAAGGTCATTCATTCTGTTATTGATTTCATATCACAAAATCTAATCAGACATTTGGTTTGTTGACTTTTTCACTATTTCTTCATGTTTAATATGAAATGGGTTTTCATCATTATAGGTTTGTTGGCATACCCACAGTCTTAAATGAAAAGTTAAAAAGAAAATGTCACAAAATGTTAAAAGTTACATATGTTTTCCCATATGTTTATTGGGTGTGATTGTTTAAGAGAAGGCCATGCAAGATCCTATATTTTTACAGTCTGGTAATAGACCCCCTGAGTTCCATGCTACATATGTTTAAAAAGCATGTATGCTCATTTGCCCTAAAATGGCAGAAATTTCCATAATCTTGAGCTTGGTGGTACTGATGGGGCTTATAAGAGGCATGGTAACAGATTAAGGGCTTAAAGGTAGCAAAATGTAAGTGGCAGAACTAGCACTTTGCTTGGGGCAGGTCCAGTACTTTTTCCTATGTTCTAAATTTGCAAAAAACACCTGTCCTTCAATCCATTTTTGCTCGTTGGTTCGGACACTGCCTGGTGCAGAAATAACATGACACCAACAATGTGCCACGTTAAACCTATTATGCTTATTTAAGCCAGCATTTTGCCTGACGTTATCATCAACATATAAGTGTTTTCATCCAGTTCAGTTTTAATTACCTTCTTGATTTACTGTGATATACATACACAGTAAGTGGTATAGTTGCCTTGCATAACTGAAGTGTGGTTTCCTTAATCACACATAAAGCAAGTTGATTTCCAATCCACTGACAGCCTCACAAGTTGGAGTGAATTTAGTCTAGCAGGTTCTGGGCCTCTTCCACCAATGCCTCCTCCCATTTTTGTTATAATCTAGCTGTGGGTGTGAAATGCAACTAGGTTCTTGTTCATGTCTAAGGGTTTATATATTAAATCCACTTGTAAGTCACTGCATAATTGGACATGGGGCACTAATGAATCTAATGAAGATTGAAATATCTTAGTGGTATAATAAAAGGTGGTTATGGTGAGTTTTCTTTCCCATGCTCCTAAAATGTGAGTTGAAAAATGTTCAATTTATTCTTGAATGATTTGGTAAATCCACACAATTAAATGTGCACATCTTTTCAGTGGTGAGACTGTTGTTTGTTGTTGGTGTTGCTTTTTGCTTTGAAGCTGGTTGAGAAAGTACAACTCCTGCTTCTTGTTTTCTCTCTTCAACAACAAATGCAGTTTTATTCTCTGCTCATTTAACAAGATGGCAACAATACAGATGATTGTCCGTCCAGGTATTGTCAGTGGAAACTGGAAACATCCAACTGTGTGGCCTAGTCAGCAGAAAAGAGGCGATTATGCATGAGAACAGAGACCATATTTGCTCTACCTGTGCTCACCGGGATCATAACCAGAAGATTACAGTCACATATAACGTCTATTTATGGATTTTGAGTCGAGGTTCTACATAGTGCCATATGCCAATCATACTGTATGTGATTTTAGATTTACATGTCAACCATGTTTTTGTGCTCATGCAAATAAAAGCCGTCTTTAAAAGAAAATCCAGTAAGCCAACGATAGAATTTAAAATATTAAGATGTATGATTTCTCATCTTTATCCTGAGATATTTGCATTGATTGTTGAGATTGTGTATACTAGCAGTCCTTAATGTTCACAGGAACAATTGTAAATATACCAGGGGATGTGACATAAATAACATATCCCATCAAATAACATTTAAATATTTTCTTTGAATCATATAATAAAACTAGATTTTTAAGAACTTTTGATAGCTTAATATTAAAAGCTTACTACGTTTTATTTACATTTCTGTATATTTGTCTCTGAAAAGGGGTTCTTAAAAGCAGAAAGAATGATCAATATCAATTGTCTCACTTTGGTGTGAACGAGCACGTACGACGTTCGCGTTCACGTACGACCTTGTTTGTGTTGATGTTTAATTTGAGTGCGGCTGCGCGCTGCTCAATGCTTTTGCTGTTGCTGACGCTGACGCGACTTGGCAGAGAAAAGGACAGTGTTAACCTTCTGGCAGTAGCTAGCGATTCAGTCGAAACTGAATAGGACATACGTAACGGAGTCTAGTATTATTTGGGAGCCTATGATAGTAAATCAGTGAAAATCTTAACCAGCGACAAACCAACCTCTCCCGTATGTGATCACCCTTCCTCCTCGTCGGACGCTGCTAGCGAGGGCCAAGGAACATAACAGCATATCGCCATTATATGATCCAGTGTCCAGCGTCACTTTCACCCTCCATGTGGGTGAGGGAACTGTGTGTATCAGATTATGGCGAGAAAAACAGTTAGCAGGAAAAGGAAGGCAGAAGAGCCCAAGGACCAACAACAGGTAGGCGGAAACCGGTGCGGATCCATAGTAGCTAGCTAGTCAGTTATGTGGGCATGCTAACTAGCACTGGGCTAGCCAGATAAAGCTGATATAAGCTATGTCAGAGTCAAAATGGTAATGACATTTTAACAGATTATCCACTTCACAACACTTCAAATATCACAAATGTGGTCTTTCTAAACAATAATACATTGTATTTCTGTTTGAAAGTCAGTACCCACACTGTTAGCCTGGCGTTAGCCAACGGCAATCCGTTGTCAATAAGACAGCTAGGTTAACGTTAGCCAAAGGGCTAACTACCTTATCTTATTTGGGATTTTTTTCTAATCACGATTGAATAACCTTTTCATTTGTAAATAACATTGTCAGTCCCCTTTTTGGTTGGAGCCATTACTTGTCACCCTCTTGTCACCATACAAAATTGCGTTAATCATTGAAAACTGAAAACAGAATTTGCCTTATAGTAGCGAATTATTACTGTAACAGCTGTAGCTAGCTAGTTATTTAGCTAACGTTAGCTGAAACGTTAACCAACAGTTAGCTAGCTAACTTAATACAGACTAACCGTAACCGCTTATTCAAGAGAATGAAGTGGACCTACGTTGAAATGACGGACAACATTCTTAATTAGCACGAAGATCTTTCCTATACAGTCCTATCAGTCTGGAGCCCGGTTGTTGGCACCACAAAGTATGCTTTGACTTAAACAAGAAACTAGTTGGCAGTATCACTAGCTTTGCATTAAAATATTGTATGAACTGCTTTTACTGCATTGTTTGTAAACAATGTCAAAGCATGTCTGGGGCATATGGGGCCATCACCATTCACCAGTAGAATTAAATGGGACCTACTTTACGGTCGCATCGTACAAAGGTTGTAAAATGTACAAGAAAAAACAGTAAATGGCACCACAGATGTTTTTTTGAGATCCAGGGAACATAAAAATCTCTTGTGCTTTTTTCCCCCTGTGGCCCAGGACTGTTAGACAACTCATATTGTGTATGAATAATTAGACCAGGGTTAGACAATAATCAACCATAGTATTTGTATTTTATTTTGGTGTAAATTCAGATACTTTTGGTCGTGTGAGCAATCAAAATTGTATGCTTTTTGATATTTTACTACTTAGTACAAGGTGCGTTACTCAACACTGATTTGCAACTGGTGTATACGCGGATATATATCTATCCATGGGTGTATACCCATGTTAAAAGGAATGTTGCAGGGCTAGACATTAATGCTTGCCCGGGGCCCGTATACTGCTGCTCAATATCTGTATCAGCAGATATCCAAATTCCAGATATCTGAGCAGAACTGAAAAAATATCAATATCAAATAAATTCAAATAAAGTGCACTAGGCAGCCTGGATTGACCCAGCCTGTGTCAATTATGGTGTCAGTTATGGTGTGCATGGGTGCATTTTTTCCGTAATATGTCCATTAGGGGTGGGCGATATGGCCAAAATATCTTCTATAAGGGTATATAATTTTCTATCACAGTAATAGTTTTGTAAATTAAGAAAAGGTTAAAATAGCCATACATTGAGGAAAATAAAGATGGACAAGGCGTCTCCACTTCCTCCCATACTAAAATACGAGCACTGCCATCTTGTGCTGGTGACGTCATTTGGAGCCAGAGTCTGCTCAGTAGCAGCTGTGCAGCAGAGCTGCGGTATCGAGTTCCTGACAATACACCCGTCTGCTAAGTCGCGAGCAGGGCTCAGTTGTCAGTCATGATGTTTCACCCCGTTTTTATAGCATCAAATAACTAATTAAAACCAAACTGGACAGAAGAATTAACACTTGAATATACATCAGCGTGATAAGAACTTCCTAAAACGACTGAAACCATATTTGGGCAAAATGTATTTGAGGTGTACTTTCAGTTTTTAGCTTCATTTTTACCTTGCAAGTCAGCTGACTTAACGAAATATTACACTCCGTGTAATATCATCAATGTCATCAACATCATCAACAACCACTGACCTGCTCTTTTCAAAAAATGGGCTCAATTGGACAGTACATGGACTTTGTATGAGGGAGCTGTGGAGCTGTGTTTAACTTTGGCCAAAGTCCAAATAATGTCCAAGCCAACTAATTCAGACATTTGCGATTTCACATACAGCTCCTTGGAGTAATGTCTTGTTCAGGGTTGCAGTACATGTGTGAAAGGGACTTAAGGGATAGGTCCTGCAGAGGGAAGGGTATTTCCAAATCTTTACTGGTGGACACATTTCTACCTTTGCTCTTTGATCAAGCTACAATGATGTGTCCACAGTCCTCTGGGGGGATGGGGATGGCTCTGTTTGCGATATTGACGATGGGGATCTAGAATACTTGAAAAATAAAAAAAGACTATTAGATCATATTATTTTAATGGCTTATTTAATTATATTAGCTAATTCATATCATGAATGAACTTAATTGTAGGGTAACTTCTCCACAGTTGCACGTAAAACATGATTATCGATTGACTCTGAAACGTTTTGGAAAATCATGCTTTTCCCACAGAAAATCTTTATGTTTGACCTTTATCCTCTCTCTTTCTCAGCTGGGCTGGTGTCAGACACCACACAAGCGGAGTCGTGTTTCTTGTTCATCACGTCATGCCCAGCAGTGGTGGTGCAGTCGGCACTCGGTGGTATGTGCCCTTCGGGGGCGGGAGTTCAGGCCTCAACAGCAGCATGAGTTGAGGCTCCAGCGGAGCCTGCGGGGCTTTGCAGCCGGCAGACTCCCTGGCATCCTCAAGGAGAGGGAGTTCTCTCTGGGGCGACTCAACAAGGTGTTTGCTTCACAGTGGCTCAACCACAGGCAGGTGGTGTGTGGGACAAAGTGCAACACGGTGAGATGTGATTTTCATACTAACCTGTGTTAATTGGTTAGGTATTGTCATATATTCCCAACACTTGGTATTAATTTGTCAGTACTTTGCAGGGTCGCAGAGAAAAATGTTTGTGGGGTGCCAAATTTATAGACAACAGAATTTCTAGGTGCAGATAACGATTTCCAGTTTGGTGGCCTCAAGAGTCCTTGTTTTTTCTCAATGTTAAAGGGTCTTAGGGCAGTTTGCTGTGTGACACACTTGGAGGCTCAGCAGCTCCAGGTCTGAGGCCACGAAACTATGCTGCAAACTGGTGGTTTTTGTTATGGGTTACTGCTTCACACCACCAGTTAAGCATTACTGTATCTTCAAGAGAGTCAGTCATCATTTATTGGCCTTGAAAAGAACCATGTTGAACTTTCTTTTATGTTATAGGGTCAGCATGTGTCCTTCGATTAACACATTTTTCATTCTGGCAATATCCCTGTTTTTGTTTCTTAAATGTTTCTATGTGGTGATTATTGTGTAAGCCTAGGTGTTTCAGTCAGATCACTGGATGCACGCACGCACGCACGCACGCACGCACACACACACACACTTACTTTTCTGAATAATTTTAGCTCAGGCTTTTTCTTTGTGTAACTCCTGAACCTAACCGGATGTCATTGTTTCCTTTTACCTGCAGCTTTTTGTAGCCGATGTTCTGACGGGACAGATAACGCGCATTCCCATGTTGAAGGACAGGGAGTGTCACGGTGTGGGCTCTGGGGTGGTGGGTGCAGTGGAGGCAGGGCAGCATTACCACTCCACAACAGGCTCTCGTTCCCGGATGGACCAGCAGGGCTGCGGGATCCACGCCATTGAACTAAACCCTTCCAGAACGCTGCTCGCCACTGGAGGAGACAACCCCAACAGCCTGGCCATCTACCAGCTGCCCACACTGGACCCTGTTTGTGTTGGAGATGTAAGTGGTTTGGTTTGCATATTTAGTCAGTTTTTGATTGAGGTGTTTGTACCAGTCCAGGTGATTTATGGCCACACCAGGGGCAGGGGCTTAAGAGATGACAATGTTGTTTTTTCCAAAAGTAAATAAAAATATCACCACAACTATGAGAATAATTGGCAAGAATTTTATGGTTTTTGAGGGGATGAATGCTAATGACTTTTGTGATTGACATTAATGTAATGTCATGTGATTGCCTGACTTCTCATCATTTGCCACACATTTTCCACTTGTTTAAACACTTATCACAACATAACAAAACATTGGACCTAGTTATGTGAACCTAGTTACGTGAACTAGTTACGTTCAGGAAAAATGGCGACAAAATGGTTGCAACCATTAATGATTATGGATGTAGCTATACAAATTGTTTGAAGCAAATTTACCGAAATAACTCTTCAATTGGCATTTTTGTTGATCATGTGAAAAAATGCAAATTTTTTGTAGTATTGTAATATTTGAATTCTAACATCTTAAACTTGTATTTTGTAAGTATTGCCCAGCATGGTTTACCATTAGTTTTTCAGAAATTTAACCCGAAGCACACAAGGTTGTGTAAGACCTGTAAGAAGTTGTGGGTTTTTTTGCTTGATACATAGTAGCCCCTTGTTTTTCAGGATGGTCACAATGACTGGATCTTCTCCATAGCATGGATCAGCGACAACATGGCGGTTTCTGGTAAGTTGTCTGCATTAGTTAAGCTGTCTGAATGAACCCTGCTGTGTTTTGTTATTCCAAGTCAATGCCCTTTAAATACCCCGATGACAAGCCTTACGATGTTTATTTGTCATTTTGCATGCAGGTAGTAAAATGATTTTATAATCTAGATACTTATGTGTTGAAATTCCTAGGATCCAGAGATGGCTCCATGGGCCTGTGGGAGGTAACAGAGGAAGTAATGAGCCAAGCAGAGCGAAGTCAGAGTGAGGAGTCGGTGCCCTCCTATGCTCACATTTCCCACCGTGCCCTTAAGGACATCCCAAAGGAGTACACCAACCCATACAACTGTAAAGTCCGTGCTTTGGCCTTCAACAACAACCATAAAGTGAGGTTCATTTTGATGCAACATTTGGGGAAACCACTTGGTTGTGTTGTCGGTGAAATATTATCTACAAGTTTGAATACATTGGGTGCCAGTTTTAAAGAAAACGATGTATAATTTGAACCCAGGAACTCTGAGCTTATGTCATTTTACAGTAATAATATTCATGAAGGTCAGTGATTACTTGACTTGTCAGGCGATTGGGAAACCTTATTGTATTTCTCTATGTGATCTCTATGTGATGTCCTGTTGTAGGTTGCTACCCTATTTGTTTGTATCAGAACGGGTTAAACTTTGTTTTAAGGAGTAACACATCTATAGGAGCTGCTCACCTCGACTTAAGCCACATTTCTACCAACATACCCTTGGTATAGTACCGTTGGAAACCACGGACTACTCTTATGTATTCGGGGGTAACCCCTTTCACTTTTCCAGCAGTTTGGAGACAACACAGAATACTTTTTTTGATCTTGAGAAGCTGCAACATTTATTAACTGACGAACTACGTATAATGTACTGCAGGCTACATGTTTGCTACAAGCTTTGTTTGAGAAAAGTCTGCAAGCAGTAAGACTAAAGAGTGTTGATAAAACAGGAGAATTAGATTTGATACAAAAAACACTGACGGGGTGTAGCTTACCTTGTAACGCGTGCGCGCCATGTACTAAGGCTTAGTGCTTATTAAAGCGGCCCAGGTTAGATTCCAGCCTGTGTCTATACAACAAAGGCAAAACCCCCCACCAAAAATTATTTGCTAAATTCTTGTAAAAAGTTGATTGGCAGTACTTGTTGATTCAGGGCTCTGCCTCCACACACCTCAGCTTCAGTCATTTACATCTGTCTTCCTGTGTCCATTTATCCTTTTCAGGAACTGGGCGCTGTGTCCTTGGATGGCTATTTCCACCTCTGGAAAGCTGAGCACAGCTTGTGCAAGGTAAAACAATACATACTTTGACTAATAATAATTTTGTGACCATTTCCTCTGCATATATAGAGTGTTACATTCAACTAGCCTGAAACAGAGTTACTACCTGCTAGCTGTATTCAAACATCATTCTAGTACAGTTTAAAGGTGCAATTTGTAAGAAATGGACAGAATTTTAGATTGAAACATATTTTAAAAAATGAACTAACATTATCAACACACAGCACAATGTGAAGAAACAACAGTATTGACATTGCTGTGTCTTCTCATCGTCTCTGTACTGTATCCCCTGTCATCAAACTGGCCTCTGTCAGTCTCAGACGCTGTGTTCGGAGCATGGATGCACTGAGCTCCATTGCCCACAGTGATCAGAGGTCAGGGCTGGGCAGACTTCAGTCAGCTGTTGGCCACTAGCTTCATTGCTCCACTGAGCTAGCCGTGGCTATAGCTACAGCCAAACATAACTACAGTAAAGAGTATAGTGAGCAGCAGTTGGTGCATAGGTGAAATGCTGCTACATTTGAATTCTGACCATATTTTCCAAGTTGTTCCTTTAATGAGATTAGTTGCCCTCCAAAATAATAGATATTCCTCTAATATTCTTATTTATTTATTTATTTATTACACTTTTCTTATTTAATAGAGCTTCACGGTGTAGTTCTCCTGGATAGCAATGGAACTTGATACCCGTGCATACTTACTTGGTTCCCATTTAATAGTCTGTGTTTCTCTCTAGATACTGTCCACTAAGCTGCCTCACTGCAAAGAGAATGTGTGCCTGGCCTATGGACAGGACTGGTCGGTGTATGCTGTGGGTTCTCAGGCCCATGTTTCCTTTCTGGACCCACGGCAGCCTACACACAGTATCAAGTCTGTCAATTCCAGAGAGAGAGGAAGCGGTAAGTGATCTGTGAACTTATAGAAGAAGCTAATGACACACGGCAAACAGCTAAGCTCTGTAAACTACTTTATCAAGTTATTTGCAATACTTTTCCCAGTTGGCTAAAAGAAACCATTCACTAAGCCATATTATAAAAGCATAACAATTATGGCTTTACTGTAATCTTTTTCATTTTTTAAAGTGTTCAAAAATATATATAGTTTGTGTGTGTGTGTGTGTGTGTGTATATATAGGAGCAGGAAGCATTTCTACTGGCAGAATGCCTATATATTATTTATTCATTATTCATTGATATACTGATTGTGAATTCATTATTTATTAACCCAGAATATGATTATGATATTTAATAGTTGAACTGATTTATTAGGTTAAATGTTTCAGGGAAAGTTGAAATTACGTAATCTATAATACCCGACACTCAAGAATTATCAGCCTCACATGTGACTGATTGGAAATAATTGGAAATTAATTTATGTAAAAAGTGTTTCTTGTTGACAAACAAACTCTCCTCTCTGACTTTAACTGCATCTATAATTAAAGTTAATGAGGGAAATAACAGATCAAGAGAAGAAAAACCTTTTTAATAAATGAGAAAGTTGATTATGGTCCTTTTATTGCTCAGACTCTTTATAAAACTTGTCAGTAATTACTAGAGCCCGACCGATATGGATTTTTGGGGGCCGATGCCAATACCGATATTGGGGAGTAAAAAATTTCTGATACTGATATATCGGCCAACATATATATTGGCAATGATTTCTAAGATGTAGTTATCAAACCCTTATGACAAAGAAATGATTTACTTTCCAGCATTGGGTCTCACCAACTAGGCAATGTAGCGTGAAAACAACACTCAACAGACCAATTCCACCTCGCACTGTTGTCTGCTGAGCTGCAGAAAAATGGTCGGACACTCACCTCTCAATCTGCTAAATTACTAACTGTACTGAAACTATAGCTGGCAAATGAAATAAGCACATGACGGTTGTCAGGGAGAGGGTTAACGTTATATTGAAAGGGGGAAATTATGCTGTCATTGTTTATTATTAACTTACAGTATACATTTCACACACTAGTTACTTACCGTGAAGACACCGCTGACACCTAGGCCTGTCACGATAATTACGTTATCGACTTATCGTACGATACATGGACATGACCACGATCATTTTTGCCGACCGCGATATTGCCTGTTTGTTTACATGAGAATGAAAATTTTAGCTTCTTTCCTAGTCTCACACAGCCAGACCTATCTCCACACGCCAGCGCTGGAGCAAGGTCTGGCTCTTCCCATCATCATTCTGGTATAATCCCTGCCTTGTTTGTATTTCTCTAAACCAATCACAATCGTCGTGGGCGGCGCTAAGCCCAGGAAGCAGCGATGGTGCCCTTGCAAAATAGTCTCGACAGGGAACTTGTTTTGATGACTTGACATTTGCACGTGGGGAATGGCTCAATTTTACTTTTACTGAAATAAAGGATCTGACTACTTCTTCCACCACTGATAATAATTGACTCTGCTAGTGTCAAATTGCACACAATGCAGTAACGTTAGCTATAGAAATTAGCAAATTAGCTGGAAAGATGGTTAATAGTTATTTGCTTTTATGTACTTCGTCCACAGCAATCCCCACCAATCGCTCTCGAAACGCCGTCGTTTGCAGGACGGCTCTCCATTAATCTTTGCCCACGAATGTTTCAGCAGATCCGTACACAATGGAGTACTGGCCAGCAGCTATTTTGTCATCCATGTCTGGATCCTCCCTGGCATATGCTGCAGCTACCCCCCTTGACTGCAGGGTTTTCACTTGGTCCTCCATAATCGCAACCAAGGGGAACCCTACCAAAACAATGGCATTTTCACACCATCTCTTTTTGTTTAGCGTTCTGCCTTATTGCACGATCCAAATCGTCCTCAAAAGTTGCCATTTTCAGCGTGTAGGTTGCTAGCTTGGAGGTTGTTGTTTCTCATTTCAACGGGGACTTTGAAAACGGTAACACGCACATAGCAAAAGGGGAGGAGAATTCCGACTGAAATAGTCGGCCAATGCCAATGTTATTTTTGGTATTTATTTTTTGGTATTTATGTTTTATTTATTTTGGATATTTAAAAACAATTGACATTCCAATTCCAATGTCTGAATATTCTTAAGAATTAAAAGTTCATTGTTCTTTAAAATGGGGTGTACCTGCATTATTTTGCTATTATTATATCAGTGGCAAAAAATGGTCTTTAAATGACGATATTATCGTTTATCGCCATTATTTCTGGGACAATATATCGTCCAACAAAAATAATTATCGTGATAGGCCTAGCAACACCGTTCAGCTGTGACGCGACCAATGCCTCGTGCTTCCCAGGGAGTGCTGAGAGCATTGTAAACATTGCCGTCGCAGCGCGCAAACTACGTAATGACAACATTTCTAACAGCCAAAGCGTTTTTCTGCATTGTTTATTCTGTAAAATAAAAGTTTTCATATCAGCGCATATCTGCAAATATAAACGCTGCTACCGATATGTCTGTGAAAGGCACATGTTGGCCGATTTTATCGTTCAACCGATATATTGGTCGGACTCTAGTAATTACTAAGCTGTTGTCACTCCATTATGAAACTCCAGTGTTGTTGTGATGAATCAGATCGGTCCAATCAGCTGCAGTGTCCAATCAGTAGCTGATATCCAATAAGGGGGCGTAAAAGAATTCTATGAAGGTTGTTCTCATGTATCCTCCTCGCTTCGTGGAGCAGAAATAAGAGCTTTGGGATGGCATGTAAGATGGCGAACCAGAACAACTTTCAGTTCACACTAGGATAAAGGAGCAAGGGAAGATCAAATAAGGGAATTGGGATGTACCTGAATACATCCACAACACTACTAAATACAGATTTACATTAGTATCCAGCTGACAAAGTGGTTTGGGGGTTTAGTCATGCTTTAAGTTGGAAAGTTCAAGCAGATACTTGTTGATACTTTTGAGTAGCTTTGCATTTAAGACATCTGTGCGTGTGTATGTGTGCAGGGATCCGTTCAGTGAGTTTCTATGAGCACATTGTGACAGTGGGCACCGGCCAAGGTTCTCTTCTCTTCTATGACATCCGGGCCCAGAGATTCCTGGAGAACCCTTTGGATCTAGCTGGTGGCTACCGGAAGTGCCCAGGAGATGGCATCCTCAAGCTCACTACAGGGAAAGGCTGGCTGGTACCCAATTTTCCTTCTTCCTCTCTTTCTGTCTTCAGTGAAACTGGAGTTGGCCTGATGTTATTGCATTATATTTAGAGATTGTCATTTCAAAATTTTTCTTCTCTTCTCACCCATACCCTCTCTCTCGTTGTCTGACTCCTCTACTCTGCTTTCAGAATCACGATGAGACGTGGAGGAGTTACTTTTCAGACATTCATTCCTTCCCCAACGCGGTGTACACCCACTGCTATGACGATTCTGGCACCAAGCTGTTTGTAGCAGGTGGACCGCTCTGTTCTGGCCTGCATGGCAACTACGCAGGACTGTGGAGTTAGTTTGTTCATTTCCTCCATTGCTCCATCATTACGTCCTCGTCCAGATTTTTACTTAACAGTCCCTCCATCCCTCTTCCTCTTCAAGTCCGATGACATCACTGTCTTTGGTGTTCTTCTTGCTCATTTAATTGTCACTCTGTTTTGCTCACACATGGACTCAGGAGCATGATCTTGACCCCACCGTGTCACAGCTTTGAATATTGTTGTGTATTTTTGTCTCCACCATTACACTATACCTTTTCCTCTAATTATTCCTTTCCTCCTTCCACCTCAGCTACTCAGTTTTTATATGAAAATGTACAAACCTATGACCTAGTAATTTTCTCAAAAGCTGCAAAATCTGCCACTTAGGAACTCACAAGAGTTTTCACAAGCATTAAGAATACAGTAATACATGTTCTCATCATTTAAAACATTTACATCCAACCCATAGGTATTAGGCTATGGTCTTCTGCTGGCTTGTATTTGTATGTAAGGATGGTGTTTACTGCTGCTTTCTCTGTGATAAATGAGTGTCTTTGTGAAATACATGTGGAATTTTCTCCCAAAAGTTCCTTTTCATTCTCTAACTGAAATGGACGGCAATAAAAATCAAGGGAGAGAGGGGGAAGGACTGAAGAGACAATACATTTTGAAGGACTGAACCGGAGTGCAGTTTGATGTTTGATAGAGAATATGTACTGGCTGGAATAGCCCGTCCTGTCCTGCAACAATCACAAAGAACTTCTCTCTTCTCCTATCGGGAGTAAAACAAAGAAGCCAATCAAAATGGGACTTTGTTCATGAGATGATGTAAAGGAGAAACATCAAGATTGATAAGTGCAGTGTTGTCCTGCTATGAATTATTTCCAACAAATGTGTATTTTATTTTTTGTGTGATTTGACAGGCATACCACCGCTAATATTGCAATTAGCTTTATTTGTATTTATTAACCCCTTTGTCACCTTTATTCAGTTCAGTTTAAACCTGTTTCTTTTGAAGGATTTATTATCATTTTGCCCTTTGCTTACATTCCTGTTCTCTGACCAGAATGGATTTTAGCTGATTTGGTCTTGTTGAAATCCTGATCTGCAACCGTTGTGGTGTTACTAGAAAACTTACCCTAAGATTTTGGTAGTGAGTGTAATATCATCAAATGTGATGATTGACAGATAGAGGAGCCTTTAATCACTGGATTGATGT
>JBBPCS010000359.1:11338437-11353633 GCA_037974645.1 Hollardia meadi
AACCCCCCCCCCCCCCCACACACACACACACACACACACACCCACACCATTCCTCTCTGTCCTCAGTACACCAGTGTTGACAACAGCAGCGTAAGCTCCCTGGCCCCCTCCTCTGGCTCCTACACGTCGTCGCAGCCCTCGGCCTCAGCACTCCACTCTACCCACAACAGCAGCAACAGTAGCAGCAACAGCATCAGTCACCTGGCCAACATGTCCAACATGGGCAACAACATGAGCAGCACAGTCAGTGGTATCGCAGGCAACAGCGTACTTCACTCTTCTGCTGCCCCAGCCACCACAGCACTGGGACTTGGCTCCAATGGAGCTACTGCCACATCTAATCTCTCTGCACCAAGGACCACACCCCTGCTCTCCTCTTCCACTGGTACACACACACACACACAGACATACATAACCTCACAAACTGGCAATGTTTATGTGTGACAAGTTGTTTTCACTCATTGCTGTGGTAACATGATGATACAAGTCCAAATAGAACTACTGCAGTTTCTTCATGTGAAAGAACAGTGTATGGAAGTGATAGTGGTTGTGTCATTGTATTGACAGGTAAAGCTCCTCCTAACCTGTCCCAGGGAGTGCCACCTCTACTGCCCAACCAGTATATCATGGGCCCAGGGGGCCTGCTGCCAGCATACCCAGTAAGTAGCCCTTCAGGATCTAGAATCATTGTGGTGTACTTGTTGTTCTTTTAAATCAGGGAGCACAAAAAGTGATATTTGTCCATCCCATCTATTAAACCATCTATTTTCCTGGATTCCACTTTGAAAACCACTGTTGTAGCTGACCATACCTGTCTCTTGTGTTTCACAGCAGATCTATGGCTACGAGGACCTCCATATGCTCCAGTCCAGACTGCCAATGGTGAGCCTCATCACCACACTTTTGGAACAGCCCCTTACTACTTCTCTTGTCTTCGCTTAAATACTTTAGCTTGTTAGGTTTGTTTGTTTGTTGTGTGGCTCCTCTCCTGATCCTCTTCTGTTCCTTTAGCCCTCTTTGCAGGATTACTATGGAATCACATTCCCTGGCCCCACAGCAACTCTCTCTGGCAGAGATGGGAGCCTAGCCAACAACCCCTACTCAGGTAAAGCTCCTCATCCTTTGCTGGCCTTATCTAAAATCTAAAATCCAGTGCAGGACCTCATCTGACATCTCCCCCATTTCTCAGGTGAAGTCACAAAGTTTGGCAGGAATGACTCCACCTCCCCAGCACCCTCCACAAGCCTTGCAGCCCCGCAGCCTCCCCAGGGCCAGAGCCAAGGACAGAACCAGGGCCAGCCTCAGCCTCCTCAGGCCCAGCCTCAGCCCCAGGGCCAGCCGCAGCACCACAACAGTCAGCAGGCTTTTCTGCCTCCAGGCTACAGCTACACAGGCCTGCCTTACTACCCCGGGGTGCCCGGTGCCGTACCCAGTGCTGCCGCCTTCCAGTATGGCCCCACCATGTTTGTTCCTCCCGGGGGGCCGGGACCAGCTTCAGCCAAGCAGCACAGTATGAGCCTTGGTCTGGGAAACCCCTCGGCTAGCCCCTTCCAGCAGCAGACACAGCAGCAGCCCAGTGGTTATGGCCAGCACGCCTTCAGCTCAGGTTAATTTCTGTAAAAATGTTTACTGTTTGGGAAATTCATTTAAATCTTTAAGTAATCCCAAAATATTTGTATTATATTGTCTGGAATTTCTTGAACTGGAAATAGTGTATATAATTTTAACTCTGAGGTTGATGTTTTCTTGTCCAGGGTACGAGGAGCTGACAGCGGGGCCAGCAGGAGTGGACTACAGTAAAGGATACAACAACTCCTCACAGGCACAAGCCAAATCTGCTGCTAGTGGTCCTGGGAAAGGTAAGAAGAAAAAACACACTCTTTCTAATATCTTAATTAGGATTTTTGAAGTCGTTTGGAATTATAACATGTACATGTTGTTGCTGTTATTCTGCTAGGCGTCTCAGTGACGTCCAGTAACTCGGGTGTGCCAGACATCAGTGGAAGTGTTTACAATAAGACCCAGGTGAGCCTCGAGCACCTTAATCCCCCACCCTCTTGTCTTGCTGTATAATTAGTTTTTATAACAAATGATCAAGATTTGAGTGTAATTTGCCCTATATCCTCCGTCTGCAGTCTTTTGATAAGCAGGGTTTCCATGCGGGGACCCCTCCTCCCTTCAGCCTACCATCAGCGCTGGGGGGTCCAGGTCCTCTGAACCCTGGAGCAGCTCCTGGAGGCTATGCACCGGCCCCATTCCTCCACATCCTGCCTCACCAGCAACCACACTCCCAGCTGCTGCATCACCATCTAGCTCAGGATGGACAGGTAACGCTCGCAGACATTTTTCAGCACTTTGACAAGTGAGAGTTTCTCAGGAGTTTTACAAACATGTCTTTGCGTGTTCAGGGCGGTCCCAGCCAACGTGGCCAGTCCAGCAGCCTGCAGCAGAAGAGCCAAGTCAACAAGTCGAGCTACGGCAGCTCCCCGTACTGGGCCAACTAAGACGGCTACATTTACGATGTGTGTGTGCATGGAGAGAGACCAACACACAGGACCACATCTGCGTATCTGACTGACGAGATCATATTGGGACAAACCATTTTACAACACAAGCTAAAACACACACTACCGCCCCCCCCCTTCCCTTTGCTCTGTATATCCCCTTTTCAAATTTATGGCTGTTGTATGTAAAATATATTTATGTATGTATTTATACAGTATATATGTATTGGTAGGACATAAAATGTGGTTTTCTGCATTTTGTTTTTATTTTGAAGGACATTTTATTTCAAAAAAAAATGTGGAAAGATGAGAATGCTAAATCATGGCGATGAAGTTGGTGAATATACTTGAACACAAGCATCTTGTGATGTGGATTTTTTTTTGTATGCATACATAAATCGAGAATGATGTACATAGATTCTACACATCGTTTTCATGGCATAGGCATTTCTTTTATTTTAGAGGAAATATGTTTTTGTAACTTTGGTCTCCCACATCTGTGAATCCTTATTGAGGGTGACTTGAGTTGATATCTTGACTTTTCTTTTTGCCCTGCTCCCCTCCATCTGTCTCTCATTCCTCAACTCTTAACTAGTTGGCTGGTTTCACCCGCCAGGCCTTGGATTTGATGTCATTTTAACATTGGTTTAATCCTTGTTGTCCAAATTAAAAGTTATGAACTGTTTATATGGATCTGGCATCTATTTACCAACCCCCGTCGTTTTTCTGGATTCAGACCCACAGCTTTCATGCACATGCTGTATCGTACTAATCATTATAAACCAAGTTTGAAATGAACATTTTTGACATGTTTTCCCAGTCTTACAATGCAGGGTAGTCAAGGCAACAAACATCAACTATTAAAACATTTATGCTTACTAACTAGATGTCACTTTGTAAACATGTTGACGTCTCAGACAGTATTGATGTCAGTACTTATGGGCGTTTGCCAAAGTACACGAAACTCTAAAGTCAGTCAACAGGTTGTGCAGGTTCAGGTGTCTAACAATGAAGTGTCCATGGCATTAATGATGCTCAAAGATCATGTTTCATATGAAGGACCATATTTAGTTTTTAGTTTATTCACCATTCTTAAGATAACAGTTGTACTGAGTGAGTCAAAATAACAAAAATATTCCACACTCGAATGTTTGCAGTACTCAATTTTTGGAGTATGTGGATGCTTCATATATTATACAAAGCTCCAGCATATCTAAGCTCTATTAGGTGACACAGCAGTTTGTTTTGAGGCTGTGGTTGGTGTTTGTATCTTTTTCTGTTGGTGCCAACTTGTGACCATTAACATTTTCCTGGAATAAGCTTTGTCATAATTTTGAAGCTATAACAAATTGTCTCCAACTCGAACTGCACGTCATTTTAAATGAATAGAAACAAGTGACATTTAATGCCTCAGGCCTCCCATTGGTGTTCAGATACAACACAACCTGTGATTTGCTAGACATGACGACAAACGCGTATGACTAATAACATCAACATGCTGCATTACATTTAGGTGTGCTAGTTCCAGGATGCTGTTACACGGCTTCAATAGAGCCCATCATTAGTTGCACCTTTGCCAACAGCAGATTTCACTTGGATGTCATAATTTCCCAGCACCTCATACAGGTGACTTAACATGGCTGCACAAACTCATTTCTTCTTGCACATTAGTACTTACTCACCATAGTGCAACTTGTTGAAATCTAAATCTTACCAAAAAAAAAAATCCCTTATTCTTCTCAGTGTTCTGACATATTACCATGTTAAAAGATCTGCCTGCTAAATACCCGGACCCACCCTCCACTATAAAGACAAAACACCACGCACATTGTCCCTCCAGCCATTAACACTTTAGTGTCTGGCAGTTTGTAAGTCTCACATCTAGTTTAAGGCATGATGTGGCAGGTGAGGTATAAAGAATTAAAAGAACTGCTGAAGTCAAATTATGTGAAGAATCCTAAAAATGATGACAAAAATTGCCACCAGTACACCATTATCACACAACCGTAAAAAACACAACCGACAAAATTTTTTTTCCTGTCAGCAGGTGTAATTAACCAGTTTATTTACATAAGTACAAGTAAATTTCATTGACTTCAAGGCACAGTTATAAGCATTTCTTTGCAGTCTAATCCGCTTTGGAGGTTGGCAAAAAAAAAAAAAACTGAACATAAAGCTGCTTACATGAACTAGCTCGAGTAAAATGAATTTTAAAAAAAACAACTGTACACAAAAATAAAGATTCAGTCTTTGACTACAATCTCTAGTCTTCAGCCTCTTTTTTCTTCTTTTTCTTTTTCTTCTCAGACACAGCCATTTCAGGGGTCTCTTCTGCTGCCTCTGCATCCATGGTCTCACTCTTTCGTTTCTTTTTCTTCTTGGCTGGAGTGTCCTCTGCTCCATTATCAGCGGGTTCCTCGGTCTGGACCTCCTCCGCCTCAGCTTTCCGCTTCTTTTTCTTCTTCCCTGGGGTGTCATCTGATCCGTTCTCTGCAGCGGGGGTCTCCTCTGCTTGGACCTCCATCTCCTCTGCCGCTTGTTTCTTCCTTTTCTTCTTCACTACAGTGCCGTCTGCTTCTCCATTCTCTACCTACAAGTAAAACACAGCGCGTTCAGGGAAGGCCAGAGACAATGTTGAGTTTTGTACTCAAGCTAGCCTTAAATGTACAGTATAATATATCCTGCAAGTGGCTACCATGTCTGACTCGCTTCAGTGATCAAGTCCATTGTTTAGGACCAGCCAATGGTTCGGAGTCAGGTTGATATAGCATGTCGTACACTGAGACAGGACCACGTGTGGGTCAAATCTCAAATCTAAACATGCAGCAAGATAGTAAAATAAAGTCTCACCTCAGCTTCACCGTTGGTTTCGCCATTTGCTTCAAGTTCTTGCAACTTCTTTTCACGCTTCTTGCGCTTCTTTTCCTTCTTCTCTAGTTTCCGCTTGATCTCAGCTGCAACATCTGTAGCCTAAGATGAGAGGAAAAGAAAGTTATGCCATTACAATCAGGGTGAAATCATTAGGTTTTCCCTCAACAATCATCAAGCTGCATCAGGCTCATTAAATCAGTTTTTACCCTCACAGAGATGTCAGGGAAAGACTTGTCATCATTCGCAGCAATGACAGGCTCTGAACATATGAAAAAACAAAAAACAAACAGTATACCACCCAGCGTTTCACATGCTGAGGCTTGAACGTTTCCCCCCTCATTGCGCTCACCTCTTTTACGGCCTCTTTCATGACATCCACGTTCTTCCGAGGCAACTCGCCATTCTCATAGAAAGACAACCGCTCTTCCACCTGATCACGCAGCTTGTCACCAAACACACTTGTGGGTATCTCTGCAAGACAATGATCACAAAGTCAGCAAAACATTACAGCAGGCTCAAGTGTCATGACAGAAATGTGGTGTTGCTCAGAAATTAGCTATCAACATCAACCCAAGGGATGAATACTGTTGACGAAAAATATGAGCATCATTGCAATTATACCAGGTGAATTGTAAGCCAACATGGGTCACTACTGCACAAGTCTCGTCACTCACCAGAGAAACAGTCGATGCGTGAAGCGATGGTGCACTTGTTTGCCAGATATCTGGAGATGCGGCCTTTGTTCTTGGCTGCAGCGCGTCCGATGAAGGTTGAGTGGAAGATGAGCCCATACTTGGGGGTGTTGCCACGAGTCTTTAGGGCTCTGAGAAAACGAAGCTCATTTCATATTCAGGATGCACACTTAATGGAACAGTAAGATGTTACCCAACAGGCACAAGAGGAACTAGTAATCTCTATTAAACTGCACCTCTTAGGGCAGACTGGCATATGAAGAACTTCTTAAGTCCAACAATGACTGAACAGCTCACCCTGGTGGAGGAACTACTAAACATGATAATTTGTGGAAAAGCAGCTCAATGAGGTGCTTTGCATCTTAAGGACACCACATTTATGATTAGATAGACTTTTTAGAAATTAATTAAGAGTTCATTCAAAAACATGGCAATTAAATTATAGCCACTAATCTGACTGCATTTTTTAAAAAGCTCATGGATTTCAGATTGGTAACCACTATATTCAGTTTATCATCAATGCTTCAAACTGCACTTTTGATCAGGTTTAATGCCAATTTGTCAAATTAAGCACCAGGTGAAAAAAAAGCCTGTTGTACAGATTAGGAAAACCTAAACGACTATCAACACATTTCCAGACCACACAGAGTAATCAGATTAAGTGTGCCAATGTTTCTGCCATTCAGAAAGTTCGGTGTGGGTTTTAACTAGCTTTTCAGTTTTCTACCTCAGTGCTGTGAGTGGCTGCTCAGACTGTGGGGGTGCATTAGGGCGAGAGGGATCACTCCAGAGTTATGTATTCTCCAGTCACCCTGCTCTGCTCCAGCCCAGCCCTGCCATCACTGCAGCCACTTTTTTCCCCAGCAGGGAGGGGGTGCCCCAGTACCTGAACAGGGCCTTCTCTGCTCCCAGGATCTGTACGGTGGAGGCCGGGTACTTGGCCAGGTTGGTTAGACTGCCAGCATGGGAGATCAGACGAGCTCCCACCTAAAAAAGACAAAATAAGAGTGTCTCACTGATGTACAACACAGAACTCTAATGAAACACTCATTAAGAATGGATTTTGATTCATTGTACACTGCGCACACATTATTTGAGGACCATCAGCACCGGATATATTTGTCATCACGGAGTTTCAGTGGATTGACAGATTTTGGTTTTAACATCATTGGTCCAATTTAATATACAGACAAAATGAATAAAATAAAGTTTTCATACCACTTCTCCGATTAAGGCTGCGAGATTTGGAGCCACCTGGCTCATCTTAGAACGCAGGTACTCCTGCAGCTCCAGTCGATAGGCAGCCAGAGACACAACACGTTCAGAGAATCTCTCAATGTTGATCAGGTCAATAGGAGAGATGTCCATGCCTGGAGAAGGATGATCATGAGAAGGTGTTGAGCAGAGGGACAATACTACTCACATACTTAAAATAATATAATCACATAATCTCAAATGCAATGTGTTGTTTCTCCCGACAGGATCCGCAATGAGGATTTGTGCCTTCACTACAGGTTTATGAGAGAGCTACTCTGCCCCCATGTGTTATCACCAGGGACAATTATTGGTCCAAGGTGGGCAAAAAAGGGGCACAGTGTTCAAAGTCACAAATGCATTGTGCAAGTGGTTGTGATGCACCAGGTGATAAAATAATCAAAGTGTCTTTACATTTATATGTTAGTGTCAAAATGAAAAAGAGGCTTTTGCTGACCCATGGAGGAGCGTGACGCATCCAGGATGGCCTGAGCCTTGGCGTTGTCCATCACCACCTCCTCTAGGCTCTCAAGACTCTCCTCCGACAGCTCCTTCCTGTTTCCTATGAGCCGAGCCAGGCGGCAGTACATAGAGTTGTCAGGCACGATCTTGATCAGCTCTGGGAAGTGGTAGCCGTACCATTCACTGCACACACAAGGCAGAGATTGTTAGAAAACACTTGTGAAGACTAATGTCAGAAGCACAAGCTACAAACCCCCACTGATCATAAATCAATGAGTGTAACGCCCAACAATAATGCCCCATCAGACAACAGCCGGCAGAGCAGATGTGTTAGGAAATGTTAATGTCCCTCCTGTTTCTATACAGTCAGCACTATGGTGTACCGTCTGTGGTAAGCATTAGGAGGATGACTGATGACTGATAAATTAACGAAGTATCATGCAAACAGTTAAGCTAGAGCGAGGAACAAATGTCTCAACATTTTAAGGGCCACGGTGCCAAAACTTGGCATGCCGACAGAAACCTGCCAGCTGCTGACATTACCAGTGAGCTTCACGTTACTGTCATCCCACAAGAATTAGGACAACATCATTGCCATACAACACAGGCAGTTTCTACAAACAATATTCAATGTTTCATCCTATTTAACAAAACGTTCTCATTGTTTTAGTGGTGTTGCTGGAGGGAACCGTACCGGACACGCATGGAGAAAGTGTTGATGTCTTTGTCCAGCTGGTCCAACAGAGCAATGGACTGGATGATCATGTTGTCGACCCGATTGACATTGAACTTGACTTTGGCTCTGGAGTAGCTGTGGCCAAGACCCAGCTGGGCCTTGGAGGCAGCCATGGCAGTCAGACCCTTCACCAGGGAGTGGAAGTGAAGACGAAGACCTGGCGGGACAGACGCCAGAAAAAAAGGTTTGTTGGAGTCAAGTGCAGCAGCAGCAGGACAGCATGCAACTAGTGGCTGTTCAGATTTTCAGTACGAACCATCATGATTTTCAGGATCACATGATTGCATCACAACAGGCACAACACATTTCAAAAAATGTTAGGATTCTTAATTTTTTAGCATTACGCTTAGCCCCGAGAGCTCTACGTGCTCCCATCTTCCTATAACAAAACTGTGCCCTTCCCAAACAGCGTAAAAATTCTTAGGTAAGCAGTCTCCTCACCTCTACCTAGCTCTGCCACCACCCCACCAGTCTGGATGGAAAGGTTAAATTCTTCTTGTAAAGCTGCTCCAATCTTTGCATCTGAAACCCCCAGCACAGCTTTCTTCTTCCCAGAGATGGGCAGATTAGTCTCTAGAAATAACTTCAGGTCAGCATGGACCACACCTGCAGGGGGAAGAAGGAGATTACTCATCTGTATGTGGTTGGTTAAAATTAAGATTAGACTGTGCTTTAAAGCCATTTGAAATGGAATAAGTTGTTGAATCAAGAGGCTTTATATGTCTCCACCTGACTGTTTATTCCTTCAGACAAGCAACCACCTGTAGTCCAATCGGGAAAACAACTACAAATAAACTGGAAATAATGTGGATAAACTTCAGTGGGGGAGAAAAATGTTTTTTTTAAAAAGACTGCTGGTGGTTTCAAAGAAGCTGATGAATCCATCCACTGTATGATCACATTGTTCCTCAAAATGTGATTAGTTTATGTTGAGTTACTTCTAATCTATGACTTTACCTCTGTTAAATTTAACAAACTAAACCTAAAATCTACACAAATGCATAGCTCTGAAATCAAAACAAGTTTTCCACTCTTGTCAGGGAAGCATATTCAAACACTGCTGCATGTCAAAGGGCTTTCCTCAGATGTTCAGGATTGACATTTAGGCTGTCAGCACAGTAATTCAGTGGATTGACAGATTATAAAAACATCATTACAACTGAGGACACCAATAAGGAGACCCAAGAAAGAAGTCCACTTGCCTTCTGAAATGGCATTCATGTTCTCCAGAGCAGCTTGGGCCGACTTGAATGGGAAAAAGGCAGCCAGGCTCACCATGCTGTTGAACTTTCCAATGCTCAGCACGCTCTCCTCCACCTGAAACACAGACGGACAGTCATCTCAAACTTACTCCAACCGGAGAAAAGACTCAACCAGCACAAAAGAAGCCAAGACTGAAGACCCACCTGAGGCAGCAACATGCCGATCTCCTCCACTTCTTTGACGGCGAACAGCGCGTAGCCTGCCGCATGCTCGAACAACACGTGCAACAGCACCTGCGGGAAGTAAATGCGTGAGATTAAGGAGCGAGCCAGACAAGTACTGACATGAGATAACATATATTGCAACAACAAGCTATGTAGTACGTTAACCAACACTCGATGTGTTGTAAGTCTGTGTACCGGCCTCCACGTGGTAACCGTTGAGACAAGGCAGCCTATTACGTCGTTTTTAGCAGCATTGTCGCTAACGTTACTTGGGTCAAGCATGCCATATTATATTTAAATGAAGTGACGCCAATAATCGACAAGTAACATTTCATCTTAGTGGCCCATTTACGTTCAACTATATCATCGTAATGCTTAGACGCAGCCACGTTGTCGCCATGATGGACCCACGTGGCGACTTGGGGCCCGTGCTGGAACGTGCCATGAAGCTAACTTATGCTAACAGCTCAGCTAATGTTGTCCCGATGACAACTATTTAATCACCTAATGTGAGTAAAAAAAATACATATCGCTGGTATGGTTGCGAAATACAAGCTGCACATGTTTACTGTCTATAGTGGCAGTCTAAATAGTTTAAGTTTAAACGTATATTTAAGCTAATGTTAGCGACAAGGGTGGCTAACTGTTCCATGTTGAAAAGCCTTCAAATGGACACAAACTATTTAGAAAACGCCATTTCTTTTAAAAGCCTCGGTAATCTCAAAGAGCCTTAAACTGTACTTTACAGTGACAAACCTTGTAGCTTCTCTTACCATGATTAGTAAAATTCTGCAGCAGCACGCAATGAGCGTCTGCTCAGCTCCGTCACCCCGGGAAAAAGACGGCGAGTATACATTTCAGCAAACTGACATGTGACCCAAATACCGCGATATCGACCTGAAACCGCGAGACCAGGCCGAGAAGCCTCCACCTCCTGGTTGCAGAGCAGAATGTCAGTTTCCAGTCAAAGTAAAGTAAAATAAAATATTAAAGGGTAAGGCTGGTTTTATTTTCTATTTTCTTACCTTTCACAGATCCAATGAAAAACCCCAAACCAATAACTCAAACTCAAGTCCATTTAATTTGTAATTGTATCCACTGAAGTTGTACTGTAAATCTTTCAACACCCACACTTTTGGGCCCTTTTTCGTCTACCACTGAACTTGCCATGTTTCTACAGTAGCCAAGAACGGAAAAGCCAAACACTGACTCGAGGAAACGTATTTTTCCTCTTTGCGTTTTTTGTGGCCAGCGTAGGAAAAGATGAGACCAGGGCTGTTCAGCTTGTTGCAGCTTGCAAACACACCGCACCACTAAATCCTATTAATCTACCTTTGCATTAATTAAAAATTAATAAATAAAATGGGAAAGTAAATAAATGTGTGGGAATTATTACAAAGGAAAATAAGTAGAGAAGCAAATTTTAAAAATGGATTTATGTAATTTTATACAATAATTAATTCCTAAATATATTTTTAATGTTATTGTGGTGCATCAATCGCATATTAGTTTACTTTTTGGCTCAATTATTTATTTTTGATTTTGACAATTTTGGTCCTCCATAATGGGGAGTGTATAAGGGCTTTAAAATTTGCTCAAAAATAAATGTTATCTTTTATAAATGTTAGGTAATTTACTAAAAAGAGCTAGGCTCTGTAGATTTTTAGTAAAAATGATTAAAACTGGAGTAAATAGAGCATTTGTTGGGGAATAGTCACTTTCAGCCAGGAGTTATACACATATTTTCAACATTTCAACATGTATGTGGCATTGATTAATGACAGTGCAGTGCAGTTAATGCTGGAAAATGTCCATCTCGTCTTGTTTTGTCCGACCAACAGACACATTTATTGTCATTGCAGACAAAGAAAACCTGCAGATATTCCCAAATTGTGAAAATGGAATTTTTGTCCTAAAATCAAATTACATTTTTTTTCTGGTTAAAAAATGATTTCCTCAATCAATAATCACAATACTAGCAGAGGATTTTCTTGTCAATTGACTAATCAATCTTTTCAGCTCTATCTATGACATATATTATAACTCTTGTAACTATATCATGCTTTAGCTACACAGACAATACATGCTAGTATAATTCTTTGTCAGATTTTGTCGTTTTATGGCATTTATTTGTTGACAATAAGACAAATATAGAATATCGCCAGACATATCCTTTAAAGAGAAGGTCCAATGCAAACGCAATACTCAGTCAATGCAGTAAACAGAAAGTGGCACATTTGCAATGATTTTGGCTCTGTACTCCACACAGGGTTTAAAATAAAACACTGATAAGGAAGGTGTAAATGCTGATTAAACTGCTTATTAAAGCTTACATATTCTTTACTCCTATAAGTCACATAAGTATGATAGTTGTAACATGTGCAATTCCTTGGAAGATTTGGAATTTTAGAAAATATTACTTCACAAGATAGAACATAGCAACACACCTAACCATAAGTGATGGAAAAATGTAATGAGAGCTTGTGCGTCATGGTGGTGGTGCCACAAGAAGTGCTAAAGATGAGGTACAAAGCTGTACTTGTGTACTTGACTTGCATTAAAGCAGACACAATGATGGCAGTATTTTGAATTGCCCACTCCTGCAGAGTAATCTGACCACAGCATAAACGTAGCCCGTGAGAACATTTCACCATCATCCAGGAAAACGGTAATAATTAGGAAAAAGCATCATTAAAGTTCTTTAGAGCCATGAGGTCGCCAAGGAACGGATGCATGTGGGCCTGTTTGTACACAAGAATAAATAGCTGGCAGATCATAAATGTCACATGGTGGTGGGTTTTAGTTTAGAGCAGAGAATTTATGACTGGCCTTTTTGGACAGATTGTCTTCTGGCTGATAAAAACACACACGCACACACATGCACATATTCACAGACTTTGCTTCTGAGTTAGCAGTAGTCTGTTTTCAGATGAGTTTAGAATGACTTAGATTTATCTTCTTTTTTTTGAAGGTTAAATTACCGCAAACGTGTCTGTTTGCTCTTTGATCATATGAGTGTAGAAATTATGCTGAATGCTGATCTCTATGTGCTCTACATGGGCACATCCAAATCTACAAATAATCACATCAAACCTGTTTAGTATGTGTAGAACATATACAATAACATGCAGCCATCGCACGGTTGCTCATCAAAGTCTCATTTTGTCAGTCTTGTCGAAGGCCTATCTCCATACTCCACGGTGAGGTTACTGCTCTAATAAAAAGCCAGATTCCTCAGTAATATGTATGTTTCCAGGAGCATGGAGGAGAGTGCCTGAAGGAGCCTGTTGAGAAGCGGATGTGAGGAAGGACAGTAAAAGCTCACTGATCAGGACAGGGCCCGATATAAAGGCTGACTGGGACAAGCTGACATTCAGACTGGTGGAGCTCTGCTCATCTTAAAGCACACTTCCTTCAGCAACTGACCAAGGCTGACGCACAACGTGAGTAACGCCTGACTTCTTCTGCTTCTCTGTCTCTCCCTATCTCTCTTGGGTTTTCTCTGCTAAACTTGTCTTTTCCCTCGTTGATGTCCTGTCTTCGTTCTCTTACATTTGTGTACAGAGCTGTCTTGCCGTTGTAAGTAAGTCCAGTCTCTTATCTTTCTAGTTTGTGACTTCCATGCTTCTCCCCCGTCCTCCCACTTCTCCCTCTCTCTCTCCCTCCCTATCTAACTATTTGTCAACCTCTCCCTTGCACAATGACACGGGATCCCCTGTGTCCTTCCTCTAAACCTCTAAATTTTACTCATCACATTGTTCTTGTGTGTTTATACAAATACTTTCCTGGAATCCACTGTTAACAGCTTCATGTAGTGCGTCACATGTAATCAACTTAGAGACACACACACACACACACCTCACGTCAAATACTGCATGTCTATTTTGACCTGTTTTTACTGTCGCCCCTCTCTCTACTGTCGCCTACTGTCCCGCTGCTAAAACTTTTCGTAAGTTGCCTGGCCTCAGTGCCACTCACCCCTGCTTATGTGGAAACACTGACACCGCTCTATGTATGTATGAGCCTTTACTGTACTGTATGCATACAGTATGTGTATATGCACGTGTCCGTGTGTCCAGGTCAGAGCAGAATGAGCATGCGCGGAGCAGTGGCTGGTTGCGTGGTGCTGGCGTGCCTGGTGGTGCTGCTGGCAGAGAGGACAGAGGGACACATCACCTTCTTCAGCCCCAAAGAGATGATGCTGATGAAGGTAAGCAGCGCTGTTTGATTGGACAGCGTGCAGAAGTAGGGCTGAGTGACCACTTCATAGTGACGGCTCTTTTCAGTGTAATCACATTAACAGTATAGTTTGCCTCACATTATGTTGTCCTGTGGCTTTGCTGGATGAGCCTCAGTCTTATCATGTAAAGTGATTTTGCATAATATGCTGTTTGTAACAAATAGATTTGAAATAATCAGCAAAATATTGATTATCAAATGATCAAATAATCATTTTTTTTCAAGTGCCAAGCTTTTCTTTGTTTCAGCTTTTAATGTGTGAGGATTTTTTTTTTTTTGAAAAAATAACAAAAATTTAACTGAATATCTCTTTGGATAACATGATAAATGGTGTTAGAAAATTAAAAAAAGGCATTTTTCTTTTCTTTTTTTTTACATTATCTAGACCAAATGATTCATTCATTTCAACTGAGAAAACATCTGGCATATAAATAATGAAAATCATTAGTTGCAGCACAAGTTGCAAAAAAAAAAAAAAAATCATCAATATTGGGTAATTTTTTAAAAATGTGATCAAAATGTGTCATATTGAGTCCATTTGATCCCACAGGAAAGTCGGACTGACAAATTCAGACTCACATGTCTCATGAGTTTTGCAGTGTGGTGTTTTAGTTATGCAAAGTTTAAATAATACAGTTACAAAACACAGCTCAAGTGGAGGTTGTCCACCCTGACAAATCAGTATCAGAAGCTGATAAACTGTCTGTCTTAGGAAACTTTATTGATGAATGAGGGTACTGTGGCTCTTCATACTTGCATATAATGAAAGAATGACCAGTATAAGTGTATTCTGTATTACAGTAGTTTTTCACTGTTGTATCAATATGTGCTTTGTGTTTGTGTGCTTGTGCTGCAGGAGCGAGAAGGCAGAAAGGACATGGAGCCTCGATCAGAGGATGGTCAGTTTGAAGAGGTTACAGTCCAACAGCTCCCTCAGGTGCTCACACACACACACACACACACACACACACACACACACACACACACACACACACACACACACACACACAC
>JBBPCS010000359.1:11362422-11377907 GCA_037974645.1 Hollardia meadi
TTTATTAAATTGGTGTATGAATTGAATATGTACAATGGCAAATTGTGTGTGTGTGTGTGTGTGTGGGGGGTGCTATTTATAGGCTATATATACTATTTAGCCTTATGTTGAGCTTAGGATAACGCTGGTTATGCATCTATTTAGACGTGCAGCATTCCAAACTCAGTGGCCAACTTTGAATCCAAGTAAACAGAGTCCAGCCAATGAATGAAGAGCAGACTGCTCCTCGCAGCCATGTATGCTGTATAGACAGTAGAAGTGGTTGAAATGTTTTACTTAGATGGGGGCCTTCTCACCGCTTTGTCCCAATATGTTTTCCTGCGCCGCTCTTGGCAGTGCTCCCTAAGCTGCACTGTGTCGACTGCTTCTTCTTGGGGGTGGGTACCTTTGCTTTGCCTCTGAAGGCCTTTGTCGGATCCAACTTGTTAAGATGGTACTCTCCAGCGGGATCGGCCAAGCTGACCTCACTGCTGAAAGTCAGTGGCTGGTACAGCGATGCCCACTGCTGTAGAGGTAACAGGAGTTAGATAGATTACAATACTGTTAACACTCATGTCGAACTATAAAATAATATTAACCTTTAACGGAGTTTACTATAAGGGACACAACAAAGAAATTGCAAAAATCCTACTACACCTGAATGAGAACATTTGAGATGTAGTAGGATTTTGCAATTTCTTTAAGGGAAAACACGTTTATGCTTTGTGTGTCTTAAAACTTTGAGTGTAGGAATGCGTCGGTATAACGGTTTGGCAATATACTGGGAAATGAAAATTGACAGTTATTATGCATGTAAATGTTCTAATCTATGGTATTGAATTTTACTGTATTATTGTTAAAATATTTCAAGTTTTATGTAATATTAAGTTAAATGACTGTCAGGACATCATATTTTGTGAATTTATAATAAAAACCATTGAGTTTTCATTCCTTTAAAGGTCATTGTATCTGATAATAATAATAATAATAATAAATGTCTTGATTAGACACTTTGCTACCTTGGCCTGGGGGCTGGGGCCATAGGGGGTGAAGGCATACTGCCACTCAGGCAGACCTAGGTGTGTGATCATCAGTCTGTAGTAGGAGGTGAAGGTTGCCGTCAGAAAATGCCAGCACAGCGAGCGGTCAAGGAACCAAATTTCACTCTGCTGGGCTACAACACCTGGAAAATACAAAGACCAACAACTGAAGCAAAATTTGTTTTAACACAGATAGTTAATATATTTGTGAATTAATAATTTTTGTTTAACATTATTGTTTAAAGAAATCATAGAAGGGCATTTTGTGAATACAAACAGAACACCTGGAGTGCACTTTTTGTAGACTAGGCACACTTTGCCATTCCCACCACAGGAATCCACCTCGAAGATGCGGCTCCGGGAATCAAAATGGGGTGCAGCGGGAGCCTGTCCCATCCCTGGGAGACAGCATTAATGAAACTTGAATAAATATTTGCTTTCCAATCAACATTTCATTCACTAGACTGCTTTCTGCATAGCTGAGCACAAAAACAGACTTAATCAAACTTGACATGCTGTAACTGTTGAGTTAAGCTCACATGAGCATCTGACAGGTGGGGCTTACCACTTTCTGCGTTTTCCTCACAGTCCAGGTCAATCAGTGAGGGTGCATTGGGCAGAGAGAATAATGAGACTGGTTGCAGCAGTGGGCACAGCCTGGCCACACTGTTAATCATCATGCATCCTAAGGGAACACACTCATCTGAAAGAGACACACACATCCCCATACAGTTATGATTGTGTCACATAGCTGAAAATCTTCACATAAGTCTTTGGTAAAATAATTACTGGAGCTATTTGCTCCCTTTAACTGGAATAAATTAAGACTTTTGTGAGAATGGTATTATTACAGGCAGAACAGCTAATGTGGCTACCTACTGTCTAGTTTAATGCTCCAGGTTAGTGTAAATCCGTCAGTTGTCAGATAGAAATCTCGCAGGTCCTCTGGCAAAATACACGTGTTTTTCTAAGGAAGAAATGGAGCAGGGTCATATGACAACAATGTACAACCAGACCAAATTATTATGTCTTTAATGTGTAAAATGTTTCACCTGTTCCCATGAGAGCAGGCTCCTCTTCTCTGCAGGTTCCCTCTCTGCAAAACGCACATCAACCACACCAGGCATGTTCTCTGGCACAACAGGAGCAAATTCATAAAATTTACTTAATTAACAGCCGAGTCAGACATCAATCTGTTAGCACCTGCTAGCTGTGCATGATACATACCGAGTACTCGAGTAATACCAAGAGTCAGTCTCTCTGCAACACCTTTAAATGATAAGCTCTCTTTTATTTCTTCCATTTGGAAGATCGTAATTACTAATTTTAACAAAACACTGGAAGCATCCTCTGCAACTATCGTTCACCTGTCTCCAAATAGCTCAACTAACTGGATACACACACAGGAAGCGACAAGGCAGATTTGACGCACAGCTGACACACATTTAAACCAATAGAAACCCGCTTTTGTACAGAATAGCCAATTGGATGTTCAGTTGCGAGAGAAAGGCGGGACTATTATTCCCTAGCAACGCTTGACTCTCTGGGAGTGGTGGCGGGTTGTTTCAACATGGCGGCATCGACAACAAGAAGTGGAAATTCAGGGATTTTTTGGATGAGTGGCGGTGTGCTTACTTTTGCTAAACTAACAGTTACAGTAGCTTCCGTGCGCATCGACAATTCGCATATATCATATATAAAGTTATAAAGGGTTTCGAAAGAGTCAAATGTTTCTTCAATGTAAATGCCGAAAAGTTGTCTCTTCTGAGGAAGTGAGACAGCTAGCATTAAGTTAGTTAGCTAACGTTAACTAACTCATACGCGTAGTTAATTTAACTTTTCCCCTTTACTTGTTTTATTTCGAAAGTAGGTGGTAATAATTTCATTGCTGGCTGTCATTATCAAACAACCCTGTTGAGTTTCCTAATGCTGAACTGCTCAACGTAATATAAAGGCCATCTGCAGGATATAGCGAGCTTTTGTTTTGCATCTTGCGAGATTGAGGGCAACTAGTTAACTAGTAGCTAACTGTTTGCCCAAGAATATGAATCGGGTGAATTATTGATTCGACAGTTAGCATTAGGAAAAACCTGCTTTAAAAAATACTTTGGTTACATTTCACTGAACGTTAACTGTCTTCTTCTCGCCTTGTTCACACAGTGTCAGATGAGGAACAGTCTTTGGTTTTCGTTCCTGGTGAGCATCAGTGATATTGTTTGGGCAACTTCCAAACACTGTGAAAGAATTGTATGCACTTCATGTACACATGATATCCTCTGGTGTCTTTCCACAAACTGTTGCAGGAGTTGGAGGAGAGACGAAGACGAAGACTCAGACCCCTTTCAATTTGGGACCAGGCAGCACCAGTACATCCAGTAAAAGAGGCACCAAGATCAGGCGTAGCTCGAACTGCAAGAATGAGACCACATCCAAGAAACAGGGTCACTCACAAAGTGAGCGCTCTGGGGTTTATCCTAAGGAAGAAGTGTCAGTCTGTCACAGCGCTACTGTAGCTACAGAGCACTCCCTCTCTCCAGCCACTGGTAATTTTCACCCCGCGACACAGGTAAACTATTGTTTTATATGAGCCATTTTTCTCTCCCCTCCATTAATGAATGGAAATAATTAAGATGAAATGTTTGAATATGGAAGAGAGCATATGGATAATCTGAATGTGGACAGAATTTCTTTACTATTTGCTGTTAATACCTTCTTATACTTGCGTACCATTACTTGCACAGGTAATCTCTGAGACGAGTAGAACCAAGAGCCTGGTCTGTTTGAAGGACCTCTGTCCTGAAGATAAGCGCCGGATTGCAAACCTCATTGAAGAACTAGCCAGGTAGCCAACAGTATGCCACTGAACTCTAGGATGGTATGAAAGTTCGTATGAATGTATGAATGGGACAGTTTAAGGTGATACCTGATTGAAATGCATAATCTTGTACTCCTAGCTTCTAATTCCTTGTCTCTCTTGGAATGCCTAATGTAGACCACCTATCCTATAACCCATTTATTTCCTGTTCTCCAGAGTCAGCGAGGAGAAAGAAGAGTCAGTGCAGCGTCTGAAAGATGAGCAGGAGAATTTTGAGCGCAAGATCCAGCAGCTGGAGCAACAGAACCTGATAATTGCACAGGAGAGAGAGAGTATCCTTTCAAAATAACTGAACAAACAACTCACAGCAGTGAGTTAGCCTCTCTCACCAACCACTTTTTGCAGTGGTGTGTGAGGTGATTTGATGTAGTTGTCATATTGTTTTATTAATGTAACAGTAGGGCATTTAGTGTGCCTTTGCAAATAGTACTGGATCACAGGAGAGCAGGGAATCATTGACACACAGTGGTTTAAATCCCTCTTACTCCTCACTTGTTGTTTTTGAGTAATCTACAGAGAACATGGCTAATGTTTGATTTTGTGTTGTTTGCTGTTTGGATGGGAACACTTTAATGCTATAGCTTCAGTAAATTGTGGTGCACTTAGGAAACCAGCGGTCCCTCCAGAATTTTAGGGTATGATAGTTTTATAAGTTTTGTAGATGTTAAGATGTTTTTAAAAGCTAATTTCAAGATGCACATTATTTCTGAATTGGACTGATTCTACAGTCGAGTATGGTGGTACACTACCATTATTTCGTTGATGAAGGAAACCCTCGGAGGAAACACTGTTTAACCAGGAAACATTTCGCAAAGTGGTCCAAAAAGGTGTAACATTGAACACAAATGATTTCACTGATTAGCCCAAATTCAACCTGAAATGAAAGACTAATTACTAAAAATGATCTGCTGTAGTCTTTGGTTGGAATAAAAACTAATGTTGCCTGCTGTCTGTGACACATGGTTGCATATCCCTGTAAGATGTACTGTTTGTGCAACTAAAGGTTCCACAAATGATTTATTGCAGGCTATATGGTTCCTTTTACTCTATGTGCCATTCCATTAGGAAATCTGCAGAGGGCAGTATCGTCTCATTGTAAGGCCAAGTACAGTGTTTGGCCAAGACCCTTCAATTTGATACAAAAGACTGAGAAATAGAGCAGATTAATTTAAATTAATTGATGCCTGCTTGCGGTTTTCTTATTGTAGCTTATCCACTGTTGTGTACAAAATCAATTTCATGGTTGGAGCCATGGCCGGAACCATCTAAATCATCTGAGAATCCAAAGAAGAATTTTAATATTTACTGTGAAAACTACAGTGAATGCTTTCACAGGTATGTGCTTTTGTTACCCTTCCAGAAATTTGGATGTTGAAAGTTAACTGCAGATTTTCTCTCTGTTAGTCCTTTCAAAATAATATAAGGTAGGTCACCAGCTGTTTCTGGATTGTCTAGCATGAGGTCAGTGCTAGAGTTACAGTGATAGTATGTTGTTTATTGCAGGTCGCGGTTCACCTACTATCTTCATAACAATTCTGCTCAGGTCAAACCAGAGCATGGCCAGCAGTCAATTTAGGTTAAAAACACTGCAAAATATGAAGAGTAATTGACTCGGCTGGTAAATTGCACAATTGGCAATGGTGGTGGGGAAAATTAGGAAAGCACAACTCAATTAAAGGCACTTTGGCTCGGAGACTTGGCATTTACACCAAACTTCTAAACTCCATTAAAAAGGTATTTGAGAGGAAAAAGTGTTTGGATCCAAGCACCTCAGGGGGGATAACGCAGTATTTTAAAGTGCGTGCAAGAGTCATGAAGACTCTTCTCAGGTTCCAGCACTTCTCTGAAAGGTTAAGGAGACACCAAAGGCAAACACGCTGAATGAGAGTCTTGTCAAGGCTAATTCCATTACGCCGCAGCTTATCTTATCTAAGCAAGATTCAGGGTTGTCAGGACTATAAAGAATGTAAGGCTGTATCTTAGCCCCAAGCCACCTAGGATGAGATGGAAAAAGTACCCTTGATATTTGGGGTGTTCGGCTGACATTTGGAACTGACTGGCACACATAACTGCATTTGTATTTCAGATAGGAAGGATGCCTTTGTACTTTAAGGCATATTGGTTTGGGCAGAAGTCAAGGTGGCATTACTAACACGGTGCACGGTATCCACAAGAAGGCACAGCAGGTGCTACAGCTAATGCCATTTATTGAGTTGAAACAATTGGAGGGAATCCTGAGGCCATGGAGAGAGAGCAATAACAATCCTGTTAGGATATGTCATTGAAAACTACATGTTGTGATAGAGCATTTGCCAGAGCTAAATCCATTTTTTAATTTTTACATCATGGATATCTGGTATTATCAAGTGTACTCTTTGTGATAAGCGTACATGGGAAGAATTCTTAGGTCTTGTTTTGGCAGATTAAGCGCCAAATATTCCTTGATGTGAGCTCTCTGCTCATTATCATGATCTAATTGGAGTATTTTGTATCTTTATTCTAGAAATGAGTGATGTGGTTGAAGCCATGTGCCATGTATATTGGTTATTGATTCAAGGTGTTAAGACAAATTCACCTCAATTATTTCTTTATTGAAGCTGTACCTTCTAGGTAACTACATAGCTAAGAAATATGGCAAATGCTGTGGTTTTCACTTGTTGAATGAAGAACAATTTTGTGAACCCTATATTCTGCAGAGCTAAACTGTAGCAAAGTCCTACACTAAGGCGCCCCAGTGTAAGGTTTATAAAATGTTTAATTGTACATAATAAAATCAGATTGAGTCATGTGCATAGCAAGTGACATGTTGGTAGACACAAGATCATTTGTAATGATGAAGACGCTGAAGACTGGTTTGTGTCAACAAAACAGGCATTACATTTTAGTTGTGGTAATAGCAGTGAAGATGGCTGAGAATAGTTATGATGAGAATAGTTTTCTGTATGTTTGCTCTTGGAATTTTAAAGGCATTTTCAAAAAAGATTTTTGCTGCCGTGAATGTAATTTATTGGTTTATTATTGTGTGACTTGCGCTCATGTCTCTTCTCCTGAATCAGTAGTACTGAAGCAGATATGTAAACTGTCTTCTTCTATTAATTCCCCATCATGGCTTCCCTACACTCACATTCATACACATCGGTCTCCGCCCCTGTCTCACTCACATTCCTGCTCAGACTCAATCTGTTTGGCACAGTGCGCTAAAGCAGGCTTTAAAATATTCCCCCCTCCTGTGCAAATTTGTTCCACCTTGAAGTGGATTTCATTATTTCATTTGAGCCCTGGCCTGACAGGGAAGTGAATCATTTTGACAGGCCCTGTCTGAAGCCTCTTCAACCTAAGCCCTTGATTCTGAGTATTTTTGGAGCAAGGGGGAGGAGTAAGTCATTGTTGGCACTTTGCAGCTCTGATGTAAACCAGGGGCTTGCAGAGTGCTTGGCCCTCATTGGCTGACGTCCAAGGCTGTGGATGAAGCGTGTTTAGTGTGGCGACGGGCAGAGAGGTGGAATCTTATCAGTGTCGCTCCACTCGGTTCAGATTACCTAGCATTTGCTGTCCAGTTACTGCGTCAGCCTGTCAACACATTAAGACACGTTGCCTGCATTTATGGCATTGGGGGGCTATGATGCTGCAGCCCTGTGTCCTGTGCTATAGCACAGATCAACTTTATATGTGTATTCCAGTATACTGTACTGTGTATTTGTATTTATTAGGAAACATTTGTTTTGGACTTAAAAAATCACGTGGAACTGGTGTTTTATGCAAATCTGCTGAATTATGAGCGCTGCACATTTTTTGACTAAACACACAACTCTCTATCTGACTGAGGTGAGGTGTATAAACATTCAGTACCTTCCCGTCAAAAGCCTTATTCATACTGCATAAATAGACCTAAAAACACAGGTGCACATGATGTGATGTCCTTGTGATGTAGAAGAGCGGTAGAAGAGCGTTAGTTCGATGGAAGGTTTCCTCCCATTTCTCCCAATATTTATGGAAGCTGCTGCATTGCATTTGTCTGGTGTCTGGTCTTCAATTCAAAGTCGTCCCTGCTCTTCTTTTTCCCTCTGTTTCATTTCTTCAGCCTGATTGAAGTCTTCTAACAACCAAAGTGTTTTCTTATGGAGTGCTCTGCCAACTATTCTTTCAATAAGACTCTACTTTGAACTTTGATTTTCTCTTTGAATGGGCCTTTTTTTTTTCAAACGGATGCTGAGAAACTCATCAGCTGGGGGAGCAGGGCCAACATCATAAAAAGATATGGCTTTGAGGAACACTCTTTAAGGTCAGCCTGGGTGGGAGTGTGTGTGTGTACTACTTGCTTTATTGTAGTGTTTCTGTGTGGGCTGTTTACAGCGCAGGTGGGAAATTGTGTGCTTGTGTCTCGCTGTGTTTGTGTGTGTGTACTAGAAACAGTCAGACTGAGGTTGATTATTGCACGTGTGTGAGTGTGTTTGTGTGTAGTCTCTCCATTCTCATGCTCATTATCTTTGTATGTGCTGGTGCTAGTGTGGTGGCGGTGCTGCCACTGTCATTAGTTGACTCCTGAGGCGCAGCAGTATTTCCGCTCCAGATTAGTTTTCTTGTGTCTGCCAGCTCTCTGTCTGGCAGATAGCCTGGCACGTCACTGCCCGGCTCAGCTCAACACATCTTGGCCCGACCCAGATGGTGGAAGCTCTGTGCCACAACAACAACTTTGATTTTTCTGGCCTCATCTCCCCCTCTGTTTTCAACTTTGTTCTTCTCTCTACTTTTCTGCTCCAATGTGTAATTGATTGCAGAAACCAGGGTTTAATTCAGATTGTCAATCTAAATCCAGCATCTATCTTATTTTCCAATTAAGTTGCATAAAAGAACGTGCTCCTTACCAAAATGGCCGTTGTATACACAGTTGCCTTCTCAGTGGAGCCACACAGTGATTTAACTTTCACTGAAGTCATTTAGTTATAACAATAACTTTTCCTCTGTTGAATCCATTTAATGCTCTCGGCTCAAGGTTCAGTTTTGTTGCATTCAGTTTACTTGTTGTTTAACTTAGTTAATTTCTTAACCCTTGGTCGTCAGGCATGCAGCAGCAGTACAGAGAGTGCCAGGAGCTGCTTGGGCTCTACCAACAATACCTTTCTCAGCAACAGGCGAAACTTAACCAGTCCATTGCCCAGCTCAGCCAGGAACCAGCTCTCAGCAAGGTATTAAGTGGTTGGGAGGTAGGGCTCACATGCATTGACTGTATATAAAACCTAACTTGTTTTAACCTATGGAAAACAAGTTATAGCTAATAGTTGACGTTAGTTAATGTTAATTAATGACATTGACAAACCACATTTTGCATTTCAGCATCACTGTTAACACACAATTTAAATGCCGTTATGCCTCTTAGGATATCTGCCATATGTGGACATGTAACAAGTGCTATTAGTCTACTAAGATCACTTTAACACTTAACTTAGCTGTAAAGTTTACCTCAAATTGTGGACGATAACTTTGTTAGACTTCGCACAATGAAGCCAGGAGCCAAGTGCAGTCAGGTAGCCGGTGTGTAGGTGGGCGTGCATAATGTCGGTTTCTCTGCCAGATCCACCCCTCGCTCCTGCCCATCCCACCCTCGCATCAAAATACATAACTTCTGGATTCAAAAAAACAAGATGGCGACGCCTGTAAAGCCAATCTTGAGGCTTCAAAATGGGTAGTCCACAAACCAATGGGTGACGTCACGGTGGGTTCACACTTGCTCATACAGCCTGCTCCTGTGTGAGCCATATTGCAAGAACCACACTGTTTGCCATCCGTCAGGCAAATAAAACATCCAGTGGAAACACATGCAAGAGCGCATTGTCCCATGGCCAAGTGCCATAATAATTCATAAAAAATCACTAGAGGCCCACTTCAGTCACTGGTTTGATATGACTACAACATAGTGAAAACTCTCTGAAGGTGACACTTCGGAAGCGAAGACACCTCTCAGGGTTCTGCCTCTGTAAGAATAGATGACTTGGCCAACCTCATTGTCCCGCAGTTGCTCTGAATAATGTGTGTTTGCCTGCTCTCTGACCTTCAGCAAATTAGTCACATTCTCTTCCCCAGTCAACTATAAGATGGGCTTTTCCTTCTTATGTTTATCTCATAATGTTCCTGACCTTGGCTTACCTGCCAGTTGTGCTCAGTTGACAGTTGTCCTCTAAATCTTGAGGCCACTGTCCAGCTTACAGTTATGAAGGATGATTTGCATTTGTGCTGCTAAACCCAGCCCTACCCAAACACCATTAGCTGCATAGAAAAAGCAGCTTGTTTGCAGAGCAGCAGCAGCTTGAGTCCCCCCATCAGTGTCTACACATGATGTGTTCAGACACAGTGCTGTTTTGTTTGTCACCTGCGTTTTGGCAGCTCTCAGAGCCCAACACACAATCATCAGTTATGAGTGTAAAATGGAAGAAAGAAGACTTGAAGACTAAAAAGATCCTTCAGATCATGGTGACCCACATAATGTGCAAATTATATGCAAGCTCTTGTGGAACAGCTCTTGTAAGCACATGGGGAAAGCTTTTACTGCACATTGCAACATGAGCAAATTAATCTAGCTAGTGACTCCAGTATTGGTAAATTTCAATTTGTTGCCCAGTTGTACATCAGAGTTTTATAGACCAGTCTAATGGTTTTGGCCTAAATACTTAATCAGTTTTTCAGAGGCTTCTTTAATCGGCCAGCATGTATTCATTGTCCTCTTTGTTCTCTGTCTAGGTGCTCAGTAGTGAGGAAGCCCCCAGCAGAACATCTACAAGCAGATCTAATGGCTCACTCTTTGATGGCTCATACCTCAGCCTTGCTGCTACTCGATCACGACAGCCTCAAGTGCACAGGAAATGTGGTGGAGGAAGAGCAGCAGTTCAAACCTTTGGCAACCCTGCCTCTCTTTCCTGTGTTAGTGAGTTCAGTCCAACCAATGGACCGATTAGGAGTCAGAAAAGGGAGTGTAGGGACCCACACTCAAAGTCCCACCAGATATGTCAGCACTGCCAAGGCCATTGTCAAGACAGTGGCTATGGAACACAGCAACGCAGACGTGATAATGACTCACGTCTAGAGAATGGCCACCACGACACGTTTAACCAACATGAGTGTGAAAGGTACAGTACTACTCTATACAGTCATGAGCTATCATCCCACATGATTACGTTACTTTCCTGGAGTTTCAATTAAATTGGCCATTTTATCAAGACACGAACAAAAAAATAATCAAGCAAATGAAATGTATATTTATACAAAGGCCCCACATTGGGAATGGCATTGGCTCAGAGGCCAAGGAAGCCCTGACAATGCCTCTGCTGGGTCATGAGGACTGGGAGGAGAAGAGGCACCAGCTGCTACTGCAGAAGATGCAGTTGGAGGTGGAGAGAGAGAGGCTGCAGGCACGGCTGGCTGAGCAGGAGGAGAGGCTAAACAGACAGAATCAGCAGCTACGCCAGTCGCGTCTCGATTACAGCAGGTAGAATGAAGAAGCCAAAGAGAAATTAACTGTATCTGGTAACAGGAGCTAATATTTGGTTTCATAAGTTGATAATTACATTGTAGTTAGTCACTAGATACAAGTAATTACTTCTGCCCATGCATTGTCCCTTCCTATCCCTTTTTCTTTTCTTGTTAGGTTTCAACAAGCTACTCAATCTGATTTCAGCAGCTCAAACTGTACAAATGGAGATCCCTCCCACCAACAGTTGCCCACCAGGTATACTAAATAGACAGCTAAACAGACACTCTAGCTAGAAGACACTCAAACTGCAACACATTTAGTCAGATACATGCAAATTTTCTATTTCTATTTCTATCTCTTCTCTCTTACTTACACATGTTGTTCATGCATTACACACATATAAACACACATGAAAGCCAAGTTAGCATATTGTATCTGTGGTCGACAGTGTGCCTGAAGATGCAGAGGGCTTACAAACTGTACCTGCTCCGCTGGATAATGGGAATGGTAAGGTTGTGTTTTCAATAAATCAGAATAATGTGCTCACTGTTCTACACATAGAGAAGCATCTTAGTTGAAAACATATGCTCAATACTGTCAAGAGTTTGACATTCATATGCATGTAAAGCTTTGATAGTATTGCATATTAATACTGTCTTGTTGCTCTCAGCCTTGCTGCTCTAATATAACCCGCTGTCTTGCATTTCTCAACAGAGGCCTTAGTGCCGTCCAGAAAGGATATGGCCACGTCTCCTGCAAAGTCCCCTGCAAGCCTGAGTAAGCCCACCCCAGTGTCTGTGATCCAAAAGACCCCTGAGGCCAGGTAACATGTCTTACTGTACATCAGTGAAGCTTTTGATAAAGATTTACCATTTATCCGTATAGCTTTTAGGTAAACGACGCATTACAGTGCTATTTATTATTCTTGATAAACAGTAGGACTACAGGAATCATGAATCTGCGCTCGTTTAAAATAGAACATTGTTCAGGGCTAACTAGGCTTCTCTGCTACAGGAAAGTGAGTGAGTTTTTCTGTAGGCAGACTCCTTCTGTCTTCTGTGGGACAGGAAAATACTGTGGGGCTGCAGTATTTTTATTTGTTCTCTCTGGGCACCTCTTAGGCATTTTATGTTTTTTCTTCCAGACATATTGAAACATACATAGTACAAGTATAAAATTTGAATCTTGAAGCTTTTTTTCCTGGGCTTGCAGTTGCTGCACTGTTAGAGGCTAAATGATTTCTTTTCTTAGCCAAGCTAACTTTTCGAACTGTGTGAAGCTAAATGAAGCTTTTTACTGGGCTAGCAAGCGCTGTGGCCAGCCTGTCAGGAGACATGCTGCGTTCCATTAGCCGGCCTAGCAGGGACCCGGCAGCAGGTGTGATTGAACAGACTTCTGGATGCACACACTGCCCTCCCTTCTCTCTCTGCCACAGTAATGAGACAAAGAAAGCAAGAGTGAGGAAGAGGTATTAAAAGTGTGTTTGGGGGGTGAGAGCGTCAGATCAAAGGGAGAAATGGGAAGTGAGGAAAGTTAGAAGAGTTTAATAGAAATGGAAATGATGATAAAGACATAAGAAGGGAGATGGGTTTTGAGGACAGGATTGAATCATTGAGAGCTAGGGCTGGGCGATAGGTGATCCAATAAACATTTATGTCAATAATAAGCTTTGGACATTTTTTCTTGATAATGTCCAAAGGGGGATGGGGGGATGGGGTGGGGTTATGCTCACACACAGACAGTGGACAGCAGCTAACTTCAGTAGAGAACCCAGAACAGAGATAAGGAAACAGACTTAAGGATGTATTTTACAGTCAGCAACGGCAATGCAAAATATCCATAAGTGCAAAGAAAGGGAGACAGTATGATCAATTTATCAAACGCCTGTTGAACAAGCAGAATACAAAATTTGAGAAATGTGACGTCTTTGGCCACTCGGCCCGCAGTAACTTGCCATCTCTCTTAATCCGCACCTGGTTTGTTTTACACAGCCATACTTTATGCCAAAGTGCTGAACGTGAACACCAAAGCTGAGGAAATTGTTGACGAGAAAAGTAACCCAACACCAATAATATGGAAGCGGATTTGAGTTTTACGGTATTGCAAAATATGCCATCAGTCTGTGTCAAGATGGGAAACACTTACCGTGCGTGTGTGTGTGTCCGTGTCCATATTTACCTGCCACAGTGTAAGGATGTCTAAATTGCTGTGGAATTGCAACAAATATCAGATGCTGAGAAGCAACCTTTATTTAAAAAAAAAGAAAAAAAGATTATTCCTAAAATTGATCATTTTTTCCCCTCTTGCATAATGTCAGATTTCCTTTTGTAAAAGTGGTGGTTGTTAGGAGAAGCAGCAATTGTAATACATCCCTCCTCCTCAAGGATATTTTTTCAAAACAGCTCAAAGTTTACAACTTAAGTAGCTCTTTAACAAAGCAGTGCATGGTCCAGGCTGAACGGTGAGCTCCAGCAGATGCCCTTTAATTCCAACAGGGGATCCAGGGTATCAGATCCTATTACCATCCATTTACACCACCAAAGCCTATTAAAATAGCTGGACTCTTTACTACACACAGTGGGTTTTTCTTCCTAATAGTAATGAGGAATTCTGTCTCTCGGATGCCTTTTTCCTTTTTTCATGTGCATCTCTTCAAATAGTTGTAATCCTTTGGTAATCCACTGATTTGGATTAGACATATGTCTTTTTCTTAGATGCGTCCAAAAATCTGCACAGGAAACTTGTTGAAAAAGATAAATAAATTGCAGTGAAATGAGAAAAAAACAATACTGTATGTTGTGGTTCTTAGCTTATTTAGTTCAGGAAAGAGTAACCAAAAACATTGTTACAGGTCCTTGACTTTTGCTAACAATGATGTGAGGCAAGGTATTATTTTAGTCGTCATTGTAGCTTGTTAACGTGACAATAATTACACTGAATCTTGATATTTTCAGTCAGTTTGTAATAAAGAATACAAAAATGCTTCTGAGAAGTCTATCCTACTGTAAGATTTGGCATGCTACCTTAACCCTCCTCTTTTACTTGGCAACAACATGCCCCTTGTGACCATCTAAGCTTAACCTATTCAATCTTGATGTGCAAATTGCAAAACGAAGCTGGGGTTAACGTTAAGTGACCTTCTTAATCCTTTCACGAATCCTGTGCTAGTTAGTAATGAGAGAGTTCCAGCGCACCCCACCCATCTCATCTCCATCCTTCCTGCCATTGCCCGCCTGCTATTGATTGGTTGGGAAATTGACATGCGGCATATACGCAGTGGCCATTATAGGTTTTTTATCTTACTGTTTGGACTGCAAATGAAAAGGGGCGCCAGGGCGAGACGGCTATCTTTAATGAAAGAGAGGTGCCAAATAAGCAGTGAAAGTTACGAGTGGGAAGAAGGTGGTGGGTGGAAATTTTATTCAGTATTGGTGCACTGGTAGAATAAAGACCAAATGTTTAAATCACACTAAAAAAAGCACAGTTCTATATGGGTTCAAAGCTTTTAGAAAGTATTTGAAGGCAGAATAACTACAGTAGATACAAGAACCTTTTTGATTTTTACATACGGAATCATAAACACAAAGAAATATGTTTGTCATTGTTAAGCAGGTCTGTGTAGTACCAAGGAAGTATTGTCAGAATCGACTAATATTGAGCGGCAATTAACAACTTCATCTCTCACAAACTGGAGCCAAGAAATTAAGTTCTTTGTTCCACTCATGCTATCTCTCTGCCCCTACCCACCCATTACCATTCCCCCCAATTCCTGCCCAAATTGTACCCCTACCCCCCTGCACTCCCCTTGTTATAGATTGTGACCGCCGGTAAGTGATGCATTATTCATTACCAGCATGTCGTTTGTTGATGGATGGCTGTTTGAGAGCCCTGTCCGTTAAATAAATCAACAAATAAAAATGCAAATTCTCACATTTCGAGAGAAGGAACCCAGCCAAAGTCCCTCCCCCTCTTTCTCTTTCTGCCTTCCTTTCTATCCACAAAGCTGCACTCACTTCCAGTCTCTTTCTTACGAACAGACACACACACATTCACCATCTTTCTTTCTTTCTTTCTTTCTTTCTTTCTTTCTTTCTTTCTTTCTTTCTTTCTTTCTTTCTTTCTTTCT
>JBBPCS010000359.1:11411634-11425066 GCA_037974645.1 Hollardia meadi
TCTCTCTCTCTCTCTCTCTCTCTCTCTCTCTCTCTCTCTCTCTCTCTCTCTCTCTCTCTCTGCCTGTTTAGAGGCTCTGGGGACTCGAGACTGCAGCGGAGACTGAAAAAATCACGTGAGGTTGGGAGAGATGTAAGAGGAGAGAGATTCAGAGAAGGAGAGAAAGAGACGGAAAGCGAGGGAGGGGTGTCCCATCTGAGAGTTGATCCAGCAGCCTTTTAGCCAAGGCCCCTACATCATTCAGATTTATGAACTAAGGTCACGACCAAATCAAAACCTTGACCTATCTGTGAGGATGCCGATTTATAAGCACCTTGTAGTGGGGAGTGGTGGCGACTTGGCAGGAGCAAGTATTCTTCTCCTTGGCCCTGCTTCCCTGTGGAGAGAGCTGGATCAGGGCTGGAGGAGAGGCTGGCTGTAATTTGTGATTAGCAGGCAGGTTGTGCTTTATGATATACAACCCCTGGCTGGTGCAACTCCCAGTTCAAAAGAATGTCACTATCCCAATGCCATATACAGTAAAGCTTGCTGCCTCGCTAAAGCAGACAGGTTGGAGGAGGTCAAGTTCCAGCCCTACATAGTAGACCTTTTTCAAGATCTGCTAAGTCACATCGGCTAAAGCTGTTAGCATGCTAACAGCCCAGCTGAGCAACCTCAAACAAACAAACAAACAAACATTGTCTCAAAGTATCACTGACACATAATGAAACTTATGCTAAAGACAAGAAAATGGCATCAAGTACGCTTTGTACCCCCTCTAGTTGCTTGTGACTGAAGGGGGGTGCTATGACAAGCATGCAATGTCCCTTCCTAAACCTGGTCTCTCCATAAATTATGGACAAGATGAAATATGAGTTCCCATTGGACAGTCCTTCATTTCCCACTCCCAGGGACACGCAGCACAAAGAAACTTTTGCTGCTTTTTTTTTTTGCCATTCCCAGAACAAGAACAAGCGATGCAAGGAAATGAACCAAAGTGAATTGTCTCACAGGCACAGTGAATAACAAAGAAGAAATCCACTAGGAAAGAAAGTGCAACGTCACAAAGAGAAAGGAAGACTACAGTAGGTCTTTCCATTTTCTCTTCACCAGTTGCCTTCTGGTTGTCATGACGACTTCTTATCCCAGGGCTCGTGCTGGTCTGCTCCCCCTGGAGGCAGCTGAGAAATCAGGTAGGGGAGGCCACTGGGGCCAGGGCCGTTCTATTCTTAAATACACAGCATCAGGCAAATTCAATTACAAACCTGAGGAGGGCCAGAGTCTAATCTAATAAAGTAGAGGTGGTCCACGTGGTGAAAGGCTGCCACTCGCCTGAGATGGCACGCCCAGGCACAGAGCGCCACCGGCCCCCTGTGGCACCGACACCCCCCCCTCCCACCATGTGAAGTGCTGGAAGAGACTAGATGTATGACTGTTATAGAGCGCACCGTTACAGAGTACACAGCAAGAACAGTCATTTTATCTTTAGTTTAAACCCACTGACTGGGACTGAACCTTACAATACATCCTATATGGGCTACGTTCTGTCTCCTCCATCTTTCAATTGCAGAAAATGTATTTCTGTCACTTCCTGTACATTTTGGAAGTTTTTGTCAAATTTTGCGGCTCCAGAACACCAAAATAATACTGACTGTATGCATATACCGTCTTTTTTTTATTTTTTTTACCATCAGGGCATGTTGTCAGATCTGTACAGTGAGTCAAACAAAATATGTCTACTCAGAGGGGTTAATGAGTCCAATTGAGTCTTGGATGTCAGCTCATTAGGCCCAGCCAATTTACTCAGATTACAAATGAGGGGATCTGATGATGTCCACTGCGGCCAAATTCCTCTAATTAAAATCACAATGGCTGAAAACACTGCAACACTGGTTTGTCTTTGCTGAGGGACGCCAACTTTGCCCTTACTAAAAAACCCGGACAGGAAAGGTTAACAGCACAGAGCTGTAATGGTCTGCAATAAGTACGTAATCCTATTAAGTATAGTATATGATACAGATGTTGAACAGTGGTGTATACATATACTGTATGTCACATATGTGACATACATATACTGTATGTCACATATGTGACAATGTTAATGTTTCTGTGTATTACTTTTACTCTATATTACTTTTTCTTACACCTAAAAACCTGCCATTACATCTCCTTTTGCTTTGAGTTAGTCTGCAGAAGATTTATGTTCTTCTTATTGCTCGATTAAATCAAAGAGCTGAGAATACTGCCTCCTGGAGAAAGATAACTTTTTTGCAATTTCTCAATCAAGCTACAATAGTTAAGTGCATGTTCATGTCAACTGACAGAAAGAAAATTCATTATGATGAAAATAAATCATTAGGTGGGTTATTAGATGAGTTATTTAGCTTCACTTCCAGAGGGAGTGATAACCATTTGATTGAAAGTAAGACTATAGCTAGAAAAATGAAAGCCTCTTAGATGAATGGGATAACATTCCTGGATAATATAAAACACACATAACAAAGAGAAGCTACTGATTATTTTAACTATTGAAGTATACAAGAGACCAGAAAGAAACTACCCATAAACTCTTTCTCTAACACAACACACATAACACATTAATGCAATGTTACCTAGTTTGCTCACATAGGATCTCAGCATTGATGTAAAACAATTATTTCTGGCTGGTCAAGACAGCTAAAGTTTAACTATCAGTCAACTTTGTGTTGAGTTAGAAGGGTAAATCAGCATTCTGGACTGACTGTGGAATGGTAAACAGACACACAGAGCCAGATTTACTAAGGCTTTGGTGCCTTGTTTCATTTTGTGCCTGGGAGACATGCATGTAATTTATCAAACAAGCTCACTGGCCTGGAAGAGCAGTTTGCTTGTCATCTGAAGCTCACCTTGTATGTAATCAGTAAAATGGACCTCTCCGCTTTATGCGTATGCATTTATGGCATAGTCAGAGATATAATGACAAAAAATGAGTTGAGTGTGTTTGTGGCCATGCGGGCGCATAAAGAGTGACATAACTTGGAGGTCCATGGGGCAGTGATGAGTGTAAATCTTGTAACAGACTGTACTGAAACAGCAACAGCCTGAGTGAGTCATGAAACTGTGAACAGTGCTTTTAGATTGTGACTTTGCTGTATAGCCACTCTTCTTAAAGCTACCAGTTTGTGACATGCCCTGACTGAGATGTTGTTTCGGATTTGTTTTCTCCAATAGAGTGTAAGTGACCTTTAGGGTGCAGATCCACAACTTGTACATTGATTCTACTTCAGCCAGCTCTACATGTACATAGAGTTGAGTCATCAGCATATAAGTGCATTGCCATGTTACAAACATTGACCTGGACATTTCTGAAGATAATGGACAAGACTTCTGAAACTTTTGCCTCACAGGACAAGCTTGATGGATCTGTTTAGCCTTGGAGCCTTGTGTATAGCTTGTGGAGAGTAGTTTGATGATAATCCACGATGTGACCCTTTTTTTCTTTTTCTTTTCTTTTTTTTTTTTTACATGTCTCTGTCTATTCACAGCTATGTCACACACATGGCTGGATTGACATGTACGGAGGCCCCATGAAAAAAAAAAAAATTGTTGGTCCCCAAATGCTGCTCTCCCTCCTCCTGGCTATGAAGGTGTTTAAGACATTTTGCTGCAGTTACCTTGGGGTTAGTGTCCTATTCAGAGGTGTCCAGTCTGCAGATAGATACAAAACTTGCCTGATTCATGATGTTTAGATATTTATTTTCTTTAGAAAAGTTCTGATATGTATTTTTAAAATTTGAATATTCAAGTGTTTTCCAAGAAATGTTTAATTTGTGTGTGAACACTTCTTATTTTGTTTGTTAGTTTTAAATACAGAACAATGCGGGTGGAAGTAATGAGGAGTCACAGTGTTTTAACTGCTGGAACTGAAAGAATGAAGTTAATTCCCCTACATAAGATTTCTTTGAAAGCAAACCCCAGTTGCTCAAACCATTCTTCCACATCAAGGAAGTCAACTAAAGTGTAGCTTTTATGATTAAAAATGTTGTGCGCAGCTAGAGGAATGAATTAAACTCTGTGTTGCCTCTGTAGAGGATTGAGAACTGACGAGAGCTGAATGTTATTTTATCCACCATTATTATGAGGCTCGTTTGAACCAGGGAATTTTCATAAAGACGATGAAAACAGCATAGGGTAGAGCTAAGGGACAGAAAGGGGGATAGAAGGAAAGCACTCAGGGGAGAGAGCAAAAACAAGAGAGAAAGGTGCACAGAGATGATGATACATGCATGGTAATAAATGAGAAATAAAGGGAAAAAAGGGAGCAGAGAAGATAAAAGAGAGGCACATTACAAGAGTCAGCTATGCTCATCTTACTTTGAACACATTTTGACATCTAAAATTTAAAATTTGACATTTCTTTTTCTGTAATGGTCCCTCAATGACAAATTGAAAATAAATCAAGACCTGACAAAGGGGAATTTTTGAGTTCTCCTCTCTGAGGATGTGTGTTAACAATACACCTCTAAAAAAGAGTTCTCCAACCCTTAGTAGTTTTACTAAAAAGGAATGAAAAAGTAATTCTGTAATCTGAGCCAATCTGCACACAGGAGGCCAAACAGCCAAAGAGCTCCCAACATATGGGCCAGATGAACGTGCTCTCTTGGAACCTTGCCTGGACAAACAGGAGAGTAAGCTTGTAAGGTCTGTTCATAAACACACCTGACACCAGCCAGACTCTGCTCTGTAACACATGTAGGCTTTGGCAAGGCAAGTGAAAATTTAGCATAATCTGATATTGGAGCTCAGATCGCAATACTTCTCTGTTGTATGTGTCAACAACTTCAACGGCATTGTTCACATACTTGCCTGCGTTTTATATGAGCACTGTTTGAGAACTTCTTATAGCCTAAGAACTTCTTACAGAGCCAGAATAAAACCTTAACATTCAAAATCCCCCTGAGATTTGAATTAGAATTTTTAAACAGAATAAAGTCAAAGAGCTAAAAAAAAAAAGTTGTAAAAAACTATTTAGAAGAGAACGTATCATGCGAAGGGAAGAAACCAAGTTACAGTGAAGTATGTACCCTGGCTTTCGTGCTGATAAATTTTCATGGGAGCTGCAGTTTTTATTTTAATGCTCACAAAGTATTCATTGTTTTACTTTGTTAGACAAATCACCAAGGTTTCGAATTCTAATAGCAAGATGTAGAAAGTGAATGCCTTGTCTCAAGTGGAGTTGTAAAAGTAAAGATATTGTGATAAAATATTATTTTGTAAAAGTGAAAGTCACCAATATGAATGATGAGTAACAGTCTTAAAGTCTGATATTATTAAGTGACATGTAACATCTGATATGTAATTAATTATCAGGGAATAACTGTACTTAAATATCAAAAGTACAAGTAAAAGTAAATATGTTTACATTTATCTATAAAATGTCAGTGTTTTTTTTCAGTTGCCAATAAAAAAAACAAAATAAAAATAAAAATGTGCTAACTTGGAACTGATGCAGCATCCAATCTAGTCGTAACTAAAATCATCAAATACATGTAAAGGAGTTAAATGTACAATATTTGCCTCCAAGGTGTAGTGGAAAGAGGATGAAAAGTAGCAGGAAAGGGAAATACTTCAAAATTGAATTTAAGTACAGTAGGCTACTTGAGTAAATGTACTTAGCATTCCATCACTGGTCTTATACAGTATATGGACGCAAGTAAACCTCAGCAAAGTGCAAGCATGTCACTGCATTGTTATTCATCACCTCCACTGTCCACATGCTTGGTTGTACAACTATATAAACACTCATCTCTCCCAATCATACAAGTAACATTTTTATCAATGGGTCAACACACTAATAAATACTATAAAAAGCCCACAAAGGTTGCATCATCTGACCAAGACTATACAACACACACAGCCCAAAAGGACCTTCTTAAGTGTTACCTAACTACCTTCTCACCTGTCCTCCCCTGCTCCTTTGTTCCTCTCCTCTTGTCCTCTTTGACTCCCATGTTGCCTCCTCTCTCCCTCTACCTCTTCCCTCTGCTAATGAGCAGGGTAATTACGGTTGGCCCAGGCCAAAGGGAGAGGGGGATGTTGAGGAGGAGAAGACAAAATAGGAGGAGAGAAGGAGTAGACCCTGCCTAGTCTAGCCTGCTGCTCCAGATAGCATTCGTTCTCTCCTCTTCTTTCCCTCTCTCTCTGACACATAGCCCTACGCTTAATTAAACATGCCTCAGAGGGACAGAGAGAGAGAGAGAGAGAGTCCATGTTGGCCAAGAGTTAGAGGAAGGAAGAGGGAAAAGTGAGGGTGATGCAAATGCAGAGAGAGAGGCAGATAAGAAGCTGGTGATGGAGTGTGAGAGAGGGGGAGGTGAGGAGGGTGAGGGGAAAGGTGGGGAGATATACCGAGGAGGGTGGAAGGGTGGGTGGTTAGTGAGCCAGAGAGAGAGAGAGGGGGGGAGGAGCTGAGAGTTTGGAGCGAGGTAAGAGAGCTGAGGATGAGGACATCTTCAGTAGAAAAAGTGAGAGAGGTCTGATGGAGAGAGAAGGAACTAAAGATGGAGGAAGAACGAGGATTATATGAAAATAATAGCCAAGAGGCTCCCATGAAACTTTGGAGTACTTGCACCAGAGAAACCAAAATACTAAAAATGCTACCCAGAAATAATATATCTGCCTCCTCATTTCACAACAGCAACTGAGAGTAAAACAAGATTACAATCCAAAGTGTTAAAAGTGTTGAAACCTCTCGATAAGTTTACTATTTTAAAGTGCATGACGATCGTGTCATGGAGTGCTTCATCAATTGAAGCCTGTAGCACACGCTGGACACGTCCAACAAGTTCTCCAAAGCAAGAATAAGTTGTTTGTGTACTGCCTTCAGAAAGACACATAGAAGCATTTTCTGATCTGACGCCTCTTCTCTGTGAATTTCAAAACCGCTACAATTAACTGTTGGTAAAATATGTTTTGTGATGTGTGTGGTGAAAACTCTGGTTAAAGTGTGGTTGGTTTAAAAACTGAACAACAATCTTGTGTTAAAGTCAACATGCCACCCGTGTGTGATGAATAAATGAACAACGATGAATAGGTGCAGTTTGATGCATGTCAAATGAGGCCACTATGGGACTCAGAGGGGCCAGCAGTGGGACCACATGTGTTCTCATGTTTATCATGAGGATAAGTGACAACATGCTGTGGGCCCATGCCAATTAGTGGGCTTTGCTGTTGTGAATAAATAGGCTAATAACAGCACAATTATGAATGTGTAATCACATTAAGCGGACATGAAGACGTGGCTTCAACCTGGTAATGATGACATGCAATTAGAGCGCGATTGTTATCTCCAGGATCATATCAATAATTCATCACCACACGCATTTCCCAAAGATGACATCCAAAGATTAATAAACAGATACATGTATGGCTGTTTGTTCTCCAAGTGCTGACAGTTGATGCCTCATAATTGGACATAACTTTTTCTACAGTTTTGAGAAGAACTGAAAGTGTTGGTTGACAAATAAAAAAGGCCAAATAGTCTCTGAATTTAACTAGGTGAATATCAGTTGCCAGACAGTTAATGCTTACTAATAAGACATACCTATCCCTATGACAGTTATGGAGTCAAAGAGAAGCAGAGGCTATAAATGGATACTTTTGTGTCTTCAAAATATTATTATATGATATAATATTATTATTATCTTATGTTACATAAGGATTATATAGCTACTCATTACAACAGAAAAAAGGGCAGTATCATAAAGTAAATCTAAAAATATTTAAAAAATAAGCCAAAATGTCTAAGTTTAGGCAATGCAGGAAAACAGAGAAGAAACAGCTGAATTCTCAGCCTGCATTGAACTGAACTTGGATGAGTCAGGTTTTGTCGTTAAAGGGGTAACATTATTCTTTGCTAAGGCCCCAGGTATAAAAAAAAGGAAAACAACAATCATAGAGGCATACCTTTTACTCCCACATCTAATCTCAGTATAGCTTACGCAAGGAAATAAAAACAACTTTCCAAAAGTTTAATTAAAGAACATGAGCATTGTTGTCAAGCGTCAACTGCAAGTTCCGACATCTGGGCTCTGTTGAAATCGCTGCAACTTGCACGTGGCTACAACAGTCTGCAGATTTTTTCAGTGGTCTGCCTGACCGGTGAAAGAGAGGCATTACACTTAGCATTACACACACACCCCCCCCCCCCCCAAAAAAAACAGGAGGGAGTGAAGACATGGAGATAGAGCGAGCAGCTTCAGACAAACTAACAGGGTCTGCGTTGTTCAGCGCAAGTGACTTTGGAGGGCATTGTACTTTTAAACTTTAATGAATACAGCCCTTAAGTCATGATGTAATGAGATTAAGAGAAGAAAAATAACAGAGGGAGAGAGGGAGACAGTGAGGGGAGAACAAGAAAAGAAATGCTGTGTCATTAATATTGACTCAGCACACATTGAGTAAACACGCCAGGGCTGTGCTCATGATGTCCACTGTAAGCACACAGCTATGACTTACCAATAAATTACTATTGATTCACCAGTTCGGCTGTCTGCACACAGCTCATAAAAGGATTTGCCTATCAAAGTTCTGCCAGAAACTCTAAAGACAATGTTGGATAGGAGAACAAAATGTAGGATGGACAGAGCAGTGTAATGCTCAGATCATCTACCCATCTGCCAGATGCAACTGATGATATTAAGAAGAATGAGATGAGGATATTCTGTTAAGAAAGCATTTGTTCTGTTTTCACATTTGCTTATAAAGCACATTTAAGCAGAGACATCAATGAAGAATATACATCTGTGAATGATCAAAGTTACCCATCCTCCTTCATTGTAGCTGTAATGGAGTCTGGTGTGGAAGCAACAGTTATACTTTTAAACTGCACCAAACTAACACACAGCATCTGCAGCATTTTACAATAGCCAATCCTCGGTGGGTAGCTATTTCTTCTTCTGGCATGCAGTTAATGATGGCACGAATAAAAGGACAACTGTGTGGTAAGTACGAGCACAGGCAGTAACCAAGGCAGAGGAAATGAAGAAAAGAGCACCATATGCACAAGCCCACACTTGAAGTATAGGAAGACATTATTTGTTCAGAGGAAGACAATGTGTCTTTGAGTTTAAGGCAGATTCACCATCAGCATTGCCCTTCCAAAGATGGTGAAAATAATGAGATGGTGACTGAGTGATGCAGATATTTTCCTCTTGGACCGACTGAACTGTCATTTATCAGCTGCAGTACAGCGACTTGTATTATGATTTTGGGTGAGTGCCTAGATCTCGATGCAGTTATTTAGATGTATTGGTAAGTGCTAATGTACAGTAGTGGCAAACTTACTAAGCAGCAGTTGCCATAAGTTGATGTGATTATTGATAAAGTATCTGAGACAACTGTATCCTGTCATGAAATTGTTATTGTGTCATCATGTTTCATGTATTAATACAGAGTAAATATTACTGTGTATTTGTGGGCATGGTCAATCTCAGACCCCACTCTGTCTTTGTGTTTGGCTCACTAGCGTCAGTGCCTACTTTCATGTTAGCTTGTTTGAGATGAGGGGAGCTGCTGTCAGTGCAGTCAGAGTACCGATGACACAGGATCTTTAGAAAATGCACTGAAGAATTCCCACAACCAAAAGGGGTCCCCAAAATCAATAAAAAGATAAACAGGAATCTTAGAGATTACAATTTAAAAACATACTAAGGCTAAGAAGCAGACATTTTAATTACTAGTACGCAGGGAGGGCTGTTCACAGCAGCCATTAAAGGAGAAAATATGCACTAGGTATCTTACCACTAAGTGGTCCTGCAAGAGCCATGTCGAACTTTTAAGTCCTTTACTGCCAAGGAAGATGTGTTGCTGTTCAGTAAATGAATTATTGGTTGGACTGGATCCTTGCCAAAGACAACCTTGCTGTGGAACATGATTGTTAATTAGGTCTAGATTTGCTTGAGGGCTAACAAAACTGCACAAGCACCACATTTCCAACACCCAGCTGAGAATACACCTTCACAGCTTCCTTGAGCAACTTTACAGGCCCAAACGTCTCACTAACCACCTCAAAATGCTTTGCCCTTTAACATTAAAAGCAGTTAATGCATGACTCAGTTTAACCATCTTTCATTAAATGCTAATATTCTGTTTTGCAGCTGGTGGGGAATTCATTTGTCTTTTTAGTTTCACAGGTGCCCTTAACGCACCGATCAACAACAGTGGTCGGTTGTGAGCAGGCGGCACCATCTGTGTGCAGGGAATGCCAATGGCCCTAAAGTCTTCCCTCTTTGATACCAAACACTAAGACTCCATTAAGAAGCCTGGGTCCATGCATCTTTGCCCATCATTTATTTGGCAAAGGCAATTAAAAAGCTCCGCCACCCAAAGACAGCATGTGTGGTAGATGCCACGTCTCCTCTCTTAATCACTGGTAGTAATTAGTTCTTGCAAGCAGTATCATTAGGTATCAGTGCTGGCGCAGTTGTCACAGCCAGTGCACGTCTGGGATGACAAAAGGCGATGGAAGAAAAAAGGGAATCGTCGCTGTAACAGAGAATCTGGACGAGTTAGAATCCTGTCCAAAAATGTTACAAGGTTGTCCCACAAGGGGCATAATCCATCATAGTGATTTTTCTTCTCTCTCTGTCTCCCACCCCCTCCTGTTCCGCCCCCCTGTCTTCTTTGCAACGTAATCATTTTCCTCTCACGGGGTGTGACATTCATAAAGGATGCTGGTGCAGGTATCGCGTCTTGCCAAAGTTTGGGATGAGTTTTAGAGGTGTATTTACAGTGTGGGATTGCGAGAGGTGAGTTACAATGCTTCTCGGCGGACTTACCCTTCTAACTGTCCTTCTTGCTTAGTTTCTTTTGCCCTGCTCTTCTTCTTTCCATCCTTTTGTCCTGTCCACCATTGATCAGTTATCTTAAAATAGTCAACTCAGATAGGAGATGTTGGCTGTACTGCCTTTGGAAGGCAGTGTTTTCCGTACCTCCAAGGTTTTGGAATTACAAAGCATTGGTTGATCAAAGCGAATTGGATTAATGAAGCGAGGACAAACAGCAATGATAATGAATAATTTAAATTAGCATCGAACTGTGCTAAACAGCTTGATTGATTGAAAATATTACATTGTGACTTGATGAAAAAGCAATTATTCTTCAGAATGACACACCTGGTCACTCAATTCTATTTTTGCAAACCCTTCTGACTTCCATAAAATCTACTGGACCCTGGGAATTCACCTAAATGACACTTTGATAAGTCAAATGACATATTGAAACTCTCTTTGAGCCAGTCTGTACTCAGTTATTTAAGGAGACAAATAGTGTCCTCAGTAAAATGAAGCTTGCATGTGTGCCAGTTTCTTGGATAGGGAGTTTGTTTCTCAGTGGAGTTCTGATACAGTTTTTGTTGGCAAGAACACAGCTGTTCAGTCCCTTAAACACCTTTGTTTTTCAGCAAAATATCCTTTATTCAAAGTTTCTAGGGGCCCTCAGTGGAAAGGTTGTTTACTCATAGTTTTCACAAATATACTAACAAGCTGTCTGAACATACAAACCTTATTATCACACAAACCATGTGACTCAGTCTGGCTGCCACTCTTTTCCCCCCTCTGCAGATTCCTATTTCAATAATGACGCAAATTTTCATTCTGTTGAAACAGCACTTTGTCAAAAAATGTAGACAAAGGTAAAACACATGTACAAAAAGAGGTATTTAAAGGGGGTGGAAAACATTTGGTTCAGTTGTCTGTGCCAAGCGTATGGCACATTTGGTTCAGACAGCGTGATATCCCTCTTGATCCTATGGGGCTTTTTTCCACTGGTACTTTTGGCCATGCAGACTCATGCCATGCCACTCTGACTTGCGTTTTCATTACCAGTTCAACCATGCATGCCACATCCGAGAGGGACTACATCCAGAGTCGGGCCAAAGCGCACCCAGCCCGGGTTGTGGTGACGTCTTGCCGACTGCAGCCAAACGGTGACGACCCCTGATCTCCCCCTCAAACAAGCGTGTGTTTCGAGACTCAACTCATGTCTGTGCAGGAGGTCAGGGAGAAAGACGTTTTTAAAAGTCACCGTGTGTTCAGCTCTCAGTACTGTTGTAGCTTCTTACTGAATCTCTGAGGTTTGAAGTGTAGTTTCTCTCCTGCGTCCCTGTTTGTACTTTCAGATATCTGCTTTATTTTACAGTTTCATAATGTTTTTCATAATGTTAACACTGAATTAGTGGAGCTTTGTTAGAGGCTATTCTTTAATACTACAAGGGAGAAGAGTACAAGTATGAACAGCACAGTGAGATGTTAGATGAGGCTTTTACAGTTTATACACTAAAGACAATCACATCATCAGTTAAAGGCACACCTTCAAATGGGTAGCCCTGTTGTAATGGAAATGCAAATGTACGTCCGTGCTGGGCTGCCATGCCAAGTCAACCCGAGACAAGCCAGGCCAGCACAAGTGTCTGGAGAAGCCCCATAAGAGATGAGGTGTGGGAGAGGAGAGAGGAGAGAGAGAGAGTGAAGTCCATCAGAGCAATTGTTATTCCATGTGGAAAGGTGACAAAGGAAAAGTGTGAAAGGGCTCACCAGAGGGAAAGGGCTATGGAAGAGAGGGATGCAGAGAGAGAGAGGATAAATTAGTCCTTTTTTTTACAGAGTGCAAAGGATGTATTTAAGATGGTTGTAGGCCAGCAAGGAAATAGTCAGTGGAAACAAGAAGATGGAATTATGCAAAGACTGTAACTGTCGAGGAGGCCCATTTGATTTGGCCAACTCATAGGCCTCCTGTTAAAGCCTTATAATCGCTTCAGTAAACTTAAACAAATCTATTTGCACAAATTGGACCACTAGAGCAGACAATGTACTGGCTATACACACACACAATTGCTGTAGCTAGCTCGCTGGCCACGTCTGTTGGGACAGTGTATTTTCTGTAACAGCTCAACCTCAGACAAACCCAAAACTAACCTTTTTATTTCATTCCAATCACACTACTTATCTCTGTATGATTGTAAATAATATGGATCCCCACCCACTTTTGATGAAACCACGGCCACTTGTATGACGAAAGCCTTGATGGCCGCGTTCCAATTACATCCCTTCAGTTGCTGTCATGCCAACGGTACCTAGCTAAATCTTGTCTCATTTGTGATCTGATAAACAGTGTATTCATCAAATTCAGTGCTGCATATCACCATCGCTAAAAAAGGAAAACTTTATTGTGTAATCTTGTTAAGAAGGTAAGTACTATATTGCCAGTATGTTGATCTGTGTAATACTGTATAGTATGTGTATGAAGATAGCCTTGAAAACTCCAAACCTATCCTTTAAGAAAGACATGACACCACTCTTTCATTGACAAAATTTAAAAAACATATAGTAAGATAATTTTTCCAGGATTGCTTCTTACAAACACACAACTCTCTCTCTCTCTCTCTCTCTCTCTCTCTCTCTCTCTCTCTCTCTCT
>JBBPCS010000359.1:11439055-11451779 GCA_037974645.1 Hollardia meadi
CAAAGATAAAAAATAATTCCTGTTTGTTCTGGGAACATAAAGGACTGAGCAGACGTTTATAATAGACCCCCCCCCCCCCCCCCCTCAGAAAGCACAAACACAGTGAGGTTCAGAGAAAGCACCCTCCTCTCATAGCTCATCCCAGTTATGCTTTGCTTTGTTCTTTTTGCATACTGGGGGCTATTTATTGTTGAGGGCAGCGCCACGCACTGTGTGTAGAAGGCAGCATTCCTCCCATCCTCTCAGCACTGTGTCTTTAACCCCGGGTCGTCCTGATGGTGGGACACAGGGGCGTTCTGCCTGTTGGTGTTGTTAATTAACGGGCCTCTCTCTCATTAGGCGAAGTGGGAGCTGGCCGATGACAGCTTGGCTACCTCCTCGTCCTCTCCGGGCCTGTCGTGTTAATGCTACATGCCGGCGCCGTCCCACAGGAAATGCACATGAGCCTCTGACTCACATGCCTGACACTCACTCGCATGTTTGGAGCGCAGGCGCCCACCACATCCAGTGTGTTCAGGAGTGGAAGAAGCATTCAGATCCCGCAATACCACACCACAAAGTAACATGTTACATGCTACATTAGTATACATTGTGTTTTTGAATTGATTATTACTGATGCATGAGTGTATAAGGAGCATACTAACGTTGTGGATTGTTGATGTGGGGATTCTTTGAACTTTTTACCGTTGGTTAGCTTTATCCACTGGTTCCCAACCCTTTATCCAATGCTGTTGGCTAGAAATTATGTTTACAAATTTGCAAGAGGGAATACAAAACAAATAATCATTACAAGAAATGTACTGTTGCGTTAACTTTTCCTTTTTAACTTATGAGAAAATAGCTGATTTTCATGTTTGCTTCACGTTCATAGTGAACGTATCAGTAGAATGTTTACTGACAATGTGTTTCATTTGCTTTTCTACAGTATCTACTCTACTCTCGACTAAAGCATGACTAAAAATGTTCATGGTTATCTTCATGTATGTAAAGTTAGGGAAAGTTTGTGATTTTTGTTTAATACAGACAATAAACCCCACAAAACATTGGGGAACATAATCAGGCAGCAATTACATTTCTTTGCAAAACATACTTGGGGAAAACAAATGAGGTCTATCTGGCAGACATGGGTGCTTCATCAACAACAGACCAAATGTGGTTGTTTGACATTATTTTAAACTGGATTTTCTTCAACTCTATTAATATATAAAAACGCATATATTTTTTTCAGAAAACCCACTGTGATCCAGGAATAGCTGATGTTTAGGTTTTTTTTTCTCTTTTCTTTTTTCAGTTTCAGCTTCTTTTGGTCAAGCTTACATTCACTACCTTGGCAGACGCGTGACGTTTCAACCATTTATCAATTACTTCGACTTATTTTTGACTTCTCTGCTCAATCGCTTACTCATCTTCATGTGCTCTCAATTGCAGCACATTGCCGTTAAGCTAAGCTGTTATAGCTGGAGGCTTCCTAGTGACCTAGCAGTTTAAAATGCTGATCATGTGCTCGCAACATCCCCCATTCGAGTCCAGCCAGGGATCTTTGTTGCATGTCATCCCCAACTCTTTTCCCCCCTCATTTCTTGTCAACTCTACAGTACATAGATCTAGTAAATGTGTGTAAAAAAGTGCTAAAAACTGCTACCACTGATTCAAGTTTTTGGGAGCACTATTGTAGCTGGTAGTTTATTGGTTATCATGACAATACGTATATAAATAAGAACAGCCTCATACCAATTTGTAATATTTTCTGTGTTTCATTTCCTTCTAAATACAAATACATGGATAGTTTTATTTTTTCCAAATCATATATTATTTTAAATTCATAGTTCTTCCATGTACTCCATGGCAGCTGCAGAAGTAAATTCAAGTACCCCCTGGTTGAGAGTCAGTGTTTTAATCAATAACAATGCATCATGCTTTATATAATCATCATATGTTTTGTATGAAAATTGTTGAGCAACTAAACCTGGCAAAATGTAGTGGAGTAAAAATAAAATATCTTTCTCTGAAATGTAGTGAAGTACAAGTATAGAGTATTTCTTACCACTTCAAAATTGTGCCTAAGTGCAGTATTTCTATTTAGTCCCGTTCCACCATTGAGTGTATTCACACATGTATGGAGGGGGCAAGCAGGCATGCATAGATGCTAACATGGCCACACACACTCAGATAAACACACACATGAAAAGTGACAGTCAACAAACGTTCAATTTATCATCATTGTCACAAGTCAGATGCTGGCAGCGGCTCTAGTATCTGACTAAGACCCATATTGGCCCAGGAGAGAGAGATAAGCTGTTTGTTTCTGCTGTCAATGCTGCCAATTTGGTTCCCCATCACTTCAAATTCAAATCAACAGCAACGCAGAGGGGATCTGAGAAAATGTGAGAGAGGGAGAGAGAGACGGGGAAGAGAGAAAGAAGGGCATGGGAGCAAAAAGAAAGAGGGAGAGGAGAACAGCAGAGGAGGAAAAGCAGAACAGTGAGGGATGCTCGGTGAGAGAGGTAGAGAGAGAGAGAGAGAGTAGATAAGATCACCTAGCTTCTGTGAACACCATCCCCCTGTGTCCTACACTCGCTTCTTATCTCAACTGCTGCAGACACCCTAAAGGGACACACACCCACAGAGAGGGAGAAACAGGAAGAGAGTGAGAGACAGGGGGAGAGATGAATGTGAGGAAGAAAAAGAGAGAGAAGATGAAAGAAAGCAGCAAGGGAATGGTGGAGACTATGAATACTTACTGGTGGGGGAAGAAAAAAAAAGACACAAGCTTCAGTGGTGAAATCCACCAACTGTCACCTGGCCTCATTTAAACAGCTGAGTTGGACCACATAGAGATTTGACCCTGTTAACTGTGAGAAACATCTACTTGATAGTTTTCCATCGAGTTGACTGTTGAGAAACTACATATACAATATATACTCTATATGCATATATATATTCAGTATATATATTTAATATCTATATAGATGTCATTTTGTTTTAAATCATCTTCTCAGGTTCAATATGAAAACTTTTGTAATCCAATATTTTTTATTTAAACTGACTTGTACTCTGTGAAGGCTAAAGCAGGTTTAATGAATGATTTGAATGTCACTAAAAATCAATTGTAATATTTTGCCAGGTTTTCAACTGCATGAAAAACTGCAACATTTCATGCCTAAGTAGTATTCAGAAATGTTAGCCTTGGTTGGCTGTAAGCCAGGAGTTTTCTGTACCATAATTTCTTTTTGGATTTTTCGTTTAAGCAAAAAAATTGCTGTCAAAAAAACATTGACACATCACTTTAAAGTCGATGTGGCAAAGCAGGTGCCAATTCACCCATCCAGCAGATACAGACTAAGCATTCATTTGGAGTCCTTTTTCTCACCACCTGATAAATATAAGTCTAATATTCACTCTCCTTTCAGCTCTGTTTTTGGTCTCCAACGACTTCTGAGGGAAATATCTCTAAATGCTAAATGCTTTAGTTAGCCAGTGTTGTACAGTGGCTTCCCCCCCCCCCCCCCAAGATTTTTGCTACATAGTGTTGAGTGGAACTGCAGAGTTGGGGGATAAATCTCTGTGTCTTTAGAAGCCAAGCTATAGTCATGTTGTTCATATAAAAATATTGATTAGGCTATTCCTGCAAATGTATTTTATATCATGTCCCTACATGTAGCTATGGGTTCAATTAAATCCTAAATCCTTTACATTTGATTTAACTTGTTGAGATAATTTGTTGTCATAAGACATAGAGACATTTATGTGTATTTTATGTGTAAGAATATAAAGTCCTGCGGTCTGTAAAAAAACAAACAGTCCCAAAACAATCCAGAGACCGTGACCTCTGTGACCTCAGTGGTAGCTTTGGCCCTCGATGGGAACACTCAAATCTTGAAATTCTCCCTTGAAACTAATTATGATTGTACTAACAGTAAAACTACTAATCCATTCCTGAATTAGCGCCTTGCAGCGTTACTGGACACATGCATGCATCGCCTGACGCCACCCAAGACTAGACAGCTTGGGGACAATGTTATTGCACAGAATTCTCTAATTATCTTGTGCCTATTAATTCAGGGATTGTAAAAGGCTGACATAAAAAGTTCTTTCCTTCCGCTCTATCCTTTTATTCCCAGCCACAGACGGGAAGAAACTCCCAGTGATCATTTAAATATTTCAGAACATCTTGGTAAGAGCCTAAAAAGAGTCAATAGCATTAAAAAGCTTTATCCACGGCACAGCTGAAACTCCACGCTGCATAGCCCTGGAACTCTGCCTCGAAAAACTTTGGTGTGAAACTTTGTTTGAGGCTGTCCAATTTCAGTCAGTCAATAGAAATCTCCACGTCTCCCCCTACCTCAGTTCTGTTAGGACTTATCTCTGCATGAAAGGTTTGACCAAGGACAGCCTTTGCTCAATAAACAGAAGAATGTTTTTTTTTCTCCTTTTAAAAAGATTGACCTTAAGACAAGAACGTTCTGACTGGATTTTTGTGAGTGCTAAGGCTTAGATAACGCTCTTCAATTCACCCTTTAAATGGGTCAGAGTAAAGATGAAAATTCTTGACTTATTGTGTTCAGAGAAATAGCATATAAAGCCTTGGTCTTTTAGTCATATGGCGGCAATGAGTACCACTGAGTGCAGAAGATGAATACTAATAAGTGTCGTATTAAAAGAGTTTCTGATTCAAGAATGATTGTTGCCCTTGCACTACTGTAACTGGGACACTCAATATGAGCCATGTGATTGTTGCTATTCCAAACGCCATTTAAAACACCATAGAATGAAATGAGAAAAAGGTAATAGTTGCAATGCAGTGAATTTCACTTCTGCAAATAAAATATTCACAGCTATTGCAACCATGATTTTTGTGTCTCCTAAGCATTTTTTCCCCACATATTGAACCTGTCTAACGTCACTGTCTCTGTGGAAAAGGTGCCCTTATAGTGTTATTCTTATATACTGTATATAAATTAAAACTACAGACGAGTCTGAGTTAGATATCTCCCACTGAATCTGGTGTCATAGTGAAAAGCCCAGACAAGCACCCAGACTTTAGGTTATGCGAGGAAGAGTAATTCAATAAAGTGAGCACAGTCACTCATTCCCCTCACCTTTGCTGACCTTTCAGATCATTGCTCACAATGGAAAAAAGAGACAGAAGATAGAGGCTATTTTAGGGGACACAACCGAGGTCTTCAGGAACATTCCAACTTTCTCCCCGTATCGTCTTAAAATCTTTAATTACCAGCTGTAAACCCTGATTAAATAAATAGCACTTGAAGCCCGCAATATGAACGGTACTGTACTCTGTGTAAACACGGGGGAAAAAAAACTTCAATTACTGTTCAGACACCACGTCAAGCCTTTTTTTCGTTGTGTAAAACAGGCCTTAAAAATTCAGGAGCTGTTTCAGAGACTAATGAATGCTGGTCTTAAGTATGATATTATTTCGGCGGAGTGAGGCAGAACTACAGAGCAGTATTATGAAAGAGGAGGTGAATTAATTTATAATGAAGTGTAATAGCAGTCCCAGCTCTCCTATAGGTGACTTTATGCAGATCCCTTAGTCCTGACTTCAGGGGAACATGAGCAATCTGTAATATGGAAACACACACTGAGCATGTCACTGAGGGAGCTGGAGAAGCAAGAAAAGACAGAGCAAAAGTTAATAACCAGGAGATGAAACTCAAAGGAGCAGTACTACAGTACATCTGCTGCATTTTTCCCCATTCTGGAAAGTGCAGGATGTAGTAATTTAGAAAAATAGTGGCTCCAGTTCTAACTAAATTACTCCCTGAGATGAAGATATAAAGATCATCAAATAAAAGTTATTACACTGTATTACTATATCCTGGGTGAATACTGATTGACCAGGGGGTGTCAAATAAATTTTTATAACTGGGCATTTCCTGCAAAACTGTTATATCATCATGCCAAATTAATGTGTTCTGAGGGGTTTGAATATTAGATTTCAGCAACACACTGAGAAATATAACTGAACTAATTGCTGAGAAGGTGCCCAAAAATGTGTGGGCAACTAGTGAAGAGATTAAAAAAAAAAAAAAATCATGATTTATGACAACGAAAGCTTAGAAAATAACTTTAAACTAAAGACTTGCACATAAAACTCCTGTATCCGGACACAGTGAACACACTTTAGGAGGCTATAAATAAATAAATAAAACTGAAGGAGACCAAGAGAGCTGGACAGCCTCCATATTAAAATGCATTCCTTAATCCAGAGATTACAGGTATTAACAGCATGCAAACGTAACATTTTCCCACATACTTTGATGCACTTTCACATTAAAGCCACAGATTATGTCAAAAATATGAAGAAAGAAAGAAGCAAGAAAGAATGAACACCTTCAGATGTTATTCGTGTGTGTGTGTGTGTGTGTGTGTGTGAGAAAGAGAGAGAGAGTCCCTGAAGATAACAGGTCCCATCTCTCGTCCTGCTTCCTAGAGTGGCCGTCTCTAAGCTGTGCTAATCGATTGGCGAAGGAGGAAAAAGGGCCAGCTTTAATGTGTTGCATGTGAAGGATTTACTGGAGAGCAGAGCCACTGAATCAATGGTGTAGAAAATGCATCATTAGTACGGTATTGTCCCACCACACCACCCACCCACCCACCCCCACCCCAGACCACCACTTTACCCACCTCCAACTCGATCCCTTGAGGATTGGGATGGAAATCTCATGCAGGTATACACACATTTATACCGAAAAACACATACACACCCACGCAAGCTGGCCTTACATGTGACATTTGAGCTCTCACGGCACAAAATAAAATGCCCAATGCAGACACACACATACGCGCACCTGTTAAAAGCTCCCCTGACGCACACACACACACGCACGCATGCACGCACGCACGCAGGCAGGCAGATGAATTGCCTCGCCCTCAGCCTACCTCAGCCATTTTGTCAGACAATTTTTGGGACACCCAAATTTAGCTTTTCACAATATCAATTATTAAAGGTGGGATGACTCCTAACATGAACAAAAAGTCTGTACCATTACTGACCAGGTCTGACACTTACTAATATCACAATTTACAACTGATAACACATGGGCTTTTTAAAAACTCTTTTTTCATGCCAAAAGGACTTCAGAAGCTTCAGAAATCGTGTTTCGACCATCGTGGGACACTAAAACTCTCCTCTGAAAACACTACAACACTGAACGTTAAGGCTGGATGTCTTGTTTCATCTCTTCAGTGATTGGGTTGCTCTCATGTACATCTGACAGAATATAACAGCCCAGTTAGGAAATATGTCCATATCAGAGGATTCTGCACCTCATGAAAAATGTCCAATGCCAATGTTCGTTACTAACACAGGAAGTAGTGCAAAAAAGAAGAAGAAGAAGTGCCTTACATGGACCTATAAGTTTTTAACTAGCTTATTTTTTTATTTATTTTGCTGTAAAAACTTTTTTTTTTATTTTTATTTTATTGGTATTGGGGATGAAAAAAAAATCTGTTTTAATGTAATAGTTTTTATGTGGCTCTGTATACTGGAAAACATTCAATTAAAAGTCAATACTATCCCATAGACATAATAAATAGGTACATAAATCTAAATCGTCTACAGGTGAGTCATGTATCACTAAGAAGACAAAGTGCTTTGATTCTATCATGGGAGTGGTCCCATGTCTCGTCCCCCTGGTAAAACACTTACAGGATAAACACTCCCATTAATATTCCTCTATGCACTTCTCCTCTCCGCTCTCCTCTCCTGTCCTCTCCCTGTCCTATTATCCTGCCTCGGCGGACATCCTGTCCTGTCCCGTCCGCCTTGCCAACCTGCAAGATGGAGATGAGAGGATGATCCAAATGCAGAAGGGGGAACATGAATCATTACACTTCCTGTTGTCGCACACCGTCCGGGGAAGGAAGAGAGAGGACGCCCCCGGGGCTCCGATTGATTCTGGAGACTTAATTGGGTTTATTAGCCAAGATGTTGGGCCCCGGGAGGAGGCTCCCAGAGGCCGCCGATCCCCCCCACTACCACTCCCATTCCCACTCTTCTGAAGGAGAAAGCCTGCGTAATTGTTTTCCCTCCATCTTCTGTGTCATTGTCAGATGGGTCCTGCGGGATTATTAGCAACCCCAGGTCCCTCAATAATTCATCCAGCGCTATTTATACACAGATGGAGAGTCCTCTAAAGTCTCCCCCAGTGAGCTTATCTGATGCTTAGACAGACAGACAGAGAGGGAGAGAGCAGTGGAGGGAAACGGTGCTACAAAGAGGAGAAGCAGGAGAGAGACAGAATGAGAGAAAATGGGAGAGACGTACAAAGAGGGTAAAAAGGATAGTGATCAGAAAAAGAAATGCAAAGACGAGCAAAGCCGGTCTGACAGTGTATAAAACAGTGAGAGATAGACCCAATGACAATGTTTCGGGTGTGCATTGAGTTTCAAGGTGAAACTGTCTTGTCTGCTTTGCCAAAGTGAACAAAAGCACCGTCCCGGGAATAGCACACCCTCACACAACACACATTAATAGCTTTTAATCTTCCCCCCTTTTTCCTCCATTTAACACAATTAAGATGTTTGCAAAGCTAACATGGACCACTAGTCACTATAGGAAGGACAGATGAAAGGCATTCAGGGATTTCCATATGCAAAGTAAACACAGTTATCCGTCCTTTCTAACGTGTCAATGCGTAAGACCAACAAAACAGCAGCAAGCCATTTCTTAAATCACCTGATAATTCAAACACAACATTAGCGCATTAAGTAGTTTCTAATCCCAAACAGATAGTGGTTGGGCTACAGAAGGCTGTGCAAACGCATGCTTGTAATGGCTTTGCAGATACCTGTGTCTTTCCAACTGCAAGTTGAGGGGACATTTTGTTGTCGTCAGACTAATGAAGCCTTTGGCACACAAAGTTGGTTTTCAAAGTCCCTTTGTTGGCACTCCAGCAACAGATAATTATATATATTCATCCCCTTTGGCAGTCACTTTTATCAAGCTCATTTAGAAAGCTTGGCTTCCTCTTGGACAAATTGGGACATTGAAAGGCAGATTGGAGTGATCGTTTTTACATTTTTGCACTGATGGCACATTAATCAGGGTAACTATAGCTATGGGAAAAGACTTGCTTAAACACCCAGCGAAAAGCTGGTCATTTGTCTGTTGCAAATAGTATCACAAAAGTTATGTCATTATCTAAAATATATCCTTTCTGCATGCATTAATGGGAACTGTTGTAAATCCATAATAGACCAAAACGTGGGAGCTTTTAAAATATCACGCACTTCCCTGTGTCTTTCATTGCCATTAATTGAAAGTTTGTTATCATACGTGATGTTCTGTAGGCTATAAGAGCCTGACTGTCCCTATATGCCTCTTCTCAGTTCACTGTCAGGTCGTTAGCAGCAGGAAATTAAACATCATGTGGAGCCACAATATTTTCACATCTAACTCGATCAATTAAGGATTTATTTCCACCACGTTTCCGATGGTGATTGTTGGAAAAGTGGAAAGACAAAACAGGAAGGTGTTGGTGAGTTTTATTTTGTTTATGTCTTGTTTGAAGTGATTTACGATGAGTTAACGAGGCAATTAAGCTCGGCATAGTTTAGTTAAAGAGAGGAACCTGAATTCAGAAGGTGCACGCATGTAATTTTATGTTCAATAAGGATATTACTTACAAGATTATATCTCCTTTCTTGACATTTTTAAGTTTATTTTGTTTATAGGACTAGGCCTATATGTATGAAGGTGATATAGAAAAGGGGTTTTCATTTTTGGTAACGCAAAAGTCCTCTCACAAGCTACTTTGTAATGGTTGTAATCTAGTAACGTCATGAGTTACTTTTAAAAGTAACCCTAACCCAACACTGCACATCAGGGAGAATCATCTGAACACAAACTGATATTTCTAAAACTTCTGAATAGAAACTTTGCGAGTTAGTTTAATTAGTTTTGTCATGATAATTTGAGGGTTTCAGTGTCGCAGACCGCAAACTTTTTCATGTTATATTTAAAATTAAACCACTTTAAACATATTTTTGGAACATGACATGCCAAAAGTATTTTTCCATTTTTGTTTATAAAGTGGACTTTTGTTAGCTTTGGTTACAGCCAATGTCTAATTAATTGCTGCTGCCCAGTGTGTCCTCATGGTATTGACAAACAATCCATAGAGGAATGTAGTTCTCTCTCTCTCTCTCTCTCTCTCTCTCTCTCTCTCTCTCTCTCTCTCTCTCTCTCTCGCTCTCTCTCTCTCTCTCTCTCTCTCTCTCTCAGACTTTCATGCAGACTTCTCTGTCTCTATCTATAAACCACATGAAATCATTCCACACCAAGTGTATAACTCTGGCCAGGATTCCCATCTCCTGTTCTGTGATTAAAGGACCAAACTAATAGGCTCTGTCTCATTGGGAACCTGTGTGGGGCTGGGAGAGACCTCAGAAGCCATTAAATTGCAAATCTGTAATAATTTGCTGAAGGCTTTCTGTCCAGATCATTCCCTGGGCTGATTTGTGCATTGAGGCAACACTCTGAATGGCCAAGCACAAACCCAGCTGAGCCCACCAGCTAGCCAGCAAAGATATTCTAGTAGGGCACACTCTGTATATACAAAAGGCCATATTTACTTTACAAAAAAACACACAGCACAACTTATGCTGTGCTTTTCAGTCAATCTGCAATCTGCACAAAATTAGTGCCTGATTTACGTAGGCAGCATCTAATCATTTTATAAGCAGCTGGGCCGGCCCTCGGAGTGAAGGAGGACTAAGTATAAAAAGGTGCAGACAGTAGTCTGAGGTGTTTTTGATCAGCAAACTCAAAAAAGAAACCAAAGTGCTGTAAGGTTGAAATAAAAATACTCCTTCGAAAGCAGTTAATCCAGCTGCAAAAATCTAATCATAACATTTATTTATATACTTGGTAAAATAGTTAAATAAACGTATGATGAAATAAAAAATTAGGTGCAATGAAATGCATAGAAGAAAAGATTGCTTCTAAAGAGAAAACACAATAGCTGCAATTTCTTGTAAAAAGAGTATTAGCAGCTTAGTGAACGACATGTTCAAGTTAAGTTTAATGACTGCTCCTCCTTACCACCTTAGTTGTATGTTAATAAACTCATGAAGACTTCCACCTACTTTTGAGGTTGACAATCTATTCTGCAAAAGTAATTTTCACAAACTGCGTTAACCTGCTTAAAAGCAGCAGAATGTCAATCATTCATACTTGGGTTTCCTAATGTATTTGAGGGGCTCCCTTAAAGACCCTATGTTTTCTCATTCAGTTTTTAATACGATGGGTTCAAACATCCAGTTTTCCGCCAAAGTGAAAACAGATTTGGTAATTTACTGAGAGATTTTAGGTTATTATTCCTTTGGCGTTTAAGAGTCTGGCCTGGCAACCTAAGCAAACATAATATCATATAAAAAATTCTTCAAACCCATGAGAAAAAAACAAAACAGACAAAAGCACAAATGCAGAAACCAGCAGTATCTAAATTAGTTAAAATGAGCTCCATCTTTACCAGCTTCACCCACATTATTGATATTTACATATAAATCCATCAACAGTTTTAATGCAGTGATTTTCAAACTATCGTATTGTCCTCATACATAAATAAAAGGTCTGAGCAGTTCTTCCAAAACAGTTCACACATACTAGTTTCCATTAGCTCAGCAGTTGTCTGGGAGACCATTTAATTATTTCATACTTTGCCAACAAACATTGTAGCCTTCAACTAACTTGTCACAAAAGTTGCCCAAAAAGATTTGGTCCTCAATGATCAATAACTAATCAGATTTCAGTGCTTTGCTGTTCTTTTTCTAATCAATTCAACAATATTTCTTTAAGTAAAAGTAAATTACATATTTAAAAAGTGTAAAGACAAGATCATGGATCTTTTATTTTAGTTGCTTGGAGTAATGGAAAGTACTTTATTACAACAATGGTTTGTTGAGAAAATCTGGAAAAGGTATCCAAAATATACAACCTCACAGCTGCTGTATGATGATGGCAGTGTGACTTTACCGATATGGCAAGAAGCACAGGCACACTCATCAGTTACTGCACACACTATAGCCTACACTCAAAAACTTGAATGCTATACTCCTGCATAGTTACATTAAAATGAAAATTATCGAAATGCATGAAGAAAGTGCAGGAGCTAATATGCGCAGAAAGAACGAGATGTTTGACAGATCTACGCTACATGTTGTCAGAGATGAGTCTAATATGAGAAACACTTGCTTATTTACCCCCGGGGTGGCTGGGAGCTGCAGGGGTCTAATTCTGCTCCCATCCAAAGAAGGTCATTCTCCGTTCTCCAGCCATGATGACCACAGAGTGGTGCTTAAATCTGGCAAAATGCAGCCTATAAATTACAGCAGAGGACAGAGGGGTCAAAGCCTGGCATGGAACTGGGCCAGAAGCTATCAATCTGCCGGGGCCAGCGAGGGCGACATCTGTCTCTCGGACTCCCTCACTCTTTCTAATTCTCCTGCTTTTCAGTCTCTTCTTGTCAGCCCCTTTCCTCTTCCTTTCACTCCTGTTTGCTCACTCGATGCCTGTCATTGAACAATCTGTGCCTCCATTTTTAGCCTGCACCTCTCTCTATAATCTCTGCTCTCTTTCTTGTGTATCGCACTGCCTCTTGATATTCTTTGTCTGTCTTTGTGTGCAGGGGGGGGGGGGGGGGGGGGGGGGGGGGGGGGGGGGGGGGGGGGGGGGGGGGGGGGGGGGGGGGGGGGGGGG
>JBBPCS010000359.1:11459292-11471342 GCA_037974645.1 Hollardia meadi
CACACACACACACACACACACACACACACACACACACACACACACACACACACACACACACACACACACACCGAGAGAGTTATGGCAACAGCGTGTACGGTGCTGCGGGCAATCAAACAGCCTCCCCGCTATTGCAACGTGAGGTTAATGGCTTGAATTTAGCACTGTCGTGAATGAAAGCACATTTACAACCGCCGAACTAGATGTGTGAATACTCCCGTGAACACTGCCCAAATGGGACCATTGCTCCTCCTAACGTCACCCTAAATTCGAATGCTGTCGTGACTCCCGATTCGTGACACTCTCATGCTTGGATATGTTTGCTCAGTATGCTCAGTAAGGAAGAAATGATGCACAGAATTGGAGAAGCAATGGCAAGTCTAACAAAAGAATAAATATCCTTTTTTCTTTTTTTTTGGTGCTACAAATCCCGACAACAACATGTATGAAGTCATTCAGGCTTCAGCCTTACAGAAAATTTGCACAATTTCCCAACAATTGTGAGGCTTTAGCCATCAAATCCTGCATGATTTAGGATCCTCACTCAATGTGTGACAGATTTCACACTGACAAAAACAAGTAGAGCCATAGTTGTCTCAGGGAATATGGGCATAACCCACCTTTGTGCATGCCCGTGAAGCGGTCCTTCAGCACAGTGAGCTCGTAGATCTTGCCGAACTCCTCGAAGAGGGGCCGAAGGTCCTTCTCGTCCAGGTTGCGGGGGATCTGGCCGATGAAGAGTTTGATGGCATCGTGATCCTTCATGGGGATGGTGGCCGGGCAGCCCACCGGGCTGTGGCTGTGGCTTAATCCGTTCACGAGCCCGTTCGTGCTGGCGGAGACCACACCGACACCGTGCACCGTGCCGTCCACCTGCCCGTTGGTTAAAGTTGCCATCTTCGGACCGGCCAGTGAGTTGGGATGGGTACAACAGCAGCAGATGGTGGTGGTGGTGGAGAATCGTTTAAGGTTAAAAAAAATAATAAAAAAAAATGCTGGTGCAAGTCTTGGTCAAAATTCGGTTCCGAGATCAAGCCGTGCCAGAGCTGATTCCGCTCTCGTCCTATCAAAGCCAATATTTACACTGATGTGAAAACACATGTAGCGTTGGGCGAAGACGCATATCAAAAGCGCGCGATGCCGTTGGTCCCGGTGGAGACTTTGATTCCTTATATTTATGTCCTACCCAATAACTCGTTCATTGATTTCATAAAAGAGAGACAGAGATAAAGAGAGAAGGGGGAGGGAGAGAGAGAAGAGAGAGAGAGGAGGAGAGAGAGAGACCAAGAGCGTTCACTGTCTATTTACACCCACGTTCCCTCGTCCCAGCTTCTTGGCACCCTTTTATTTTTTTGCATTGAGGAGTCGGTATGGGTGTCTTCTCGGTTTAAACGGACGAGGCCGACTCAATCTCTCCGAGAGCAGTGGGGAGGTTTAAATAAAAGAGGGCCGCTATAAACTCGCCTATAACAGAGCCAGAGTTTTCTGTCCCCCTTTTCTTATGTGGAGACCAAGTGGTACATTCCACCGAGGGGAGAGGGTCTATAAATAGAGAATACGCTCCTTTGTGCTCCTACTCAGAGCAAATAACTACGCATTCACGAACTCAAGAATTTATTACTTCCTGACTGACGTACAGCCTCTTCTTATTATCTGTAATGAGCTGCATAGTTGTCTCAACAACAATTTACACCTGAAACTTTTGAATCATGTAAAAACATAAAAAATAAACATCCGCTGCAGATGGAATGTGATTGAAGAGGTGGCTGTGGTTCTTAGGAGGGTTGATTGTGTGCTTAAACCATATTTCATATCATCGTATAGCCTTCCTCATCTTCGATGGCGGCAGCAGCAGCAGCAGTGAATCGCTGCACACACACTTCGCTCCCGGACGGCGGACAGCTCCGTGGTGCTGAAATTGCGGTCCCACCGGCGAAACTAACATACACTGATGGAGGATTCCGCTGACGGTTTAGACTGGGCGTCATTGTTAAGCACCAACACAGGTTGCGCACCGGTGAGACGACGCATTATTAGCTCCTTCTGCCATTTCCAAAGTCATGTGGATTAGATGATTTGATATCCAGAGAGGGGAAGTCTGTGAGCACCGCCGAGTGGCGTAGAGAGGGGGCACATCGGAGGGGGAAAAAAACACTTAACAAGATGTACAGAAATTCACATTCGACGATGTCAGCAACAACTTTTCTTTGATGAACATACACGCAAAGACAAAAGGAAAAACATTGTAACGTAGGCTCTAAATGCACAGAAATATATGAAAAGCTTTTGAAAGGACATCCGATATTCATCCGGTTTCCTTAGGCTATAAAATTAGTTTTATCTTACTGTAGGCCATATAGGCACCTACCAAGTATTTAATTACATCTGGACTGTGTAATTATCTTAGCTTTGATTTATAAAAATCTGACTGAGTTGTTGATAATCAACACCACTCAGAGTGGAATGTCTCAAAACAGTTTTACACAAAAGTTAAATGCATGTTTATCTACCATAGAAACTGACTTGGCATTGAAATCTGATGAAAAAGGACAAAACAACAACAACAACAACAACAACCCTGCTTTCGCAGGTTCAATAGATTATATCTTTTAGCATTATGCTCTAGGACAGAATGGCCTTTTTTATTTGACACTGAACACCAACATAGTTGTGATCCTTATTGATGACTTTACACAGCTCTAAACAGAGTGACCTAGAGAAGGTGCAAACATAGTGACAATAGGGTTGAAATGTCGCTGTCAAAGTAGGTACAGTATATGATGAGAGAAACTTAGTTTGGATATAAGAATAGATAGAGGATAGAACATAATTCATACTAACCTGAGCCCTGGCATGACCTCTCAGGTAACCAGGTCTTCTATTGAAATCCAGTCTGATGAATACCATCTTAAAGGTCAAGCAAAGTAGTTCATGAAAAAATAACTAGTGGCAGTGGAGTTATGATAACCTCAGCAGTTGTATCTCAAGCTGGAAACAAAACAGTAAAGTATGTCTAACTTTCTCTTGTGCTTCAGAACGTGACACCATCACCTCACAGAACAACAAGCAAATTAATATCCACATGTATGAAATAAAGTTCCATATGCATTTTGATCTACACTGTGAACTAGAGGGACTGTACTTCACACATATAAGCATGTGTATGACCATGCTGAACATTTGGCCCTTACTTTGCCTATATGAAGGCAGCATTACAGCTTCTATATATGATAATATGTTCAATTCATATTAGTCCAAAGGCTATATTATCAGGTATAGGCCCAGAAGGCACTGAACCCTTCTGATGAGCAAAATGAACTGCTAGTGTACTACGCAGCCTAAAGGCCTCATAGTAGAGCAACGACATCCAAGGCTCATAATGTTCACCTATTTGTTTTCTTTTTTGGCTATGAGGCATGCCCCCCTCCGCCTAGACATTAGCCAACCATTAAATAACAAAAGCGACACACTCGGCGGCTCTCTCACTTCTTTCTGCTCTTCCGCCAGCTAAATGGCCCGGTAATGTCATCCCGTTGTCACGACTCACGGCATGACCGGGCCCCGGTGGGGGTGGGGTCTTGGCTTTTTTTGGCATGACACCGTGCTCTGCTCTACAAGCTTTCCCTCAGGGCCACACTCCATTCACCACAGCAGCCTTGCCTGCGCTCACGCCTGACTTACCTCCAGCAATATTTTTTAATACAAGGGTGAAATGGGAGGGCACAAATCATTGTAATTATGTTCAGTGGGTACTGCTGCAATGATTATGTAAGGTATGGCACCTCGATGGTTCCCTCACGGTCTCTCGTCACACAACGTACCTGTGAGTCACTATGAAATGTTTTCAGTGCCGCCCGGAGTGAAATGGTTTGGCGACTGAGCCCATCGGATTGATAATAATAATAATATGCAATTAACGAGCAAGACGTGCAACAGTGTTTCCTTTTTGCACCCCAAATGGCACTTATAACAAACCTTTTGGGCATACTCAGATATGACTGTGATATATGGGTAGATCTTGCAAATCATTTGTGCCCACTGCACAGGCGTGTTGAGAGCAGTTCAAAGCACTCAGTCTGTCAAACAATTTTCATATTTATTCCGTTACTGCATTTATTCTCTGTTACAATAAACTATGTACCCCCCCTCGAGGAATAATTGAATACAATTAAAAGATTTGTAAACATGGAAATATTGATCTTGTTTCCAAAGCTCAAGCTTAGTGAAATAAATCAAGGCTGGACTTTGATAATATTTACAGCCTATTAATGACAACACTGTAATTGTAAAGCAGACAATGGGGTTTTAAACAGAGGATTACTGACAGTCAGTTGTGGTATTGCCCTCCAGTCGTTTCAGAAACTCTGTCCATGGTTCTGAAACTACTGGAGGACAATACTACCAAAGATGCTCTAGAACAAAGATAATGCAGTACAAGCTACATTAATGGTTTGACATGGTACACACTTCTGGTCTCCTCAGTGAGAGTGGTTGCCTCTCCTGCCCATCCCCACTGGGCATTTTTAACACTAACACATTACTGAGGGCTATTACCTGTCCATGTCAAAACAAATAAACACTAGATACAGTCAGAAATGTAAAGTTTTTGCCTTATTTTTCCACTCATTTTTATCTGCCAAATCAATATGCTTGCTACAGATCTCGAGATGTCGCAACAGTGTGTTGCTTACAATGAGGCAGGTCTCAAGATCTTGTGTTGCTGACACTGAGACAGGTCTCGAACAAAGTTAATTTTCTCCTGTCTGAAAAATGCCATTTTATTGTCAGAATGTTTGGAAGATACATGGCTTAGAAAAATGGGCACAATGCTTACTTTGGTGACTATGGAGTGAAAGAATCGGTCATAATCTGCACTCACTTTCACTTCTCCCTTTACAATGAATGGACTCTGGACCTTCTACTAGTCTCCTTCGCAGGGCAGTGGTGAATCGAATGTGACACAGAAACAGGAAATGACTCATCACTGACAAGAGAGAGCACAGATGACATAGATCATTGACAGATGACAGAAGCCGCAATAACAGATGACAGTGCATTTATACATACTACATTACTACTACTACTACTATGATATACAGACTGCAACAGATGTATGAGCAAGAGGGTCAAAGTTCAAGGCACAATGTTATCATGAAGTAGTATGTCCCACTTATATACAGTACATACTGCATGCAACAGAATGCACTTTGTAAGAACAGCTGCAGTATATATATATATATATAAAAGAAAAAGTATGCGATTTGGAACACAACATCTGATACCACCAAATGTACACCTCTGTCCATGGTTCTGAAACTACTGCAGGGCAATACTTCCAAATGCAAATGCATGTCATGCATGTGGATGGTTTTGAATTTAATATAGGGCAATACTGACAAGCGATGCTCTTTAATACGGCAAGAAGCTAACACAAATTCTCAATAACATTAGAAAAAAAGCATAAGGCCTATAAGAAGACTGCATGGACAAGGTGTACATGACCATGCGTGGACTCCCTGCTTTTGTCAAAACATTCCTCTGAGCTCATCAAAAAGATGTCACTTCATTCCCCCCCCCCACACCCCCCACCCCACATGATTCTTTGCAATCATACAGCAGAAGAGGCCTATTTTGCCCCTGGAATATTGCTCCCCAGCTTGTCATGGCTTCAATTTTCAGTTTTGGCATGTAAATGGTTGCAGCAAGGCAAATAAATGAAAAGGGAAATGAAATTCCGGGTAGCCAAGTTACACAAATAGATTGATAATCTGCATGGGGCACCATAAAGAGCTCTGGCGTTTTCAATATTACCTATTCTGCATAGTAATGTCTTTTCTCACCTCTCCTTCATATGGGACAAAGTTCTAAATCTCCTGTAGCCTTGGGACACCCAGGCTGTATATCACCTCCCACTAATTTAGGGGGAAGAGCACAAAGAATGAGGAAATAGCAGGTGCATGACTAAATGCTCAGAAAGTTTAGAGGGACGAGGAGGGCAGGAAGGTCCCCTTTAACTTGATTAGCACCAATTTGTTGGAGATTGGAAAGGATGTGCTAAGAAGAAACCTACTGCAGTAATTTACAATGTGTGTATGCTGTCTAATAAAAAGTACACTGGTCTTGGTATGTACTGTATGTGTGTGGCATAATGATTTTACTTATATGTCAGGCCTACGTGGTGAATTACCATGTGAAACATTCCCATCTGGTTTCTGCACATAAAATTATTTGTTTATGAAGGCATTAATACAGAAGGACGCACCCATACAAACATATGTGTGGTAGTTGGTAGACAGAATATTCCTAATTTCCTGAGGAAAAATGTATTTAATTGGGCCATGTGTGGAGTAAACAGTCTTACAGGGGAAGTCTGTTGACACTGGGATGAGAGGCAGCATAATATCTCCCCTTCAATAATGCAATAATGCAACAGAACCATTAAAAATTATTTCTTAAACGTCCTTCCAGCAGATCTATGAACTATACACGTCCCCCATCCTTTGTTTAGTTTAATACACACAGTGATCGTGCTGGAGAAAATTGTGTCCTTGATGAAATTAGCATTCATGTAAATAGCATAATATTTAACTTAACACATAAAAGTATGCAAGTTATCACACTCCAGTGACCAGAGGCAATAAATACGATTGTAAGCATGTATACAAACCAAGTTTAACCAAGTTTAAATGGTGCTGCAGTAAAGATATTAACAGGCAAACAATCTGTACTTCTCTGTTACAATTGAAAAAAATAATTATATTACACAAATGCTGTATTTTATTAAAATAAAGCCCAGTGCTTCTGTAGAGCAATGAGCGTCTGCCTCTCACCCCTGTGGTTATACCTGAGCTGCATTGATAAGAAATTACTGCTGTGACATTTGACATGGGTGGGCGTGGGTCTGCTTGTGTCGAGTGCCGGCTGCACACATCAGCCATGTTGACAGCCCCTCTCCTTGACTGACTCGCTGCCTAGAAAACACAAGCCTCTTGACAAACACCAGCTTTCTGACAACATCACACATTATACTCATGTGCACTGCGCACATGTAAACACAGCTTTAGGCACATTAATGCACCAACACATGCTTTCACACTCAGACATGACAAATAAATTAACCTGATCTCGAACCTCTGTTGGAATTCCTTTGTGACTATAAAACCGTATTGTTGTGTCCGATGTTGTGAGTCATCTAGTCAATCATGTAAGACAGGAAATGACTTCAATGTCTGGCTGCTGTCTGAATCATGAAGCACCAAAATCCTATTTCCACTACAACAGATCAATTCCACAGAGAGGTCACGAGGTGCGGTGAACCCTGACCCCTGGCTTTGTTGCGCACACTGATGATACTCCGAGGGCTTTGCCTGGTTGTCAGGGTGATGTGACACCTCCATTCCAGATAGGCAGCCATTTTGGGGCCAGAATTTCTGTGTCATTAATTGCTCTAGGGAGGAAAAATGGGACTCACAGGGGAGTGCGATAACACCTGGTTCTCTGGTATACCCCTTGGCAAAAAGTGTCTAGAGTGAGGATGAGATGCAGTGTTCATGCCATTGCATGTGTGTGGAAGTATGTGAATGTGTGTGTATGTGTGTGTGCATATTTTTAGATGACTGTAAGTCTGTACGTCACATGTGATGCTTGCCAGACAACTCAACAAACCCACATGCGAGTGCAAATATGAGTGAAATATGAAATTACACCATACTTGTCAAGCTGAGATTTTATTTACTGTAAGGACTGTTCTTAAACACACATGCACGCACACACGCACGCATGCACGCACACACACAGCTAAAACAATGCTGCTATGACAGGTTTACCAATATATAAACTTTTTTTTAAATTAAATGTTTGTATACTGCTTATAAATGTGATAAATAGGGAGAATTAATTAAACCAAGGCCCATTTTGATGCAAGTTATAGTCTAGATTTTTTGAACAACAGCCTTTTCATTTCTGTAATTACCTTTCTATACAGTAGTTTTCTTTATTAGAGGTAGAGCCCACAATCCCCGACTTGGATTCAAACTGCCTACCTATATGGTTGCACTGTAAGCAGGCACACCAGTTGCCATCTGTTGTTTGTCTTACAACGTAGTTACCCAAGGAGAGTTTGCTGCTATTGGAATTCTGGGACTTGTAGTGTTAAACTGCACTTGTAATCACAGGTTCCTAACACAAACAATATGCCCCCTCTAAAGCCGTTATGCTTTCTGAACCTCTTTGGTGGGAACTCACTCCATAGAGCTACTCCATCAATGAACCACAGGTTCTTGCAGGTCTACAGCTCCATGTATTATGACGGCAAACAAGATCTTTTAATTGTTGTTTTTTTTCTTAAAGCCCTCTTCTCACAGAGAGCTGTGAGACTTTGGTTTGGCTGAAATTCTTCACAATACCAGTAAGCAGTCTAATTGTAGCTGCAAAGGGAAAGTGATAGTGAATATTGACAGTGCAGTTAAATCCCTGGCACAAAGAAGAGCCTACGATTGCAATATAATAATTTGGCATTTGGTTAGACAAAAGAGGCTGCATGGAAAAAATGTTTCAGTCTCAGTCTCAGTTAGAAAAATGTCAACAAAAGAAATAATGGTGTAATTGAGGTGAATTCTTGCAGAGTTTGGTGTGTGTGTGTGTGTGTGTATGTATGTGTGTGTGTGTGTGTGTGTGTGTGTGTCTTTGCGGGGGCCCCAGTGGTTTACTCCTGAGTGATGTGTAAAGTCTTATCGGCTCAAGAGAGGAAGTATGTGTTACACTTTTTTTGTCTGATAATAACAGATGAATGGAGACAGACAGACAAAAGGATGACAGAATGATGGAAGGGATTGCTAGATAAACAGACAGGTGAAGCCATAGATAGATAGATCGGTTTTACTGTACCGCCTGGCAGTGAAGTTTGAATGTGCCTCGGAGTATGTCTTTCACAGTGCAGGGATGATTGTCAGTGTGTAGGCTCTGTGAATAGAATACTGAGCCTGGATGAACACATTTGAGGTGATTGTACGAACCCGCACACACGAGCACATCCAAGCGCACACGCTCATACTGTGCTGTACGCATGGTTGCTCTTTAAGTTCAATTAGCATGAAAAATGCTTTTTGATGAGATAGAAAGCGGTAAATGGAAGATGACTCGAAGGAAAGGAGGGTTCCTCACACTGCCTGTCTCCCTCTCTGCCTGTATCCTGCTCTAGTCTGTCTGTCTCTCCTGCCAGGAAAGAAACACACAATGTAAATACCAAAACACCAATCCACCCTGTCTGACCCCTATTTTCTGTCTGGCATGCCTCTATGAACTTTAACATCTCTCCCACTCTGTTCATACCATTCTTTACTCAGCATGTGGGCTCAGTGGGACAAATTAAAAATTATTTCTGCAAGAGACGCACACCAAATGTAGAGATCCATCAGCCAACAAGTCTGAACAAGGCCGTAGCATCTGCCCCCAGCTTCTGGCAGACACAAACACAAAGGGGCTTCCTGGCAACAACTTTGCTCAGGTATGGAAAGGTCATTCATAATGAATACTAAATCAGCATCTGAAAAAGGTTACCGTTTTCAAACGCTGTTCTCTCTTCCTTGTACCTCTGCCTTACCATTTATTATAGCCTTTTCACTTCCCTTTCACTGTCACCTCTTTTGTCAGTGAAAATATGAGCTATGGCTTTGCTCCGGTTCTGACGGGGGTAGGAAGGGAGATGAGAGGGAAATGGTAGCATAGTGTGATTCATTCATACCCGGATCAAGTATGATGGCTCTGGGAGTGGTGCTGGGTTATTTGGTTTTCTAGGGCCCAGTGTCATTGTGTGAGGTTTTTCATAAAATGTAATGCAGTCTTAAAACCATGGAAAGGTGTATATATTTGAAGCTGCAATGGAGAAATTTCATAATGGAGTTGAGAAGGGAAGAGGGAGAAAAAGAGAAGGCTGTTCCTAAATATCTTAGTCAGGAGGTGGATGTACATTATACAGTTTGTGTCTCCTTTTGATAGAGAAAATATACCTCATTCTTCAGCTGGCAGTGCACACATTTGGACCACATAAAGCATTTACACGCACACACGCACGCACGCACATGCACACACATGCACATATTCATTACAATGCACACAGACATGGATACAGCACCCACATTGTGTTGTTGGATAAAGGGAGCGGGAAAGAAGTAAGCAGTGTTACAAATAGACTTTCAGAAAGGCTTTTGAGCAGAGGGAAGGAGAGCCTTGAAGAGTGTGAGCCTTCAAAAAGGCAGACGACAGCACATGAGCATGCCCCCCTCCCTTCCCCCCTGTCTTCTTGTTCTCATGCTGCAGTGAGAACATAATATAAACCATGACATATTTCGTCAGTGTTCATAAATGCAATGCCTAATCTTGAAACACATCGCCCAGTGTTGACTCAAAGTGCTGCACTCTCACTCACAGCTTCCCATGATCCTCGTGGAGGACTCCTGGAGGACACTGTGGCGTCATGCTGTGAGGCTGTGGCCACATATGTGTGCACCACATGGTTCCCCTGAGGGAACCGTCTGATTGGATATGGGTGCTGGAGCCTGTCGCCTATCTGTGAACTCTCCCTTAATCTGGATATAGTAAGCCCACAGGGAAAGACACATCAGAAGGGCTAGGTTCAGTGTTGCCTTCACTATCTTTCTTCCCAACTCACTCATGCAGCTGACAAGAAAAATGTATCACCAGTACCGTGTTATAAACTGTAACACTTATATACTGACTACACTCACCCCAGATCACATTTTAGTGTGCTGTGCATGAACAGAAAAAGTTCTAGGGGAGCAACTTAGAAAGTAAGAAGACAATATTCAATACATGTTTTCTTAACACTATATATACTGGTTGTTTGACATATCAAATACACTAAGGAGTATATTTGTGTCAACATATTGTGTGAGAAATGTTATTTTCTTTTTCTTATATGCCCAACTGCTTCAGGACAGAAAAATGTGACGTGGTGCTGTTGTTAATGACTCACCTAGATCTCATTATAGAGGTGTTGAATCATTAGGAGCGAGGCAAGTTAAACGTGGTGATGCTGCTAGGAGATGTTTCCAAGGCAACGTCATCCTACATAAATGCACATACACATCCACTACCTGAAAGAAAAGATCATCAAATTATTGTTGGAGAAATGTAAAAATGAAGTGACTTCGGGAAGCCAACATTGAGTGATGAGTTTTGATGATGATGTGTGCTCATGTGTGTATATGTGCACCCCCACACACACATGCTTAATTGATACAGGTGTGTTGACCTGGCTCTAGCTGGGTGACCTCTCCCTTTATGTTACATTCTCATGTCATGCAGAGACAACACTTCCCCGGGTGGATCGATCTCCTCTACACTGCAGTACTATGCTCCCCTGTCTCAAATATAAAGGCAATGCACCTGCCTGGAAGAGAAGCTCTGGCACAAAGTCTGCAGGGAACCAGATGTCTCTGAGGCGTGTTGGGGAATTGATGCTTCCTCTTCCATTCATTTATATCCAACAAAAACAGCCCAATCCAAATGGATATAGATGTGAAATTTATGCTCACAGTCTTTAATTTGTCCAAAAAGAATCCTGAAAATACAAAAGTACATGATCAAAAATACTAATGTTAAATGTTATAAGTATAGGAAGTAGTGCAAATGTATTACATGCATTTTTATTTCCATAGATATATGAGAGCGATGCATTGGGGCAAGACAATATTAAAACAAATAAAAACATACTCAGGTTTGGCACAGATTATTTAGTTAGTTAGTAATACAAGTTTGGGAATTAGTGTCCTAATCCACTGGTTTACAAAATGGATTATGTCTGAATCTAAATACTTTTGGATCACTTCAAAATCAAATTTTGAAAATATTGCACCTTACCTAAATATAATCTAATTACACATTTTCTCAAATGTGTTGATTAGTTGTTGTTTTTTTTAAAAATATCTGACTACGTAATCCCGATTAAATGTAATTGATAGATAGATAGATAGATAGATAGATAGATAGATAGATAGATAGATAGATAGATAGATAGATAGATAGATAGA
>JBBPCS010000359.1:11483555-11494876 GCA_037974645.1 Hollardia meadi
ACACACACACACACACACACACACACACACACACACACACACACACACACACACACACACACACACACACACGCATCCTACACCTCACCCTTACAAATGCACAGAACCAGCTGAGCACAGAGTTTGAGGCTGCATACACCCTAAAAAAATTCAAGTGATGCACATATTTCAACATAAACACAATCTTTAGGAACCTACCTGGGTTTTATTAATTGACATTTAATCTGGGCTTCATGGGGGAAAGTTTCTGGCAGTAAAAGGGACTTCATGTTGAATCTGGCAAGCACTACATCCCAAGAGCTGCAGCAGCACCAGCTGTGCCTGACTCAGAGATATTCAGCAGCTCAGCTAACAAGGATGGATATAGTGCAAAGTGTACTTGAATGGGAGTCTTAAGGCCACCTGGATCACTACATCAGACCGTTCAGAGTCTGTGACCGCGGCCCACCGGTCATCTGCCTGTCAGGTAATGCATTCATTTGATTCAGAGTTCAATTCGCTGCAATGCTGGGAATAGAGGCTGGTCATGCACAGGGTTGTGAAAATGAGCTACAGTACAAGAGTAGAAGTGGAAATATACAAGGTGCCAATAATATACAATAATTTGTTGTCAAATTGTGGAAAGATGCGATCAAGAAACACGCTTTCATACATGTGTTTTGGCACTTTAACTGAGCAGACTTCCCTGTTTCAGTATTATTACTTTTGTATCTGCGCATATACACTCAAACGCCAATTTATTAGGTACACATGTCTAAAAGTAATGCAATCTAATACAGCCCTGCAGGGAATCCATGAAGTTTGACTTAACGTTAGTTCAGTTTCTTATTAAAGAGTTATTATTATTATTATTATTATTATCATGTATTTTTTCTAAAGGGATTACTCATCACATGTTTGGAACAGCTATGATATTAGGGTTACGTTCTTCAGCTCCTGTCACATTAATGATGCACTTATCAATTTCATACATTTATTAGCATATTATTGCAATTACCGTTTTTTTTCATGTTTAATTGATCATTCGTTAATAGTTTGTTATGTCTTGTTAGTGACATTATTATAAAATGTTTGCATTAATATTCATGTACACTAAACATTCTTGTCCATCCTCACCCATCAGTATGCCTGCCAGGCGCCGGGAGAAGGCCAGCACTTATAATTGGCAATCTTTTCCTGTTGGTTGACTGTACAGAAGAGTCATTTCCTTGCATTCAAATCTCTGAGTCGCACAAAGCCGGCTTGTCAACTTTCCACTTCATTACAGGTCAAGCAATAGACTCATTTCTCTCAGGCGCGTCGCTCCCATAATTGTTTTCTACCTCTCCTTTCGTAGCCAATTTACATGTGCTTCCTTGCTGATTGTAAAAGAGACAGAGAAAGGAAAGATGAAAATGCTCCTGCTTTTCACTTCCACTCACCGTCCATTAATGACTTGACACATGGAACGCAAAAAGTAATATGAATTTGGTTCCCCATTCTGTAGCATTTTGCTTTGAGGCATATGATCCAGTATGTTGAAGTGAGCTGAGAATTTGATAGGAAATTATGGTGTAGAACAGAGAGAAATGGGATGAAAACAGGCGGCGGAAAGGTATACGCTGCATGCAGCAATAAATTGAGAAATAGGAGGCTGTGTGGTTGAGTTTATATAAGTGTTTTTATATAAAACTGACTCTATAAACTGTGTTATAGTGAAACCACAAAATAGACCAAAATACAAAGATTCATGAATACACTGACACTCACTTGAAAGGTTATTAAATTAATAATATAACAAATGTCTGTGTTTTGTTCCACTCAAGCCTGTTTTTTTTTTAAATGTCAAAAGCCAACAATCACAATCTCTCGTGTAAAAGTTGAACAGCAAAGTTCACATTATCTGTCCTGCCAAAGCTTTGTGATTGTGGCCTTGGCCTAATACCCCCATGTCTATCAACAGGGTACATTCAAATTTAAATGAATACAGCAGTCATGTCCAAAACATACCACTCACCTGCAGAAATAATAGAAAAACAACACTAACAAAATCAAATCATTTGGCAGGTGACTGTAAATAAGACAAATAGTGGCTATTAAATTCGTAAAATTACAATTCCACATACCCTCTGGCTTTGGCATATATTTCAAAGTAAAAATCACACAGCCACAACAGTCACAGGTCTGTGTGTCCTCAAGGAACAATTCCAGTTATATACCTAATTTATCTGGTAGAATATTAACTATTAGCCAACCAGTGCTTAATGTTTACCAAAATTATCTGACATACTTCCACAGAATGTCCTTCCAATGGCAAGACCCCTGTTTAGTTTTTTTCCCCTTTCAGTTTCACTGATCAAGAATTGCTAATATGTTTCCTTACTACCATAATACTCATCAGTTTTACATTTCTAAAATAAATACAGACAACAATGAGTTACTACTGAGCATTAAACCTTGACTGTGTACTTGGATGGCTGTGCGATAAGTCATAACATCCTTACTCTGGGAAATACAAATTTAAGCAAATGCAAATTCTGACATTACACTGAAATGTTTAGTGAATTATTTCATTACTGAAATATTTACGGTATAAGAATTGACAGTTATGGTGTGCAGTATCATTGAAACTAAAATGCTTTTATATTCAATAACCTTGATTTTTGAACATTTCAAATATCCCACTTTTGGATTGTTTGGAAGTGTCAGAGGATGTTTTACACATTTTTGCATCATTTTAATGCAAACAGTTGTTTAACAGTGTTTATGAAAACAGAATGCATAATTGGTCATGAGTTCAAATGTCATACAGCTTTTACTTGGAAGAACATTAACTCACATTTTCCCCTCAATAGAAACCTGTGCTGTAAGTCTTGGTTTATAGTTGAGCGTCAGATATCACCATTGCAATGCTAAACACATGTACTCTATGCATATTCCCCACAGTAACTATGTTTGCATTCATTCATTTATTGTGTGATAGAGAGCGACAGTTTGTGTTTAAATTCATTCTTTGATGAAAGTCTTTATTCACCTTCCTTCATGTTGTGTTTACTCCCAACAGACTCCACCAGCATTAGAAACTGGGAGAAAAAAGCAGTCCGAGCCCACTACTCACAGTTGTTACCTTCCCCACATGCTAACTCGAAATTGTAGTTACATTTCTTTCAATGTGATTAATACAAATGCACATCGATATTGCATGATGCACAATGTATCCCTTAATTCATAACAGTGATGTGTCAAAGATCTTTTGTTGCTCAGAATCTTCTCTCAACATTTTCAAATTACAGTAATGCTTACACAGCGGCTTTGTATCATTCTCTCCGTCTGTCTCTCGTGTCAGCCTTTATGAATCCTCCTCCGTCTGAAGTCATAGTGCTGCGATAATCGTGCCCCCTTTCCTCTGAATATCTCTCTCATCCTCTTTCCATCCCACACTCCTCCTCTGTGTCTCAAAACCCCATTTCTTGATGCCAACTGGCAGCGGCAAGCGAGAACAAGTTTCTCTTATGTCACCCTACGCACAAACTGCACGATAATGCTAATTCACAACGACAACAATTTAGCATCGTTACCATAAATGCTCGACATGCTCCCAAACAGTCCCCATTGTGATTTTCGCCACAGTTACACAAAGAAAGGGGCTGACAAACTGAAATGGAATGTGAGTAAGCCTTACCCTGGATTGCATCAGTAGTACAGAATCAACTGCAACAGGCCTCTTAAACCACGTTAAGCGAAAGCAGAATCAACATTCGATGTAGTTGCACACACATGAATTTAAAGACTCCTTGACCCAAATGATTGCTAGAAGATGTGAAAGGATTTAAAAGCCTGGTTGCTTGTCACTCCTGTCCTAGTCTTTCCGTTTCCAAACAGCAGGCTGACACAGCTTCAAAGCTCTGGTTTTTCTGCCTTTTTAAGTCTGATATGCGCCTTTTTCGTCAGTAAGGAATGAATTCCAACTTGGTCTTGCACATTTTATCATTGACAAGCACGTGCTGGTATCCGTTATGGCACATGCCTGCTGTTTTCGGTAAACTTGCAACAAACTACTGTTATCAAACAACTGATGGAAGCTTTTCATTTTCCTTTTCACCCGACCACAAGGCTGTTGTTCTGTCTGTACTGCAGCGAGACCTTCACAAAGCGAAGCTTTTAATTGCTTCTTTGCAGGGGGCTCGTCTTGACAATGCCTCACATTCTTTTTCCATGGAAAAAAAAGGAGAGAACTCTTAGAAACAGCGGCAAAAAGGATTTCTGCCTACGCTTGATCTCCCCTGTGGAGTTTGTCAAACAAAAGAAGATCCTATAATTTGGTCACAACAGGGGCCTTCCACTATACTCTGCTCACAGAAATTTCTCGCAAGAAAAGTCACTGCTCCCTCTAATGTCCCAGATGAGTTGTCTGACCTCTGAAAGTTCGTGAACATCTCATCTATGAATACCTTGTAGTCAACATGTCTTTTATAACAATGTCAGTTCTTTTTTATTTTAATGATATGACACAAAAAAGGAAAACATGGTGTGATTCTACTATGTTTTATGATGAGCTGTGTATTCCACCTGGCTTATCAAACCATCTGAGTATTGCTTCTCTGCTCTTCACTGCGAGACTCGTACCTGCACTGTGGTCTTCAGCAAGTCTCCATGGGAACTGGCACACAGGAAATTGATTCTCATAACCAGAACACCTCAGGTGAGCGGGGCTTAAGATCTCTGAGAAAAAGATCAGAATAGTAGAGGAGGTGCTGACTGGTTTCGGTGATGCGATAATAAAACATGGGCTGTGTTGCTGTAAATCTATCAATGTTCCTCGTTTGTGGCTCTGCTCCATCTGCTGCAGCAGTTTATCTTCAGTGGGTGGAGTCTTAATGCTTTTAGGAAAATTGCTTTTTAAGAGAACTTAAGTTTAAATTTCAGTGGTACAGAGAACAAACTGACAGGCAATTTAATGTGTATACTGTATGTTGCCACACAATGAATTGACTTTAACTGAATGTGTCATATATGGTACAGATATGACTTCATGACACTGATGAGAGTTCAGGAGACACCCCACACTTTGCCTGTTCAGTACAATTTGATAACAGCAGACTGGCCATGGACATTGTCAAAATAATTTTAAATTACAAATAATGTAACATTACTTATAATTTGCAGGCTCATGACACCTAAATGATTTCCAAATGCATAAATATATGGTGCATTTAAAGATTAAATACGTTGTATTTCCAGATTAAGATGTATATGTTTTGCATTACATTATCCCAAATGTTTCGAACAATGTTCAAACCTAAAGAAATCTTCTTAATTTTATTCAAGATAATGCTGCATTTCGTTTGGTTGCCTGTGGCGACCTTGGAGCGAGTCAGATGTGAGGAAGGAAGCTGGGGAATGTGACTGAATGTAACGCAAATAAAACTTTAAAACATTACCTCGTCTGTCAACATTTCTACGTCAGATTTTCATCTGCAATGATCTTTTTTTTTTCTTCTTTTTTTTTACAATGAAGGCAACAACTTCCATGACATCATGCTACTGATTTTGTTTTTATCTGGAACCCTATTGAGAGAAACTACATACTGCACATTTAAATACACTGTATGACATATTGTATATGAGTGCGTTGTCTTATACGCCTGGCCAAGGTTGGGTCAGATTACTTTGAAACGTATCACTTACTGAATACAAATTACATGCACATTTTTGTAATTAGGAATGTAATGCAATGGATTTAGGGCTGGACGATATGGCAAAAATATGAACACGATAATTTTTCCATATTAATCAATATCGATCAATATCAAGCTTGAAGAATATCCTGATAATAACTGAAGCCTGAAGAAGCCAGAGGATTCAATAGTTAAACTTTAGAATATAGTTTAACATAAAACTTAGAATAACGTAATATAAACATTTAACTGTGCAAACTTAGTTTTGAATATATTTTGGATGAGGCCACAAAAATTTGAGTTCCACAAATATTCTTTTTTCTCTTTAATCATCTCAAAACATTTTCAATGCAAATACAATGAATTTGATCAAATCACCCTTACAAAACCAATTCTGGTACAAATCTGGTACAATCCTTGACAATGTAACTATAATCTAAATACACATTTTATCAAATGTAATCTGAGATGATTATAGTTACTTATTTTTAGAAGGAGCAACTTGTAAAATATGGCCAGAAATTGAAGGTAGCTCCAGAAATATAGGGATCAGCATGTCACCGGAGTAACCACCATCTGCTGCTCACTATCCTCTTTGCTGTAGCTATGTTTGGCTGTAGCTAGAGCTACCATTAGCTCAGGTAGTGGTGAATCTAGCTGCCCTACAGATGACTGAAGTCTGCCTGGACTGCAACCTTGGCTCATGGGGGAAGTCACTGCAGGCAACACAGCTCAGGTCGACTGGGCTCCACAGCGTCCCAGTGAACAGGGCTGGACAGCAGACTGGGAATGGACCCAGCCTCCAAGACCAGCAAAAGCCATTGCGCACGCCAGAGGATACAGTACAGAAGTGATTTACAGCGGCTCCTACACAGACTTTGACAAAGGGAGAGAAGTGAAGTGGCAGAGGAGCGAGAGAGAGTCGGGTATCAGCAGTGGGTGAAAACAATGTGTGAGCCTGAATATTTTCACATCTTACTCGGTAAATTAAGATTTTTCTTTTTGACCAAACGAGATAATTGTGGAAAGACCATTTTGGGAATTTATTTAGTTAATGTCATGTTTGACTGAAGTGTGTTTTACAATGAGTTCCTCAATCAATTAACCTCATCTTACTTCAGTAAAAGAGAGAAACTTGAATTCAGGAGGCGTACAGTTGTATTTTTCTGTTTAGTAAGGAAAATAGAATATATACTGTATATAAATATAGGGATATTTCCGTTCTTAATAATTTGTGAGTTTGGCTGAAACTATGGGCGGTTATCGGACTAGCACCTCTAAAGGTACAAAGTGGTATTACCAAACAGGGGCTATGTGGTTAGCATGCTAACTAAATAGCTCTGGAACACAATACAGACTGTAGTCATCTTTGAAATAACACTGTTGTTTCTTCACATTCTGATGATAATGTTCATGTCTGGAATGTTTTAAAAAAGCAAAAGTGAAATTTTCCCTCGAGCGGATTTATTGTGCTCGCAGGTTCTCTTTTTCCTTTTTTAAAGTGGTCTGAAATATTTTAAGAGAACCAGAGGCTGAATGATTCATTTGCGCTGCAGGGGCTGCTGCTCTGTGGGGAGTTGGAGGTCTCCACGTCTCTGGAGGATCTTGATCCCGCTCTCATCCGTCTTCAGGTGCACCTGTGTGCTCTTTCTTGCTCGTTCAAAGCCTTTCTCTGGCTATGCTGAAAGCCAAGTGGATCCTGGTTAGTCCAATTCTGGGGCATGCCTTTGCCATGTGGAGCTTAAAGGTTTAAAAAAAGATTTTTTTCAATACAGTGTTGAAAGAAAGTAATTCAAGGGGTTACCTAAGTAAAATGATAAGTGGTACCAACCCTTGTGAGTTAGCTTCAAAAGCACCATGCGATAAGTAACTCATCTATTCAAACCCAATTGCACTTAAATATCAGTGTCAATATCAAGTATTACCAAATTTTTTGTAGTTTTAGTGTTGTCATAATGTTGTGCAGTGGTTCCCAACCGTTTTTATTGATGTGGTGCCCTGTGGGTTCCAAATATGCTCTTTTGAAAGGATTTTGTGTTCTTTACCATTACGAGTGAAAACTTATGTGTCAACCATTTATTCATGACTTGAGTCTATTTCAACCATTTAGCCCTTGTTTTTAGTTTTCTATATCAACTCTTTATCCATTGCTTACAACTGTCTAATTGTACTGCTTCAGTAATAATTTTCCATTTTATTAGATATATATTTTGACTGTTAACCATTGTTTTTAGTTAAGTAGTTCTTAGCTATGTATCTATTACAATAACCAACTTTCCTGCTAGCATGCTCGCAACTTTTCATGCGCTGTCAACCTTTGTAACTGTTACATGTTACAACTGACAGGTTTGTGGGAGGTATGTGTATCATAACTAATAGCTTAAATATACGTGAAATGAGCATGATAATTTCTCCTAAAATCCTTTAAGTATATTTGTTTGCTCCACAATATTTCTACGAACCTCCTTGTGACTAGAAGTAACCTGTGGTATACCACTACCCCTGGTTGGAAATCACAGTATATATTCATCTTATGCACCTTTTATAGTACCGATATGTGTGCATATTGTAGCCTATTTTGTAGAAGTATACTTTGTATTGGTGAAGACAATAAATGCTTGCACTATAGCCATAGCTGTAGCATTAATCATAAAAGAAATACGTAAATGGTGGCTCTGTATCACTCTCTGTATAAGACATTTTAGCTAATAGGCATTTGAGAACCTAATCTACAACCAGTCTTAGTGGGTTGGTGATATCTTTCAGAAACAGCTGGAGGGCTTTAAATCTTTATGATAATGAAAATGTATGAGGATAGGAGGTGCAATAAAAATTCCAGCATGATACGTGCTGCAGGTGATGGGCAATTTGTGTTATGCTTTAGAGACAAATGACAGTTGCCTGTTGATTTTTGTAGGTTGGACTGCTGTAAGAATTTGCCTGAGCACTGCTCATTCTGTCATCTCCGGCAATGAAAATGAACGTCAGATATTATGCTTGATCGACTATGACCACGTTTGGCCACAGGAAATTTTGACGAGTACTTAAATCCCACACTTTGAGTCTGCAGCTCTGTACCTCAGCCTCTCCAAATCTCTCTTTTCTCCTCATCCCTGTCGCTCTCGCTTCTCATTTTTCCATTTCCCCTCTTCTCCCTCTGCTTTCTGTCTCTTCATCTGAGAATATGATTTGTCATGGTGACTGAAAGAGGAGATAGAAAAAAATGTTTACTTCAGGGAAAAAAATGTCTCTAACGTGTCTTAATGTATTCTTTTAAAAGAATTGACGCGGTGGCACGGAAAAAGATTAATTTATCACGCCATCAAGCACAGGAACAGCTGCAAAGAAGGATGGGTGTAAATTGTGAGTCGCTGACAATGCCTGTGTTACAGATGGATTTCTCTGAGATGTGGGGTGTATGAGAGGAGGGGAGAGGAAGGCAAGGGAGAGAAAAGGGGTTAGTGAAAAAAGCAATTTTGTCAGCTCTCGTCCAAACTTTGTGACGGGGGTAATTTTGATCCATTAGCTCTCAGCTGCTCTCCCTGGCCAATTTTCCATCTTTCTCGCGTTCACAAGATCTGCCCCAGGGAGAAATACCTTTGGCCCTAATGGAAACTGTTTTCAATGCAAAATGTGCATGGATACATATCTGTCTGATGCTCCCCCCTTCCTACCAACCCATTCTGTTGTTTAAATCACTGTGAAATTGTACGCAGGTGTGTGGAATAGCAGTCTGCTCATTCTTGAGCTGGAGTTAAAAGTTTTATGACAATTCAGGAGAAGTTTTAGGAATTGCTGCAGTAGTGAGTCTGCCTAGAAAAGCCTGGGAGAAGCCAAGAAGCCACCCCCTCAAAACTGGGATTGAGAGATGACAATAACAGGCAAGATCAAAGGCAGGGTGTTGGGGGGGTGGGGTGGGGTTCTGGAGAGCCACCTTCAAAATCGCATCACTGGCTGAACGAGCGTGGCAGCATTTAAGGTGCTATTTGCAATATTTTTGTCCCTCGGCCCACATAATGTAGAGTGGCGGCAAATGCTACAATTCAACAAAAGTCTTTATTTATAAATGAATTTACATGGGTCTATTTTTATTAGGATTTTCTGCTCAGTCCAGATGAAACAGTATGAGTAGAAACCAAAAAATGCCTGTGTAATGCTTGAAATAATCAGAGCAGCACAAAACATGATCAGAATGTTCTTTATTTTCAGAAAATCACTGATTGTACCATTGCACTACCTAAACTGGGGAAATCAGATTGGTTTTAAATGATAAGGGAACACCATTTATTGCCTGTCAGGCTTTTCTCAGAACCATTCTTGCCCTTCAGCATTGTTCTTGGAGCTGCTTCTCCAGGCAAAGCCTCTTCAAATGGAGAGGATTATATAGCCACAATCATAGAGCCGGAGTGCTCTCTTAGACCACAGCTCAGGGCTACCTTCCTGTTGCACCTTCCAGGAGGGAGCAAGGCCTCTGTTAACTCAAGAATGTTTTCTGAAAGAAGGATTACTTTACTGTATATTTGTCCATCCCTCCTTCCCTGCACCCTCTCCAGCTCCTCGGACTGACCACCCATGTGGCAAAACACTCATCTTGCTGTGGACCTGTTCCTGAGATTTTCTAGCTTCAGATTAGAAATGCCAATTATGTCTTATCAAGACAGAGGGTCAATAAAATATTGAAGCAACAGTGTTTACTCCGATTTAGCCTCCAAGTGCCAGATGGAGATTATGGGACAGTTCAAATTCTAGTCTGGCCAGAAATAGGGGCACTGTTGAATTATGGATCAGACGGCGAGCCTCTGGGAATGCAAAGAATAGATAGGGAGGTAATCCCAGAATGCTGAGAGCCCTGAGAAGGAGGGAGACAAGAGCTGATAGGAGAAGAAGTGAAAATCTGTGGATGGACGAGTTAGGCATCTTGGTTGGTGTACTTTCAGCTATAAACTTAGTATCTGTAAACTAACTGCTTCTTTAGAAACCCTGTTTTAATATAAAAAAAAAAAATCAATATCGCATATACTTACTTAACATACACAACCACATCACAAAAAGTACGGGTGCTGTACTGGGTGTCAGAAATCATTTGGATTATTTTCAGGTAGCCTTAAAAAGTAAAAGGTAAAGAAGCTGATTTAATAAGGAAAACATATTGTCAGCTGGCAATCTCTCCTACTTCAAACATAATTCAATTTCCCCTCTGAAAGGAGATACCACTTTTAATTAAATTTGTTTTAGCTTTCTTTGAAGGTGCAATAGGTGACAGACCTCAATTATAATGTACTAATTAAAAAAAACATAAATAAATAATTTAATATACTGGGGAGAAAAGAGGAAGTGTGTAACTCATGGAGCTTGTGAAGTTCCTGCTATCTCATCATTCCCATTAAAAGAAGGGAGAGCAGCTAAAATTGAAAGTGACGGTGGAGTCTTTAGGAGGCGGCCTGTGATTTCCAAATTATCATATTTTCCGAGTCAATAATAAAAAGCTTATGATAGTGCTAGCTATGCTGACAGGCTTTAATAAGATAGGGTCGCTGGAGCGCGGCAGACCGAGGGCCAAGCAGCTCTGTGTGTTTACGTGTGTGTCTGTGTGTGTGTGTGTGTGTGTGTGTGTGTGTGTGTGTGTGTGTGTGTGTGTGTGTGTGTGGTGTGGTGTGTTGTGCA
>JBBPCS010000359.1:11494976-11511255 GCA_037974645.1 Hollardia meadi
TGTGTGTGTGTGTGTGTGTGTGTGTGTGTGTGTGTGTGTGTGTGTGTGTGTGTGTGTGTGGTGTGGTGTGTTGTGCACCTGAGAGAGAGACTGTGAATGAATGTGTATTTCTGTCCAGCAAATTGTGGGATTTTTTGTGCACACTCACTGTGTATGTGCTTATGTGCATGCATCACATACAGTACAGTATGTGTGAGTCATGGTGCAGTCAGTGTCTGTGCAGTTGTCAGCCAAAAGACTGCCTGCTCAATATTAGACAATGTAGAACTAACTAAAAACATAAATCACAACTCTGACACAGACCCAACGCAGGGATTCCTGAAGCTATATTTCTGTACCATCTTTGTTTTTGCACAAAACTGCAGAGCCCACATATTACTTTGAGTTTACAAGAGCCAAAGTGTCATTGTTTATTGGATTATTTCAGCAGAGATAATTTGAAACTCTCACTATCATAAAACACTGATATTATTCCGGAATAACATTGTAAGAGATGTATTATCTTTATTGACACAACACATAGTTATTTTACGGCATGAATGTAATGTAGCCCACTCAGCTTGTGGAAACTTGTTCGGCTCGATTGCTAATGAAAATAACCCTGCTGCTTGATGTGTAGTCTAATGTATGACTAAACCAACCTGAAAGTTTGCACATTCTGCATGGTTGGTGAATAGCCTGCCCTCTACTATCATGAAATGACTATGTGCACTTGTACGCCAATGCCACATACTGTATGATACATGAGCCATGGTATCTGGGGACCTCATTGATACCATATTATGGAAGATAAAAACTAACAGGTCCATTGGGCACAAGTGTAGATCCTTCATTAGGGCACTGCTCATTGATTTCCCTGTTGGTAATCTCACACTGATGAAGTGAGTGGGTACAAATATTCACGGCCCAGTGATTACCTTGACCCCATCCTACCCACAGCCATTAAGAAGAGAGGGTGGAGGCTAGGGATAATTGTCTCTGGGGAGGTCAAGAGGGAAAGATTGGGGTGGGGGGTGGGGTGGGGTCCCAAAGACACGTGGAACAAGCGAAGAGGTGTGAGTGCTTTTGGCGTGCGGTCATTATGGTGGAGAGGGGTTGGAGGTACTAGAAGAGATGCGATCAGCGCTCTGTTGAATGCTGAAATTAGCATCCCGATTCTGTGTTAAACGTGGAGGGTCAGTTATATAGCTTGTATCAGAAAGGACAGAGAGGAAAGCTTTGGTAAAGATCAGGTTTGACCACAGTACATAATGCTCTCAAGTAAAGCAGCTGTAGTTACACCTGCTATTTTGGACAGGTGGATAGCTCTACTTGGGCAGTGAGCTCAAATTCTTCATGCACCTGACCAATTTGCCCAATCCCATCCACTTTGGCTTGTTTTTTAATGACATAAACATTATTGACACTGTCTCACAAATCTGAATGTATGGTTGAAGCTTCATTACAACTGTATGCGAGAGGTTCATTAGAATGGCCCTGCCACTCTGTGACAGCCACAGGAGCCTGTTATGAAAAGCAGGCACTGCCCTGTCCTTTTCAATAACCTTTGCATGGAAGGAAGAAGACAAGAGACACAAAACAGGCATTGTGAAGAAATGAGACAGGTGGAGAAGTAGAAAGAGAAAAAGGTGAATCAAAAGATGCAAAGTGCCAAAAGATGGTCCAACAATGAAGGACAGGAGAGCTCAACAAATTACTTTGCTTGTTTTTTGTTTAGTCAGTGTGGAGGTGGATGGAGCTGGGTTGGAAGACGAGGGTGGATCACGGTTGGTGGCATTATCGCCTACACGGCTGACAGGGAAGTCTGAGTCCAAAGCCCTCTCTCATTAGATATGCGAGCACATTAGCGGGGACGGCTGTCTTGCTAAAGGTCAGGGTTGGAGGATGCTGGGATGACGGCGAAGCGCGAAGCGATGAGCGTCCAACCTTCGGTCTCACCTCTTTGAACTTCAATCATTTTGGCCTGGACTTAATAGGTCCCTGGGGAGGATCAGAAGCAGGAAAAGGCATGGGGAGGGGAGGAAAGCCTTAATGGGACATCACGCCACCTTGACATTTTAATTAAGACTTCCAGCCATTAGCATGCCAGAAGTTGGACTGTTAGTATAGGGCCTATGTAAAAGCAAATGACAGGATGCCATTTTTTCTTGAGTTTGTGTGTGTCACCTGAGAATCTGTAGGGCAACATGATGAAGAGGTAAGAGGAACAAAAGCATTTGCGTGATAACATCCGATAGATGGTGATCCAAAACATCGGTAAAGGGCTATGTTTGTATATGTTGCATAACCAAGTGACTAAATATTCTGATTTAATACTCTCCTCCTTAATTGTGCATCGCTGTTATGTTGTTTCCCCTCACGGGTGTAAATTTAGAGGCAGTGCAGACGCACTTGGGCCCATGGGGTTGGGGTCCCATGAAGAGAGCGTGCCGCTCATTGAAATGTTCTGCAGAGAACAAGTTTTCACGTCAATCGTGACAATTCTCCCTTTTTTATAGCATCAAATAACTAAATAAAACCAAACTGATCAGAATACTGATCACACAACACATGAATATTCATCAGTGTGATAAGAACTACCTAAAATGACAGAAACCATCTTTGAGAAAAATGTATTTGAGTCGTTCTTTGAGTTTTTATTTTGGCCCATGTCCTATCTGATATCATTTAGGGGGAGGAGTTTATGACATATACTGCAGCCCGCCACCAGGGGGCAATCAAGATGTTTTGGCTTCACTTTTGGGGAGCCCTAATGTCGTCTATCTTTATATACAGTCAATGGTCTGGACATAGTAATCAACCAGCTCTCCCAAGGATTCACGAGTATGCAAGCAAACTCTCACTTTTGAGGCCCAACACCCCGTGACCCTTCAGATCGCAGTGGATGATGAGCTATATGAAAAGGTTGCTAGGCAGTCCTCAGTCTTCCAATTTGCCAACTTAATATCGTAACATCCAACTTGAGGTTTGCACTGCCCTGCCATTGTTTCTGACATTACCTGTGACTGTGGCAACAGCCGAGCCATCCTGTTCCAAATTAAAGCTACTTAAGACCTACCTGAGGAGCAGCATGGGGCAAGAGAGGCTGAGCGGCATGGCTATCCTGCTCATTGAAAGCATCAGAGCCCGGGAGTTGAACATTAAGGACATTGTTGAGGATTTCAATGCAAGGCTCGTCCGATGCCATTCAAATAGATGAGTACAAGTTCATTTTTCAATGGGATTTGTGGTGTCTGATGGGCTGCCGTGCCCCTATTTAACCGGTTATTATAATTTCAGGTCACTGCACAGCGCCTATTGCATTTTGTGTGTTTTTCAGATGTGGGTAAAGCCACTGTCTGGCCGCCATGCCAAACCATGTCTTCCATCAATGTTTTAAAGAGTATTAGCTACACTCTATAATTTCTAATTATTATTATTTTTAAATTAGATAATTTTCCCACAGCGGTACTAAACAGAGTTTAGAAAAGTTATTGAGAATTATAAATGCACTTACAACTGGCCCTGGGTGAGGAAGAGAATATTAAGGTGATCTTAGCAGAACTTGACAACGAGTGACAGGTTACTTGGGTCTCCAGACAGTGTACTGGCAGGCTTTATTCAGAGGTGTCTGTAATACAATGGCAAGTTTTACATGTAGGATCTAAGGCAAAAATAAGGCTGTTTGTGAAGCAGTAAATTATTTGAAGAGGCTTATGCAGAATGCCACCAAATCTACAGTAATTAACATCTGAGAAAAATATTTCTCTATTTTTTCACTCTGTATCTGTAAAAAAAACTATTATTATTATATAGAATGGTCTTTGAGTACTGAATAATCAATATTTTTGTATAATCAGTAAGTCAAATAATAACATACTGTCTTTGATAGGGGTAGCTCTCAGTAACAAACCCAAAGAGATTCATCACCAAACTCTGCAGTCCTCCTCAGCTCTGCAGCTTGTTTCCGTTTAGTTCAGTTTTGGTTTCACGACCTGTATCTTGGATCACTCTCACCACTCTCATCAGTCTTATTTCCAGCAGCAGAAGGCAGCTATTATCAGCAAAACACAACTGTACACTGCCCAGCACCAAACCAAAAACAAAAAGACAAGGGAAGCAACTAGCTGCTGAATATAGTGGAGCATTTAGCAGCTAAAGAGCCTGATATTTCTCTCAGGAGTTTGTGGAGACCAGAACAGAGCTAAGAGGAGAGTGAATATTACACTTAACAAAATCAGGTAATTATTATTATTATTATTATTATTATTATTATTAATAATAATAATAATAATAATAATAATGTTGTAATTTGGCAACTGTTGCTAACACATGGTGATAATACATCAATGTTGTGTTTACAGCTTGTTTCTCTGCTCCCAAGTTGCCAAAAAAGCAATTATTGCAGGTTTAAGGAATGTTAATTTTTTAAATCTTCGCAGATGATAAATATTGCAGTCAGGTTTTTTTTTTCAACCTCAATGAGTTTTGTCACAACAAATATACAAAGTAAAAACATTGCATTATTTATCTTGCTGTTAACTTAGGATTTTATTGCACCCCAGCATAAGGGCCTGGCCTTTTAATCTTGCAGTCTGTTAAAAAGCTAATTTAGATTTAATAAAATAAAAGCAGTAAAAATACAATGAATGTATGAGAGTAATATATTAAACAAAAAATGCAACAAAAAAAGAGAGTCTTTTTTAGGCTAAATATGAATCAGAATTAGAATGAGTAAAATCTAAACACACACATATGCTCACACATGCACATACACAGTGCTTTGCTGTTTTTTCTTCCCATCAAATTACAATTACAACTCAGTGTGTTAAACTTAATGGACTTCTTTCTAGTCCTGAATTTGACAAATCCAATCTTGACCTACAAAGAAAGGAGGCTCTATCGATTTTCAGGGCCACCTAATTTATCACACCCCCCTGAAGTTCCTCAAAAAATATTTGACCAAGAGGGTTATTCAATTATTTTCTTCCTGGGTCCACAGAATGAAAATGCTCTTCCTCTGCAAAAAAAGTGAAGGATGACAGGTGTCAGGAGAGGATGAGATTTGTGACAGAAACTCTCTCTGTTGCCTTTCACTTCTGCAAGCTTCACTGACAACATGAATAGTCTCTAGGCTCTCTAACCAATGATTTACAGACCAGAAGAGTACAGATGTACCGAGTCTCACTTTACTTACCTACTGCACTGAAACAGAATACTCTATAAGAATACCCCGGCTTCTGAATGCCAGCAGTTAGTGTATTCTTGAACATAAAACTGACACATAGAAACATCAACCAGAATTATCAGCTAGTTAACTGAACAGTTTAAGTCATCAACCAGACAGACACAGTGTATTAGGCATGCCACCTTATCATTCTGGTCACCACATATGAGCTCTGTCCAGACTTACACATGGTACAACACATGTTTAACTGCATTGTGTTACCTTCATGTCATACAGGGTCTTGTCCTCTGAGAGGGTCCAGGTCTCCCTTTACTCCCACAACAGACCAGATAAACGTAGCAATCTTTCTAAGTGCAGAGGGAAACCATTGTAAAGGCATTGACCCTGCTGAGAACAGGGCACTAATAGCAGTTCCTCTTAAGCCAAATGTGATAGCAACTGACAAGCCTCAGCCTAAAGTGTGTGAAGAATGAAATCCTGGACAATGTATCTGCAGTATGAGCATGTAGACACAAAAACTTTGGCTGTATTCGAAGCCGCCTACTACATACTACAGACAAATGCAATATGCAGTATGTATTACCTACTGCATACTACTGGTTTTCATAGTACGGTGTAATATGCAGTATGAAACTGTTAAATTGATTTAATTTTCAGTATGCTGGTCAGGCTGAGCTGGTTTTCGGTTTTGGATAGTGGAATAAACAACAGCATGCCTGATGGCAAACCACCGCTACTGTGTAGCAGCATCTCCTTATGCTCTAAAATAGAGAAGTTATGGGGATTTTCATGATTTTCACAAATATTGACATTTATTTGAGAGCTGTATTACACCTATCTGGTGATTTAAAGGAACCAGAGTCAACTGCGCTTTTTTTGCATTACTTCACTGCAAATGTGCATTTGCAAATGTGAGTTGAAGCTCATTCTCCCAGGAAGTTATTTTTGTCGCTTTGGAAGTGTAACATTATCTTATATATCTTATTCTTGCTTCAATCAAACTAGGTGCCTTCATAAATCTTGCTTACTAATGGTATTTTTGTTCATGTTAATGGGCTATTTTGAACATTTCCCCCTTGGCAATACCTACATAATTTCATTAAAAAATACGTCAAAAATGTAATGTAGTAATGACAGAACAGCGGTACGGAAATAAAACAAATTATTACAGTGGTGGGCCTGGCTTTCCTCTAACACTGTTTCTAAAGCCGTCTGCTGCGTTGGCTGCAGTGGTCTATGTGACTGTGGCGTACAGGTTGCGATTGGGCGGGCGGGTGTATAGGCAGGAACTTGAGACCGCGGCTCTGCTGCCTGGTCGCTACTGCGAAGACTCTGGCTCCAAATGTGCAAGCAGGCAGTGCTCGTATCCAAGTTATTTTGGCTTAAATTTTGTACAATGGGAGGAAGTGGAGATGCGTCGTCCACCTTTATAGTCCTTTTATAGTAGGTTTCAATCTGTGCTTTGACTTTTGTTAGCGGGCGTGTCCTTAAGTTTACATATGGAGACAGATTGTGCATTTAAAAATATTTCATCCAGATACAGGTGGAACTTCCTCACCAGTCTTCCTGGTTTCAGTTTGTTAATGTGTCTCTATCACCTGACACCTGGGCTGATACATGTGTTTCTTTGTCCTCCCTAAACCTTTTCTTTAAATGTTGAATGGGTTGTTCCTTCTTGAATCCGTTTTTTCTCTCAACAATATCACATCAGCAATTGTTCCTCGCTTCAGTCTCCTCTCTCCTAATTCCTTCACCCACTCTGAAAATGTAAAAAGCCTTCTGGAGTCTGAGTGAGCATGAAGCAGAACTTGTATGATGTTAATTACAGTAATTGTGGACACACGGTGGGAATAAGCAGTCAAGCTACTCAAACTATCAAGCGACATTAACATTACTGTAATGTAAAGCAGCAGCACTAGATAAACTGGATGGTTACACAACACTAGTGTTGATTTTAAAAACTTTAGCAGCACTGAAGAGTTTCTGCTAGCCAAATACTTTGTTGGCTTTTGTCTAGCGGATTACTATTTTCATGCCACATGTCAGTAAATGTCACAGATGATCCTCTTAACTCTGTGTCCCATGAAAGCAGCTCCAGTCTGCCTGCGAGCTTCAGCACAGAGGGTTTATTTGTTTGAAAACCTGCGTCGTCTCTAAAGTCATAGTCCTCATCGGAGCTGCTGTAAATCACCTCCATACTGTATCTCCTGTTGCGAACCTAGCCTCCAATGATCTCAGAGGCTGTGTTCTTTCCCAACCGTGTTCAGGCTGGGGAGCCCGGTTAAGTTGAGCCCCGCTCCCCGCAATGAATCCCCTGTGATATGAGGTCGCAATCAAGGTAGACTTCAGTTAGCAGTAGGGTCACTAGCTCCACCGCTAACTGAGCTAACAGTCGCTATAGCTAAAACCAACAATAATTACACAGCCCAAGATAACTACAACAGACAGTATTATACTCTAAATAGAGTATAATAATATTATTTTTTTTTTGTGATTACACTTGAGAGATACTTACCAGGAATATTGTCCTGGCGTATATGTATGTGGCAGGTTATCTAATCAGGAGATGATGACTTGTCATTAAATCAAAAATAAATATGTTCACTTCTTTACCTGAGGAAGACCATCTGTGGTTGAAATAATTCCAGTCATATACACCACATCAAATAAAACGGTTTTGTTCTTTTTTATTTTTAAGTTTGTTAAGTTGTTTGCTACTTAAGTCATTTTTTTAGTTAATACGTTTGTACACTAACTCAACTATTTTAAGGACTACTTTGACTTGAGTACCATTTTTTGGTATTCTACCAATGGCTATTCTGTTAATTGGCCTATTAACTTAAGTGAAAACAAAAACTTCCCCCTCCACTGGCAGGATAAATCTAATTTCAAGCTGTAGTAAAAAGTTGACAGCTCTGTCAATAGAAAAAAATAATAGTTAAAGGAAACCAACAGAAGCATATATTTTATTTGTATTTAGTTATATCATCAGGTATTCGGTATGATCATTTTCATTCTGGAAAGCTGTATTCTTTGCCATCAATTAGGAGTGAAAAACAGCTATACTGATTCAAAGCAATCTATAGGGCTACAGTCTATGGCTCTAAATAGCTTTATATACCTTCTATCCTCTCAGTGGGTTGTATTAGTGCTGTGGATTTACTCTCAGGGTTCCTCCTGGCATCACAGGATTGATCTACAGTAGTGGGAGGCTACTTTGTTTCTTTGCCAAGTGTTCAGCTATCAGTGTAATGATGAACCTGTGACAGAAGCCGCAGCAAACAGCCTGCGCACAGAGAGTTATGATGCCAGCCATTAATGGATCGGCAACACGGGCACAGGAGATAAGTCCCCAGGTTTAGGTCCTGTGGCACATACAGAGAGAACACTACTTTTATTCTCCTGCTTTTTCACTGACATCCCCCATCCTTTCCTTTCCATTTCTATTCTCTCAGTTGCCTATAGGGCAAGCTAACCTTCCTATATACCTAGGTTTGGGGCTAACAAAGATAAAGAGGGCAGTGCATTATTAATTTTCAATCGTTACTTCCTGATCTTCAATCGCTAATTCCTGATATATGCTCTATTACCTCTATTTTTCACTCTGAACTCCTACGGTTTTCGAACCATTTCAAATCAAGTGGCATATTCCATCTCATGTTTTCTGCTTGTATTTGAGCTCTAAATTCAATGCATTAAGTTTCACACAAGGCCAATCAATGCAGTACTACACAATATCACATACAAACTGGCAATGAGGGGATAATATAACGTAATTAATTGGCAGTAAAGAGCATAGCCTTGTAATAAACACTTCTTTCCTATCACATTTTGGGGAATACAATTATTTACTTTCTTGCCGAGAGTTATATGACACAATCAATACCATTCTCGCATTAGTGCGCCAAATATAAAGCTAGAGATAGATGAAAGCTTAGCTTAAGACTGTTACATGGCGTGGCTCTGACCAAAGGTATGTCACCAAACCTACCAGCATCTCTTGAGCTCACTAATTAGCATGTTATCTCTTGTTTCCTGGCATCTCTGTTGGCTGCCTGGCAACACTTAGGGTGACAACAAGACACCTGAACATTACTGCTTTAAGCCTTCACGCTAAGCTAAGCCTGCTGGTTGTAGATTTACATTTATTGTAGCACAGAGACATGGGAGTGATATAACTCTCTGCATATAACATAATCAACAGTCTGCTCTCCTCACTTTTTTAAATTATTGGCCTTGTGTGCAACCTAAAGCATAGAGCAAAGTGTTCCACTTTCTTTTTTAATTGAGCCACATTTATATTTAAAATAACTTATAGTCATGGTGATTATTGACTTCCCTTTATGATTTTTTGAATGCATTGAACATGTAGCTTGATTAGAGACAACCCAACTAATATCTTAATTACTTTAATGTAGATTAAGTTACCTAAACAGGACTCTGTTGGTGTGAAAATGGTCAACATTACTTTTTGACTTGCATTATTAACAGAGTTTATTAGTTGACATTTCAGGGATTTGAGCAGTCAACCGCTAGAGCGGCTAATTGTATTGTTTTATCCCAAAGTTACGGACTAAAATACTGAACTAATACAGTACACTCACACTACTTTAGCCAAGACAATTTCAGTTTTTAAAGAGAGAGCTTAGTTTGAAGTTGTTTCTATTAATAAGTGGCCAACAAATTTACATGTACAAGTGATATCTTCTTAACAAAGTTTGTAGGAAATTGCTCTAAAAACTGTAACCGTAAATCTGTCATCTCAAGGTTTCATCAAAGTGTAGGGAGAGATTTAGTATTCATAATGAAAGCAATTTGGAAAAGCACTCCACCTACGGCATAACAGAATGGGACTTACAATCCTGAGCATCACAGCTGAAAGTCTCAACAAGTGCAGGATCCATGTAAATGGGCTTAATCAAAAGCTTTACATCTGCCTGTGTCATAATTCCAATGGAAGGTCATTACTAGTTTGGGGAGCAGCTAAGCAATTCTCCATTAAAATGGAAAAAAAACTAATTAGTTTGCACAACAAAAAAACAAAAGGGCTAAAACATGGCTGCACTGCGGGCTATCGCTCAGATAACTCTCTTAGCCAGACATGTTTAGTAATTAGTTTTTCCCCTCCACTGGGATATTCAATAACCTGCAGTTGGAGTGATGGAAAAAGAGATAGTGATACTTTTCTCAAATGTTTTATCACCACAAAAAAATAATCCTGTCATTCAAAAGGAGAGGATTAAAACTAGAAGGGGTTCATGTTTTTTGCTGGTAAACAGGTTTTAAGGGAGGGAAATTCCCTCGTGGATTTAGCAGAGAAGCATATTTATTCCACTCAGTTCATTTTTTGACTCCCTATAGTCCTCCCTCAAACTTTTTGGAAGTAAACAAAAATGCATTAAGAACATAAATAATGAACTGAAACAAAAAAAAAATACTTAAATGCGGCCAGGGAAAATCATTTAAGAGATTTGTTTATGAAGTCCTGAAGAGTGCGTTACTTTTGTGAGTGTTTAACTGGAGAAGCTTTCAGTTGAAGACCCAACTGTTCAGACACTCTGGTCACTGGTGGTTTTATATATACAGTAGATTTTCAAGCTCAGGAAGAAGTATCCTGAAGCCAAACTGCTGTATCTGCTTAGTTTATTTTCTCTTGTATGTGATTTGAAGACATTTACCTCAAAACACAGTCCATGATGGTCAACATTCTAAAAATGGCTTGATTTCCTTTCTTGTGGAACAACTGCCCTCATCAGTGCCAACCTTTCTGTCAGTTTGTGATGTGGCCCAGGGGGCCCCAGACACTAGCCGCTGGATCTGAGGTGCTGATGGACAGATATGTTGGTGCATTCACATGTCCAGTGTCTGGGAGATGTGATTACTTCTGACAGCTTGTTTGTTCTCATTTCACCTGGCTGGAGCCAACCCCTGAGCACCACCACAGTACAAAGCTGCTACTATGCAAGCAGTGAAACATACAGCTTAATAAACCATTCTCATGCATTTTGTCAGCCAGGCATTAATGCACAGTCTAGTTTATAAACTAAGGAAAGCACTGTTGACTCTTTGAATGACCACCAAAGATAGACTTTATTATATATTTTCAAAACAAAATAATACAATAAGAAGATATGGTCTTCTCCGGTCCCCCTTTTTAAAAATGGGGACCACCACCCCGGTCTGCCACTCCATCTGTACTGTCCCCGACCTCCACTAGAGACTGAAGAGGCATGCCAACCAAGACAGCCCAACAATGTCCAAAGCCTTTAGCATCTCAGGGCGAATCTCATCCACACCCGGTACCGCGGAGGAGCTTCTTGACTACCTCAGCGACCTCTGCCAGGGATATGGGCGAGTCTTCCCCCAAGTCTTCAGGCTCTGTCTCTTCCCAAGAGGACGTGTTAGTCGGGTTCAGGAGCTCCTCAAAGTGTTCCTTCCACCGCCCGACTATATCCCCAGTCCGGGTTAGCAGTTCCCGCTGAACACTGCCTGGGCCAAGACCTGCTTTCCCTTCCTGAGCCGCCTAACGGTTTGCCAGAACCTCCTTGAGGCCAACCGAAAGTCCTTCTGTGCTGGTGATGTACTTGGAGCCAAATTTTGTGCAGTAGTGATCAGGTGATGGAGTCGCGGTGTCGAGTTCCCGCCCACACACCAGCTTGCTCAATCACGAGCATGGTTAAGCTGTCAATCATGATGTTTCACCTTCTTTTTATAGCATCAAATAATGAATTAAAACCAAACTTATCACAAAAATCAACACTTGAACATACAAAACGTGATAAAACTACCTAAAATGAGAGAAACCCTCTTTAGGAAAAAAATTATTTGATGTGTACTTTGATTTGTAAATTTGTCCTATCTGATAACAATAAGGGGCAGGATTTATGACCTATACTGCACCAAGGGGTGATCAAGATGTCTTGACTTCACTTTTAGGGAGCTCTAATGTCGTCCATCTTTATATACAGTCAATGGTTTGACATTGTTTTGGAGGATGTTTACCCTCATACCTATTTGAGGCTAACCAATAAGGGACATTTTGATCTGCTCCTCCAAAAGGTTGGTGATATCTCCAGAATACATATAATAGAAGACAATCAGCACCGCAGAGCATCTGTGCATCTTTCTACAATGATTCACCACTGTGATTGGTTGCTGGGAAAGGGGTGAAAAATAAAAAATGCTATATGGACAAAGACCCTCACAGAGCAGCTAGCATGCAGACTAGCTAGCAGACTTCTGGGCTGTCAATAAAACTGACTTCACTCGACTCTTGTCCTAACAGAAATACTGCTTTCAATCACTACTTTCTCTTTATTCTACTTTGTCATTCGTTCATTCTGTGTTTAGCATCTAATGAATCGCAATGCCTCTAGTAGGTATTTCACCCTAAAATCCTTCCAATAGTTCAAGTTAGATCAAACTGAAATGGTTATAAGGTATTTAGATACTGCCCCTCCTGACTAAAACCACTTATGACAAGAAAAAACAAATGAGGACACAGGTTTTCAAGCAAGTCATTACTTTACACTAGTGTTCTAGCTGGACTTTGGATATTATTAGACTGTTTTCAAGAAATGGATATGGTGCCTGTGTGCAGCCATATGGTGACATGATGAGTATGTTTGTGTGATGACTGATGCATCTGTTTTTTTATGATTCTGCCTGCTATGCATCTCCACAAAGTGCTTGGCTGTTTACAGAGACATCAAACCAAATCAATAGGCTGTGAATGGACAGGTCACTAAACACTCAGTCCCTCATTAAGACAATCAGCTCATATTTTAGAGCTGGACACACACCCATACTACAAATACACCACACTCACACATCCAAAAGGAGCCAGAGAAAAAACACACACACCCCTAACCCTTTTCAGCATTCCTGCTGAAAAGCCACGTTAAGATGTATTAAATAAAACACCCACTGTTCATCTCCCCGCATGTCTCTAGTTATGACAAATAAAATGCCTCACTCAATAAATAAATTAAAGGAAGTTTTTCTTTGCTATGCTGTTGCATGAAATACTGTATGTGAATGATCATTCTCCAGCAAAGAATCAGAGAGCACCACGCGAACCTGGAAAAAAAAATAATCATGAAAGTCTTTGAAGGACATGACTTCAGTTGAGCTAATCAAAATGTATTTTATGGCATTCATGCAATTCTTCAGAGGTTTTAAGAGCTGAGCTAATGTAACATTTTTTTTTTGGGAGGAAATCTTTTGCCTTCTGGTGAAGCTCCATGAGAGAAATTGCTGCATGTCAATTTCCATCAACTCAAAAAAACATTCACATGTGAAGGTGTGTACACGTATATGTACACCTCTGCTGTTCAAAGCCACCACTGAGAGGGTAGGCAGACTTTTGAAGATGACCCCCCTGAGTTGCAGACCAATCTCAACTCATGCACATTCACAAAGCATATCATTAAACATAATAGGGTTTTTATCAGTGACTGTCAAGAAATACCGCTGCATTTGCATTCAAATTTAATTTGCCATACTGAAGCTCATGCATCCAAGAAATCATCCTGTATACCCCCACCTTGTCTCCCACACATATGCACACACTAGCACATACACACCCTGTGCTCATGATTTTTAATACCATCATAAACAGGGAAGATGTTCCATGAAGACCCTATATTTTCGTCACGCGATTCCGCGGTGTTGGAACGTTACTGCTGTTAATGAATTCTATGATGTGAACACATACAGTCTCTATAATCTCTGAATGCTACTTAGTTGGCGGAGAGTTTTAAGACTTCCAGTAAGTAATTTGGATTGCTCCATGGAATAATTTGTGTGAATTTCATGAGCATTCTATTCATAAGTGAGTTTTAGTCTTACTGAACTAGCAGTATGATGCAGTATAATGAGTGTCAAAACAAATTAGGCTAAAAATAACTGAAAAAAAAGTTCACTTTGTAGGTGCAATTTAATCTTTTGTCCTCTAATTTCAAATAAATGCAATCCCTTCCATCGGAGGACTATTGTGAAAGAGTGAGGCTACTTGCTCCTCTTGCCTCTGTGTCTCTTTTCACCTGAAGTAATGCAGACTCCATTTCACCAACAAAATATCCTCTGTAGAAGCTGTCAAAGTGTTTACCCACAGGCCTGAGTCCCTATCTGAGGCCTGACATCTAATATAGAGAACTGGCCTGCAGCTCCAGCCGCCTTCCCTGCCAAACATCCATGCTGAGAATGAGAGAGGGAGGGAAGGGGCGGTGGTGAGGGTGGGGGTGGACGTAGGGTTAGACGGGGCGAAGGGGAGAGGCAGACGGGACAGGAAGGAAGTAGTGAGGGGTGAAATGAGAGGAGAATGAGAATGAGTGAGTTGTAATTCTCAATAGTGTGTCAGTAGTCTCTCAGTACAAAGGCGTAAAGTAACACAAACGCTACAGTATGTCTTCATAGATTGAGAGGAAAGGAAAATCTCAGTGCTGCCATGACATACCATTGTCACCAGTGGCATTTTGTTGATACTAAAACACAATGCACTTTTAGACATTAGCACTACTGAAAGAGAAATAGCTTAGAATTTCATATTTAACATCTGCGAAAAAAAAAAAAAGTTCATGTATTGGTTCTGTAGAAGCTCTTTAATGTATACCCAGCCTTAACCTTGTCGAAGAGATGGACTATCCTGCCTTTAAAATCAAATCAACTTTCCAGGTAAAACACTGTTTTTCCTCAGTTGGTTATGCAATAAATGCAAGGAATGTGCCACTTTATCACTTTATTGTACATTTGGAGTGTGGTGGGTAGTGAAAGGTACATGTTTTACAACCTATAAGCAAGACATTTCTATAAAATGGGAGCTTCCTCTTGAGCACCATCAAGTTTTACTATCATCTTTAGCTTGCACAAGTAGCAGAACCTACACGGTGGCTGCCTCTCCCTCGGAAACACACACACAGGCACAAAAACACATAAACACATGCTGTCAAATGCAGTACAATGTGCTCATGGTATACACACTGGTCACGCATGCACGCACAAACACACACACACACACACATGTCGGCTGCACAATGGGGGACCTCAATCTAATTAGCTTGATTATTAATTAAAGTGTGCACTCAGAGGAGAGCTGGCACTGGAGGAGGCGGCCCAAAGGGGGCGTCTGCTGACAGGCCTCTGGACTTACTGTAGCAGTAGGTCATTAGGCTGCTTGGCCAACAAACCTATCCACGCTCCCTCCGCCAAAACATATACTAAATGGGGAAAGAATATTAGCAAAGGTTAAGAAACATTGCTGAGAAGGAAAATTAAACATGAAAAAAAAAACTGCTTGCCAGACCAGACTTGGCAGGAAACAGCAGTGATGAGCAGCTGCAACCAACTGTTTGTGTGAAATTTCCAGAAATGATGAGGATATGGCTGATTTCATTTGAGTAATCTGATTTTTGTGGATATTGTAATTAATATTTTGGGGGTTTATTTTCAGAAAACAAAGGTTTTTGTAAACATCAGGTATGTTCAAGTTGAAATATTCTTGAAAGGTCTCACTTTGTATATGCAATGAAATGTATTCAAATTGCACATTTTATACTCACTGTTAATGTTCAAGTAACATCTGCTAAACTCCTCTTCCTTCAATCAAACATTTCAACTGCAACAAAATACTATAATGGATGAATAAATGAAATGCTGGCCAAGAAGATATATTAGTATCAAAGTATATAGTTTTTCCACATTTTGTATCACCTTAGTCACCTTCACATGAAACCTGCAGCTATAAAGCTGCTTGTGTAGACTGACCTTTCTTTACCTAAAGATAGCTGAATCAGTAAACTGAGCTTTCCTCTGAGAGATGTGCTGTCTTTTAAGCATTGTCACAATGTATAAATCCTGATACATGTAATGTTGTAATGAGGAAATTAATTACATTTATTTATTTATTTATTTATTTTCATTCTCAAATTCTTGAGATTCACCTAGGATTTGTACTCAATGTACACAGTTTTGAAATGTATGTTTGAAAATACTGTATTAACTAGTATGTCTGTTGAATATCTGAATCTGTCTACATGCTTCACATTCGGCTGCAAACCGCCCCAGTGCATGCTGAAGGTCACGGGCTGATGAAGCCAACAGCACCACGTCATC
>JBBPCS010000359.1:11566863-11580425 GCA_037974645.1 Hollardia meadi
CACACACACACACACACACACACACACACACACACACACACACACACACACACACACACACACACACACATATATACAAAGAGAGAGGGAGTCTTGCTAATTCGCTAACATCATTGTAGTGAAGAAGAATGCAATTAAAACCGCTCTTGATAATTAACCCAGATCCATCTCCAACCCCATCTCTGCTGATTGTATAAACGGCCATTACCAGGGAGCTATGAATATTCATCAGTCCTAAGTGGTCTTAAGATGGTAGTCATTTTATCTTTTTGGGTGGGTGGAAATGGGGTACGGAAGGGGGTTTGGAATGTGGTGGTGGTGGCGGTGGGGGGGGGGGTATTTGGCTGTGACTGATTACCACACAGTTGGGGAGAATGTAATCCATGACTGCTGCGTAAAAGCGATTTTGCTGTTAATAAGCATTTTGTTGTTGTCTCTTTGTCGTTGAGTTGCACATTTCTTTATCTTCTTATTTGTCTATTCTGTTTGAGGTCTTAAGTGTTTGCAGTACAAACAGTTCAGTATTAATTTAAATTATATTTATGTAAATTAGATTCATGCATATTTCTGTTGTAAAACAAGAGCACACAAATAATTTTACTTATACAGTGAGAAAAAATTATTTTGCAGCCAACAGCTAAAAGACTATTCAGAATTCCCTACAACTGTATGTTTACATATATTATTAACGTTCATCAAACATGGCCCACACACACACTCTAATATAAATCTGTCAAGCTCCAAGTTGAGGAAGTTGACAGAAATAGGTTTCAGCACATTCTAAAGTCGGGGTGGGGGGGGGGGTCATCACGTTGTGTCAATGCTGAGATCTTGCAATAAGACTTCAGCAGCAGCAAACAGAGCAGAACAGAGAAGAGAGAGGATGGGAGTGGTAGCGTGGGAGCAGGAGAGGGAGGGTGAAAGAGACGGAGAGAAACCTTTCATGATAAAAACTGCCCGCTCACAGTGCGATAAATTGGGGGATGACACAAGTCACAGCACAACAAAAGGGGAGAACATTGGATGGGGGACCCTTCACTGAGAAATTGATGAGATCAAGCCTGAAAGAATTGTCTCTGTGAGCCAACATTGGGGCTTTAGCTCCCCAAACACCCCAGGATTAAGACAACATCCCTCTGTAGGTGGAGTTGGCATGAGCCCATTAGTCCCTCATGATTTCTCTGACACTTTTCTCACTTCTGAAGCCACTAATACCTTGTCTCATATTCATAGCTCTTTCATTGTACAAAGAAAATAAATACGTATGACAAAGATAGAAATGCAGTCTCCTCCCAAAATAGTTGAAAAATGTAAGGATCAGGTAGTTTAATGCGGAATTTGTCACGAATGCGATCCTGTCTCACTTGGCTCTGTGTTGGGAAAAGAGAACTGGCGTATTACAGCACATCACACAAATTCAGCTCCCCCATCTGATAAAATGATCTCTTTTAGATCAGTGGCCTCATCCAGCAGCTCGGAGCAGGGCGCTGACACTTGAAGACTTTATCCATTTAGCACGTGCCCTTTCTTTTGATTTTCTTTTATCTGTCATAAACAGTTTGTGTAGACAGGGAATCAAAACCCTGATATCAAACAGCGACATTTCTGTTAACATTTCCTGTGCCCTATCATCCTAATGGCATGGTCATCCACCTGCCTTTCAGCTACACTCTAAACTAGGATGTATGTGCCAATCATGGCAATGTTGGAAAAAATTAATTTTAGCTCACAGCAGCATTCAGTCGGTATGTAATTCTCATCATATTTTTTGGTATTTTTTTGTAACTTAAAGAACAAAAGACCTTTGAAATACCATTAGTAACACAGCACAAGACATTTTATGTCTTTATTAAAACCAAAACAATGAGCTGAAAGATGCTAAAATGCTACAAAGTCAAACATTCTCTGTGGGTTCTTCTCTATGAATGACTCCTTTCACATTACACATTGTCATCCATTGTTAATCCATTGTTAATTTGACACATTGACAGCACTTTTTTAAGCAAAGCCTATAATAAAGCTACAAATTTAGTTTTAAGATTTAGTGTTTGGCTACACGACACATTTCACTTGTACAGTGATTGACTCGCTCGCCTGATTCAGTTTTCTGATGAATATTTACTGTCCCCGCAGCTTCTCTGCAAAGAAACACACAGGATTCAACAAGTTTAAACGATCACCTTTCAGTTTCGAAAGAAGTAGTTGGGACAGGACAAATATTTTTAACCTCGCTCCCTCAACACACCTACCACACAACTCCCTCCCTTCCCCGACAATATTAACATCAACACTTTCACAAACTACCCTGCAGTTTGAACACTGAAAATAACCGATTCACCAGTCAACCAGTCATTTGTCAAACTTCAGATTAACTAATGAATATACAAGCTGACTCTCCTTTCTGTTTAAAGCAGCAGTAGGCTTGATCGAGCGTTTAGCCTCAAATAATGTTAGACTGTCTGTCACCATGAATTTGAACTGATTCACAGCTGAACAAACTTAACACCCTGGCTAAATAGGGTCTTGAACTGTCATTGCAGACTTGATATTGAGCCTAATCAATTGTCTCATGTGCAAACCGCAAAGGGGTTAAATGCCCACTGACCCACTTAAGGAATAAATCACTTATATTTGTCTCTTGACCACAGAGTTAACCAGCTGAGCACACAAATCTCTCATCACTGTTTCCTTTGCTCAGTTTGATAAAGCTACTTGACAACTGAAGGATATCTTAAATCTGAATGACGATGTTTATTCAGCAACGACAGTAAGTTGGTAACCCTAAGGCTAACAGTGAGGAGCTAGATGAACCCAAAAAAAGTGTTATTGTCATCAATTAGCCTGTTATTTGGATATTTTATGTAGTAAATTAAACGAGGGAACAGCTGAGTTTAAGAATCTGTGATGGAAACGTGTCTCTGCAGGATCCACATTATGCTTTGTCCAAATCTACACAGCATTTTGATTTTGATTTCTAGTCAAGAGCTCAACTTAAATTAAGGTACCAAACAAAGGTATGGATGAAATTAGTCACCTTAAATATTTCTATTTGATATAATGATGGAACCAGTGCACCAATTATATACAGTAGCTCAAATAAAGTGATGGAACAAGCAAGCACATATTGAATAATTAGATTTTGCATTACAATTATAATGGATTTGTTTCTACATTTAAAGAAAGAAACCTGAGATGGAAATGAAAATTGAAATTGATCATCACATAGACAGAGTTGGGATGTGTGATGACTGGCAAAGGAAAGCCTGTACACTTAAGGCTCATTATTTTGTGGCGAATTTTCAAAACTGAAAAGATAGCCTGGTATTTCAAAAGAAGAAGAGTGCTTCAAACTTGTTTTACAGGACTCTTGTGTCCCAGTGTAATGGAAATTTGTTCTGATTCATGTTGTAATTTACTGCTGCGATGAGGACATTTCATAAACACAGTTTCTCACACTAGAAAGTAAATAAAAAAGAGGAGAGGAGAAAAAGTAAATTAGTTGACATCAGTGTTTTCAAAATTGAATATTTTTTAATATGGACAACAATCTAATTATTCCCAGAAGTTCAAACTAAAGCACACTGTTAATTGTCAGTGTGTGTGCATGGGCTGGTATGTGTTTACGTATATGACGGACACGTGTGCTTCCTTGGGTGTGTGTTTCCCTAGCTTGTGTGCAAGCATGGGGCATAAGCTCTAATGTCTTAGGTTTTACTATAAATGTGACGCCCTTTAAATGATATGTTGCTTGACGATGACACTTGGGTCTCATGCACACAGATCAACCTTTAAACCCTTTTGAGGACCGCATTATTCCCTTCAAACCAGAGTTTTCATTGAACTTCCAAAGAATCCAAGGATCTGGTTATGGAAACATTTTGAAAACCAATGAAGTGTTTGATTCACAGCTGTGTGCAGAGAGAAGCTGTCAAGAGGTCAAGAGGTATCTCTACCACATCATGTAGTCTCACACACATTGCATGAACAGAACACCATCTGGAGTTTGACAAAAAAAAAAACACCCATCAGGTTTAGCCTCGAGATTTTACTCAGCTGTACTATAAAAGCTCAAATAATTCAATTAGAAATTGGCATTTACCACTTATAATATGGAAAAAAAAATAGCAGTAATTCTTATATGAAACTCTACGTGTCTTTTAAATGAACATTTTTATGAAGTACTCTCGATGTGAGTTACACCGGTAACAGTAGAATAAGTGATGTAGTACTGATCAAAGCAGGGTTTGTGCCATATACTTTCGACAGTGTTATATAGAAAGACTTGAATCAGCATAAAACACCAGGCCCCATTAATGTGTTGGCTGATTTATGATCCATCAGACAGTTAATTAATTTGATGAGACACAGCAGAGTGTCACTATCAAGGAGGGTCATTCGAAACAGAGGACTACATTTTTTTTTCCAAGGATAAAATTGTCAAGTGGTCTTATGTAGGAATGTACTTCATTTTGGTCAAACATAAGCGAAAGAAGAAAAAAAAGGACTACAGGGATGACATCTTTTTTTTTTTTTTTTAAAAAACACACAATTAGATGGATGGAATAGTCTGTCAAATGTTCATATTTCCATTTTCTTACAACACTTCCATCAAAATAATCAGCAGAAGACGACAGTTGTGTTACACAGCATCGCCTGGGCTGACAGTTTCAAAGAGGAAGATTAATTTTGTCAAAAATATGATGGGGGTCTTGAAGCCATTGGAAGAGGAAATGAGGATGTCAGAGTCAATTTTTCTGCCAAATGGAGTGGCCATCATCTCAAGTTTCAGTCCTTTTTCTTTTTACATACATCCGTCATTTTTTCGCTAATGAAATGGAGAAGAAAAAAAAAAGGTTGAGGAGTGGGCTTCTGTTCCTTACTCAGTTAATACACAAGCAATGTATGGAAACATGTGATAAAAACTACCTGCAGCCTCCTCTCAGTCACTCGCTCTACCTTTATCCCTCAGTCTATCTCTCCCTCTCTCTCTCTCTCTGTGTGTGTGTGTGATTTATCTATCAGTCTGTGGTAGGATTGACTCTCTGCTGTACAGCAGGCCATTAAAGCCTAGGGGAGATTCACCTTGCCAGGCAGCTGGCTCAAATGAAAAGCTAAAAGAGCACATTAACTCATCAATATGAGGGCATGAAGATGAAAACAGTTGTCAGAGGCCTGCCAGAAATAACTGATCGCATAATGCCGCTCCATTGTATGTAAGCGAGGTCACGGGAGTCAAACAGCAGCTAAAGACGTGAGGAAGTAAGAACACAGAGTCCTGGCAGTCTTTGATAGGCGCACTACACTGAAAATTCTCTGTAAAAATATGGCTGAGTGTGTCATCTTCAAAACAAGCTATTAATATGTCAGGCAGCAAGCCGAGATTAGAGCGGTGCTTTTACTTAGTGTTGTCAGTGCTTTTCAAAGCCATTAGACAGCACTTTAAATAACCTTTCAAGCTGTTTTTAATTTGTGGTTAACATACAGTTTCTTTATTCGCGAGTCTTGATGCATGTTTGCAATCTCACATTGGACTGTATAGCTCATCATCATTTTGATCAGTGGCTTTTTAATGGAAGCACAGATGGCATAAAGTCAAATCACACAAACTATTTCAAACCATGCTTCTCTGTGTCTGGAGTCGTCTTGTGCATACAGAAAGACATTTTCTGAATAGTACTCGCCATGCAGCATGAAACACTGTGTGCAGAACACATTAGCGTTAGGTATCCGAGAGCGGGTGCATCACTCAATACCAGTCACAAACCATTTACCACATGGTGGGGGAAGCTGCTTCCACGGCAGAGTCCCTCACACTGTCTCTCAAGTATCATTGCATGCCTCGACACAAAGCGCTGGAAAGGTTGGTGGATGTCTTCACGTATAATTTCAGTTTATTTTCCTCTTTTACATTTCCTTCTTCTTATCAGTTGTGCTGAAAGCTATTCCAGCATCAATCAATTTACTTCATTGGGCTTTGATTGGAAAGCTCATATCTGTAATATGTGAAAATGTAATTTTTTTTTACATGAGCACATTAAGTTATGTCAGTTTGAGTTGCAATTACATCACTTTGGCAACCAACCCTGCAAACCTGAAAAAAACACAAACACCCACAGTCCTTTTCAGCCTGTCAGCAGTTTGGTTTATTTTCTCTCCTGTGCCTTATTCCCTGACTTGTTAAACACTGAACAAATACACTAATTTATCACCACAGAACTTACAGATCTCTGTCTATTACATCCACATTTCTTAAGGGTTTGTATTTCTTCATCTTCTGAATGGATTTTAAATTAATTCTATAATGCACCACCACGGCTTATCCCACTATGCTCTGAATGGGGGTCATTTCTGCACACCATTACATCAGAAATGAAGACAGAAGAAAGACATTTATTTTTTAAAATAAATCACTCTTCCACTTCCAACTGAACGTATAAGGGATTGTGTAACCTCAGTAATAATCCTGTTAAACAATTCTTAAGAACTTGGGGACAGAGGAGACTTCAGATAAGAGCTGTTTTAGGTATCTCTTCCTGGGAAAAAATCCTCTGTGGGACTGAAGTGCGAGGAGGAATCATAATGAGTTGATAAATAAATAAGAAGACTTGCAATTTTGCCAGTACCTGTGCTCAAAGAGACAGATGGGAGAGAGGAAGAGATAGAGGAAGGAGAGAGAAAGAGAGGGATTGGATGTAGACGCAGAAGGCAGCCTGAGGCTAGGATTCGTCTTGTCAAAGTGGGACCTTTAACTGGGTCCTGAATTCTGTCAACATGATTCTTTCACAGTCTTACACCATTTCCATCTGGGGCGTGTTTCAGTGAGGAGGATAGCTTGTGGTTGGAGAAGAGTGATGGGGGACCCGTGGTCTTCAGACGCTGACATTGACATTGGCTCCAGAGCCACGAATCTGAGCCAGGAATATGAAGCAGCAGATGTGGGGAAACCGTTTTATAGGCCTGGTATTTTGCCCGTTCCGAACTATGCCAGACAGGCAGTCTAATAAAAGATGGCTGATAAAAGACAGAAAAAGGCTTGTGCACTAGGTGCTGGGGGGCAGATTAACACATAAATGTATTTGTGGCCAAACCTCAAAGGAGGTGTTACATAACCACTGGTGATTTAATCAATGTAACAGATCCTGCAGGTCAGAGGGAAACATTTACTTCTAAATGAATGATAACTATAAGATTATCTATCCAGTGTGGAAAAATGTGTATGATGAGCCATAATTGTCTGTTGATAAGTGTTAATGTGCTGGTTTAGAGTTGCTTGGTTGGTTGGTTGGTTGTTTGTGCATGATGGTTGTGTCAGTGAATGTTCACATGTGCTGTAATGTGATGCAATGCACATGACACAAGGGTTAATGGTGCCCATGGCAATCAGCTGTGTCTGTCTATATGGTTGCAATATGTTGTTTTGGTAGAAGTAGAAGCTTTGCATCTATAGATAATGCAAGATGTCGTAGTAGTTGCACAAACTGACTCATAATAAACTGAGTTTGCAGTGCTCTAGCTGCCGGTGGCCTATTGGTTAAGGCAAGAGGTTGCTTACTTGCCATCTGTAATATATGAAAATCATGCATAGTGTATATGTATGTTTCAATGTCACATTTTTTGGCAACCAAAGAGCAACCACTGGAATATGGAAATTGTCATCTCAACATGCATCTGGCCTTTTGTTGCTTACAGTGGGCTAATTATTTATGCACATATGAAGATGGCGGATCCATTCCTGAAGTTCTGCTATTTCATCCTGTTTTTTTTTTTTGACAGCTATTAAAGCTGGGCACTGTAGTTACAAAATAACAAATGTGACTCAAACAGGGTTAAATAGAACATTTGTCGGGGACTATTTTCAGATGCAGATTAATACACACTTGGTGGTGTAAGCTACAGAAGGCACAGAACTGTATGTTATATCAGGGTTTGGCTGCATAGAAAATACTTGTTATTAATTGTACTTTTCTCATATGATTTGTTTAAAATAAGAAAAAATATTAAATATCACCAGACTTCTTCTACTCTATCTATAATCATACTTCATCAGCATTTTTGAATGTTATCACAATATGCCCCGCATTCTCTGTTGAATAACCGCTGAACCATTTAATATGGTGCAATATTCCACCATGCATAAACTTTGTTTCCTGAGAGGGAATTGAGGTTATTTGGTATAATTTTGTTAGGATTTCTTTTAATCAACACTTAAACACTGAAAGTCTAGAATTTAAAGTGGCAGTTTTGAGGAGGAATTTTGTGGGGAAAAAAATAGAAGAAAAAACTACATTTTAAATCTTCAATAAATATATTGTGCACTCGACCCTGTGTCTGTTAAGGAAGGAGAGAAGAGAGGAGCCTGGCAAGGTCTGATAAGCTTCTCTAAAAGTAATAATAACGTTTTCATAAAGCTCATTAATTGAGAGTCTAGAGGTAATTGCTATGGTTCCTGCAGGCTGACTATGTTGTTAATGCTGACAACTGTCAAACTGACAAACAACAAGTTGTAGAATATGGATTTTCTTCCCTCTCAGCGTGTGTTAATAACCTACCATCTGAGCATTGCCAAGGGAAACTGTCAAGATGGCATCAGTGATAAAAATGTGAACATGTGACAAAACACACCTGCCCGTGAGAAGAACAATTCAATTTGAAATTGAATTTGTAAGACTATCACGAAAACCTTTTTCTTAATCCTCACCTAAGGGAAAGTAATATTGATTAAGAAGAAAAGAACTGAAGGAAAGTTGTTTTTTTTTTTTGGTGAGCTGCCACACTTGTACAGTAACTCCCTCAGTTCACGAATCATCCTGATAGGTTGGCAGTGACCATGTGTGTAAGAGCTGAAGTCATATGTTATCTCTCCAAACTAAAAACCATAACCTATTACATGCTGTGCAGCGCTGGTGGGAGTCGAATCAAACAAAACATTCAGTTCAGTCATTCAGGTATACCTCAACCCCATGAACGAGCCACCTCATTTTATAGCACTGGATAAATTATGTTTTATAAATTGTGTCTGCTCTATATTTACCAGTGACAATTAATTGTGAACAATAAATCTGCACAATCATTATCAACATATTCAGGAACCTCTAGAAAGGAGACAAGATAAGGAATTTATAGGACAAACATCAGGAGTATGGGGATTTCGCCGATTTCGCCGTTTCTGCCTCTGCTTTTTTTTTTTTTTTTTACCAGTCACATTATTTCTGTTGCACCATGGGATTGTACAGATTGTGTTCTTGTTTAGCCAAGATTTGTCATATCTATGTAAGCATTCTTTATAGGCACAGTGTGAAAGGGTGCTGGGCTATGAATCAAATGTCCCATGGAGTAAACATGTGCTGTGAAGCTGGCAGCCTTACAGACAACCTTTGAGCTGCCTCTCACAAGCACATAGAAACAATAGGTTCGCCAGGATATGAAACGTAGCTTATTAGGTCATCCAAAAAAAAAAACAGGTACCTAGCAGAAACAAAGTCAAAGTCAAGCAGAGGAAGCTGGGAATACTTGACTTTTGGCCTAGGTTTAGAGGCACATTCAGAATGACCGAAAAATGCTTCTTACTGCTGAAGGATAATTGTTCGCTCATTCAAATGCGTGCATACAGCAACCATATGATCTCCACCTCCTTATCTTTACTTCTACTCGTCTGTCACTCTTCTCCGGCTCAGTTATGGCACACTCTCCTAATTAGGTCATCATGAGGGGCATCATTGCCATCCCAAACACAGTTCCCATCATCTCTATCATCCCCACAAACACCGGCTGTCACCGGTGAATGTGGCGTGAATCAGGTGATGGAGGCGGTGCCGGTGCGTTCATGATGTCTGATGTGTGTTGATGAGTGATGCCATCCGACGGTTGATGTTGGGTGAAGCATACAGTAATGGGGAGACAGAGGTCAGAGAAACCATTACCACGGCGGGGGAGGAGGGGAAAGGGAAGTAAAAGTGGGAAGTACGCTGTTGTCTTCTCCAACTGTAGGGCGGGGACGCTGTCCTTCTCTCATGACTGAATGTCTGCTTGCTGGCTTTGCATTCATTATGATGTTGGACTGTCCCGCCGCTCGTCATGAATACATGACAGGGGTGGCATGGCATAAAATGTTACATTGTCCGTACCTGGAGGTAAAAGGGTTGGGTACTTTGTTGCTTTATGGAGAGATTTTGATCTGTTGTTCTGTCTCTTTATCCTTTCTCTCCTTTAGTATGTCTGCGTTACCTAAGGTGAGGTGGCCAAGCCTGCCAGAAAACATGAGAAATGTTTATAGTATTCGGTTGCCTGTAAGGGCTTTTAGCTCAACAATAACACATAAATATGTAAGATGATATGCACACACCCCAATCCTTCCTCTACTCTGATGACGATGTGCTTTAAATAAAGCTCTAAATTTGCATTCATTTTCTCAACTGACTCAACCGAAGCATGGTTTGACCCCAATCCTGTCATGCAAATAACTCCAGCATGGGAATAATGATAGCTCTTCAGATGAGGTGGCACGTAATTACTGTGCCTGACCTCTCCTCGCAGTTACTGACTACCAACAACATGCATGAAACCATTTAGCGCGTTCCATCTATCAACACGTGTCACATTGTTGTCCTCATGACAAGGTTACCATAGAATTACACCAACACTGCTCCGCTAAGATGCCACATATTGTTGCAAGGTTATAACTCAATGACAGTTGACGCCAATGGATCCCTCTTATTATGATGAGTTGGAACACCTTGATATCCACTGCAACATTAGTGCACCATCTGGAAGGGTAATGTGACGTCCTCTGTCGCGGTTTGGGCCCCTGCTGTGCACAGCCTTGTTGACTAATATTTCTTTGTAAAAAAAAAAATAAAGAGCAGAAGCATAGAGATGTGAAGGACATGGAGGAGCAAAGGAGGGAGGAAAGGGGAGGAAGGAGACCCTTCGATCTGAAACAGTGGATGACAAGGCAGGCAGCGGGTGGATTCATCACACAGCCGGGATTTGTTGTTCCGACACTAATTTTGGGCCCAAAGCTGTGGGTAATGAACATATCCTGTGACAAATGGGGGAATCGTAACAGTTGAAGCGTTGTTGGGGACACATTTGCATGCCAGCAGACTGCCGTGACACCACCTGGTGTCTGGAGACAGAGGAACGTGCAAGGGGAGAGAGCATGTCCCCAGAAGCGTGAATCACTGCTGTCCTCATCAACTGATGCTTGCCTTTTGATGATTCGTGGTTGACGATTTGTGGTACTGATGACAAATGCATCCATGATTTATGAGTCAGTTACCCTGAGTGCTTAAATGTAGACTGAAATGATTAGGAGACATTCAGACAAAATCTGACCTGTTTGTAACTCTCATCAGGTTTTGACAGCCACTTTCTCTCACACGGACTATGAAAAATCCGGTGCCGCCCACTTCAGCTTAATTTTTCTTTATCCTTTCAGACAGTGTGATTTTGAGAGACCTGTTCTCATTTAGCTGATCTTTACAGAGGTTCAGAGACAATGATTCATCCTGAGGCTTGATGATGGAATGAATTTGTCTTGTAGACCAACTAAAGCCAGTTATAGTTATATAGTCAGTTGTTTCTTGACAGTGGACTTAACCCCCATCTGAAAATCAACTATTGTGAAAGTTTCAACTGTCATGTCTTAGTCCCTGGAAGTATTGTCCTGCTTCATCTGAGTATTATTTTGTAACATCACCAAGGATAAAAGAAAAGTGTTGTTCATATCCCTTTTGGTAGCCAAGCACTTTGCCATACAAAGCTCTGCAATGTATTGTAGCTGACATCAGTGTGTGAAGGAACAGGTGAATGAGAGGCCTATTGTAAAGATAAAAAGCAAACAAAAAAAAACCCAACATGTGACCGAGGAGTGCTAGCATGTTTCTGACTGATTCAAATAGAGCTAATACAGATGTTTTTTCTCCACACTCCGTGGCATTGTGATTTTACGGTTCTTGATGGTCACATGTTGAGACTACTTCCATACACGGTGCTGTCATTTCATCCTGTTGAGACCAATGGCATGCTTGATCCAGGCCCTTTTCATTTGTTCCAACAGATCCCCTTTTCTCACCCATTCAACCTTGATGGCTCCTTTCACACCACTGTCTGCACCCTCCCGTGGCAGCACAATGAACACCAGTCTGTCGCCCTGTTTCACACAGACTTTTATCTGGTAAGAAGCCCACGTCTCGTGGAAAGCCTTTTGTTACCAATCTCCGAGGTGGCTGAATGGCTCCTTCCTTTGATTTGTACCTTGCCATTTTCTTTCTCTCACACTGGATATTTCTCTCTCACACTTTTCAGATGTGACAAAAGTAATCCTGTGTCTTCGCTATTGAATACCTCACTCGTTTTCTGGACATATATAGCCCAATCCTCTAGAAGTCCTTGTTGGCCATATTATCAACGTGTGTCTGGAATAGAATAAATACATATAAAACAGTAACAATCATTATCACATCGCAACATATCTTCCTGAAAAGACGGTGTTCATTTGTATTAGAAAATTGGTTATGGTAACTGACAAAGGTGTAAAGAATACCATAATATTATACTCAAGCTAAAGTACTGTTACTTTAAAGAAATTTTACTCAAGTACAAGTAAAAGTAGTTGACTAAAATGGTACTTAGGTAAAGGTAAAAATAAGTCAGTAAAAATGTACTCTGCATAAACATTACTGCCTTATATTTTGGAAAATATATGTACAATTACATATACAATGGTGTTCTTTTGTATAGCCTCACTACAGTTAACCAGAAAAGAGTACAAAGCTCAGACAATTTAACACACGTCCCTGACCAAATGAAACAAATCGACACCGCGGTGGGTGCAAAAAGCAATATACAGAATTGAGATAACTTCAACTATGCTTCAAAGAGTGCTGCATACCTTTGCACACCACATAGCACACGCACACAATGCTACACATTGCTAGGCAACGTTGTTCTCACCTGTCTGAACGTCAATCTGTGAGCCTTGTGCACCATGAAGTCATCAATCTGCTCAACTTGTTTGCCTGACAATTCTGACTGCATATTTTAACCAGTCCACTCAGGCTCTCTGTCTCACTGCTCTCCTCAAAGTTTGCCAACATTTTGAGCTGAAAGAGGCTCTGGTGTCACAACTTTGACAGAAATTATCAGCAGAATATAATAATAATATAAGAGCAGAAAGGCCTCACACACACTGAAACTATAAGATCCAATATGTTATAACATGTCGCCTAACATCTGGATATGTTTCTGTGTCACTTAGCATGCTTGCTGGATGGTGCATTAAAATCAGTGATTGATGAGGTAGATGCAGATTTTTTGGCTGGACCGCAGAGGGCCAGCCCTATGGGTTGCTCTGTGGCTGAGTAAGTGAGTAAGTAAGTAAGTGAGTAAGTGATGAAGTTGCGGGATTGGTCAGTCAAGTGTAGGAGTGGCTACGTCATCAGGGGGTGTTGCTCTCGCCTCGCGCAGCACCAATGGCGTGTGTGCCTGAGTTCAGTGCGACTCTGAGCAGCCGGTTGTTTCTGTCCACTCTCTCCTCGCTATACGTCTGTATGTTCACAAAG
>JBBPCS010000359.1:11580525-11598089 GCA_037974645.1 Hollardia meadi
TTGGTGTCCTGACAACATTACTGTTAAGTATAATGGCGGTCCAGCCATATACTAGGTTTCACCTAGTCTTGTTTTTAACCATGCTGAGATTCAATAATGCTAACTTTAACCCAGAATAACTTCATCCTTAATTTTAGTGCATCATTGTTTTTACTCTTCGATAGATGCAACGTATGTAGCGAAGTACAGTAATTGTTATAAAAAGTAATTATTTTTTAAGAAATAAAAGTCCACAAAAAAACAACTTAATTACGGTAATGTGAGTCAAATGTAATCAATTACTTCCATCGCTGGTTGGTGTATATATTTTGAGGTCAAAATACCTGAGTGTTTTGTCAAATTCAACCTCACAACTCAAACTAAAAATTGCCAAGCCTAGTCAGTGAAGGAATAACAGTTTCCTGCCTTGTAGAGCACCTCTACAACCCTCATCTCTTATAAAAGCTTCCCTTTTCTCACTCCTCTGTTAGGAGAAAGCCAACAACAATCTTCTCCCAGCAGAGTGAGTGGCGGTGTCAGGCAGGAATCAGCCTTTATATAGATTGTAATTGTTTCTCCCTGCTCATGCGTCTCTCTTCCCATCCATCTCTCTTTTTCTCCGTTTTGGGCAGGTTTCAACCGCACAAGGTCATTGCTCTTAGGCAGCCGCAACTCGGCTTTATTGTTCCAGCGGGTCAGCGGGTCCGACACACATCACAGCTATTATTCCTCAGGAACAAATGGCCGTTCCACGTTTTGATCTATGGCCTTCCTTCTCAGACACTTCCATAATACCCTTGACAGGATTTCTTTTTTGTCCTGTCCCGTTTTTGCTGATGATCCATCTCTTTTTACCACCTCTTCCTCTTAAAGTGCCATATCATTGGTGAGAGTGATTTATAATTGCAGATTTGATAGAGTAGGTGATGGTTGACATATTTTTGTTATAAATGTTGGCAATATGGCTGTGATAATAAATTTGAACCTTGCTCCCGTAGGATGCCTTTATTTTTTACGTCTTGCATGTTGATAACAGTGTAGTGTAGTGACAAACTGTTTCTAATAAAACTTTTTACTGAAAACAGGATGTTTGATGACTCACCTGTGTTAAAGTTGGAGTCCCGCCCAGTCGCTAGGTTAAAATGTTAGCATTGAAAATCATACTTTTGTATGTTTTATACGTAATGTAACACATCACCATTTCTTCAATATATGTGATATCATATTCAGATTACATGTACATAAGCTGACTTTCTCATTGGTAGGTGAAAGGGTTGGCGATGGCGTAGCACCTGGGGGAAATAGCTGTTTCACCATATCAAATGTAAAGTTCATACATATCCCTGGTCTGCAGAAACGTACAGCGCCAACATTTATTCTCGGGGATTGGGTTGTGGAAGAAGTACAATATTTGTGTCTGTAATTTATTCTCAAAGTGCAGTGAGAAGTTCATGCTGACATTCAACATTGGTAAATCTTCCTTGAATTTGAAACAACATTTCAGAATTTTGAGGGCATATTTAACCTCTGGCCAGGATTTCGCCGGCACTCACCTACAACAGCAACATCAGCTTGTCTCTGATTAATGAGTTTCACGTGACATTTTCAGCCTCTCGTCAGAAGTCAAACAGTAGGATCATTTGGGCGACCCCCACTGCCCCTGTTTTACATATGAATAAGAGGCTTATCATTTGTGGCATTGCAGGCTGGGATTGGGCAGAGGCGGGCGTGTGAGAGGGGGCATATGTGGCACTGCCCAGTAGAGTGATTTCTTTTTTTTAATTTTACATCCTCTGACATTGATGGCATTGATTGGAGCCCAGCTTTAAAACACTGGAGGCCTCCTGAAACAAGCTTTGAGCTCATTCCAAAAATCCCCCCAAAACATACCAACACCATGAATAATGGATGGCACATCACTAGTGTGTGCATGTTTTAAGTACACCGAACTAGTCAGCCTCAGTGATGGTTGCACTGACAGGTGGGCTTAGTAACTCAAGCTGAAAAAAGAAATACACACACACACACGCGCGCATGCACACGCACACACACACACACACACACTTGCACTATAGATGCAATAACATCAGTCAAGAATGACGTTGAAGTAAGCCTTTAAAACCATACATTACATGAATATACTGTACATACATACAACATTACATTTCAACAAAAAAAGAAAAAAGCTACATTTTTTTTATATTTAAAAAAAGGCATGGAGATAGAACAGACAAGAATAAGCAACAGTGAAATTAAGAAGTTAAAATATGTAAGGGCATGCATGTGTTTCTGTCACAGGGAGACCTTGAATATTGAACACCAGCACGTCTAAGTTCCCCTGTGCCATATGGGCATTTGTGTTGTTGTAAGACATACAAACCCACTATTATTGCCCAAGTATTATCTAGTTGCACCTGAATTCCCTGCAGCCCATCCACATGCATAATAAATCCAGGAAATGTCAGCTGTGAGGCCTGAGGGAGAACCGTGCCATTTGTTTAAGCTCTGGCTTGCAATACAGCCTCGTGCCAGTGATGTTTGGATAGAAGTGAATGAATAAAGAATTGTGGCACTTGCATGTCAATCAGGGGTTTACAGGACCCTGAACATGGTGAGCCTTAAGCCAACATATGTCGCAGATACAAAATAAGCCCCCAAAACAATAACACAGACGGATGGTAAGTATTTTGATCAATGCTGCTCTCATCATCTCAGCACTCGCGCACATGCATATTCATACATCTGTGTCACACCAGAAAGTGATTAGCAATTTCATTAACAGGAGCAATAAAGCATGAGAAACCACACTAACGCAGCATTACCAAGATGTCCACTCAAAGTAATTTGATTCTGACTAGCATGTTGAAAACCACAACAGGCGCAGTTCTGTTGTTTTAATAGACTTTCTGTTTAGCATCTGACAGCATATTGAAAGAGTAGCTCACAGCTTTTCCTCTCTGTCCGACTGACTGACTGTGGGTTTTTGGTTGCTGACTCCTGGAGGCCCAGAAGTTTCCACTGGCTTGTTTTTCATTCCCACAATCCCTTTCCCTGCTAGCCAAATCACTGAGCTATGACTACAGGCCTGGTTGGAAGTCCTTATCTGCTATCATTAAAGATGCATTTATTCCACTGCCTCAGGTGCTTGTGGGTGTTGGTGTGTGTGTATGTGTGCACTTTCAAATGCCTTTTCCTTGTTTGCATGTGTGTGCTTGGTTGATCTATGAGTGTGAAAAAAGGGAGGGAGCGAAACAGAGGAAGGGGGTATAAATGTTTGTGCGTGTATGTGTGGGTGGCTTCATGGGGGTCCTGTGTGTGGAAGTGGTTAAGGCTTTGTGTGTTTCTGTGCATCTGCCTCTGATGTGTGTGCATTCTCCAAGGTTAACACACTCCTCCCACACTAGGCTGATCTAAATAGAGACAGAGCCAGGGTAAATGGGGATCAGAAGTCAAGCGCTGGAAACCATGCTAAATTATCGGCGGAAATCAACGCTGTCCTCATTAATTACACAAAAGGCCGTTAGTCATTTCCACCTTCTCCCACCAACCCGCCCTCCCAACGCCTCTCAAACTAACTGATGCTTCTTCAGTGATTTCTCTCACTTTTGCACACACATAAGGCAGGCCCACAAATCTCAGCATATTTTATAGCCCGGCACATACGCACACATGCGAAAACAGAACAAGGGTGTAGATGAAAGGAGAATCTGTCTTTGCCGCTGACATTGAAAACAGAGCAACCAAAAGATAATGTAGTCTGTGAGTCACGTTCACCTTGGGTTCTCTCCCCCTTTCATTTCAGCTTTTGTCTTCCACTAAAGGTAGCCGTGTTGTTGTTATCTCCCCAACAATTACTTCAATAATTTATGGCAATGAAACTAAGAGAGGTGTGCTCTGCATATTGTTGTTGATAAGAGGTGCCTGTTTATAAGAGACTGTCTTCATTCACCACAATGAAGAGCCCTGACAGCATTTTAAAATGGCTGTTCTTTTACCTTTATTAAACAAACAAGATGCTACAGGTCATTAATGACCTATAGAGGTGTTGGTAGCATATTTTAGAACTAAAAATATGTTTAATTAGACAGAGTCCAGTAACGTGTGGTAAAGTCTTTGCCTAAGCAGGCAGTGCCATACACTGTATGTCTACAATTAACATAGCAGTCCAAGTTCATCTGAGGCATGGATAAACAAAATATAGTCTTCATTTAGGCTACAAATCAACAAATATGCTAAGGCAGGGCTCAACATTAACATTTGCACTGCTGCTAGTTGAACGGGGAAGAGTGAAAAGAAGTGCATGTTATCTCACGTGACATAGAACAGCCATAGACTGTATTACTGAGGCAGGCTCGGTGAACACACACAAAATTATTCTCACCAAACTATGGGCAAGAAAGAAAATACCGAGAACCAGATTTCCCAGAATGTTGAATTATTCTTTGAAGGTACAATGAAGCTTGATGCAGAAAAATGGAAAACCATTTTAAGTAACATAAATCCTGCTGATATCTAATAAAACATATACAGTAATGCATATTTAAAAAAAAAATCTTGTCTGTATAGTTGAATTTAACAAAAGTTGGGTGAGTTTAATGGAGGTTGGCAAATATAAGAAATTTAGCATTTACCATCATCCAAAGAAGGAAGGTCAAATAGAAAGACTGTTTTAACAAACATGGCCGACACTACTTGGTCTGCAAGGTAAGACTGTTATGTCACATCTCATTTTTTGGTGTTTGTTTATTTTGTGTATAAACATAACTAATCACACAACCACACAGCCATCAACCAAATCACTGTTATGTACTTGTAAAGACACCAAAGAGCAGTATTGTAAAACATCATAATTAATAGTTTTAATTCTAAATTGTCTGGTACTTTTGTGCAAAATGCACTAGTTATTTAGTCGACCTTTTCGGCCTTTTTAGCACCAACATATCCAGGAATACCTGTTGTATTGTATTGATCATGTTAAATACAAAATGAAAGGTAGAAAAGACGGGTCGTGCCTAAAAATAATTCCACTGCATGCTGATTTCTCCATTCGACAGAGTTAGTTGGGGTCTTAAAGAAAGCCATTCATTATTTCCCAGCTGAGGTGGATTACTCGTTGACGGGTGCTGTTTGACATTTACCGTATGCATTTCATTATTGGAACTGACCTGGAAATTAACGGCACCTACTCAGCGGCTCAGCTCCAACCCCCCATGTGCAACTCGCCAAAGCATTGACCCTCTCTTCGTCTCCCTCCTGACCTTTTAGTACTGCATTATTTAATGCACACAAATCCCACACAGACCGCCACTGAATGCTAGGAAAAGGTATTGACAGAGACATATGGCTGCTGGTGGATAACATGCATAATTGAGGGGTATGAAAACAGGTTATATCCCTGGTTAAGGTGTGTGACTCAAAGACACCAACCTTCGTCCTCTGTGCCCACTGCTGTGGGAGGAGTCCTCTGTTTGAATGGCTAATAATTATACAATCATCTTGAGCTACACAATATGAAAACCCTGTAATATAGCCATATTCTGTCTTTGAGAAATTCAGCATGAGTGCTGTAGATTAGCACACAAAGACTGTGGTGATTCTACAAAGACTATTTCTGACTTCATTTCTGATCGTTAAAGGGCAATGTCAATCCAAGATCCTCTTGCCATATGTTGCATTTAGATCAAGTCTATGAAAAGATGCCATGTGACTCTTCAGCCTGGTCTCACCACATGGCGTCTAAATAACAGGCCAGTGTCTTAAGTAATTTTTGCGTAAACTGACGTAGTCCACAGTTAGGGGAGGTTGGGGTAGTGGATGGGTCAAACAAGCAGTGGACCTTGACCCAGGAGACTGGAGTTCGTGTCCCCTGTGAAACCGAAAGTTGATATTGACTGTTGTTCATTCTTGTCAAGTTACGTATAATGTTTTGAACTTAAGTCATATAAGTAACGTAAGTTACTTGATGTACGTAACATAACTAAACTGATTTTAACCCAAATCATGATAGTTGTTTTTTCCTAAACCGAACCAAGTTGTTTTTATGCCTAAACTTAACCAAACTACCACTGTAGGTCACGTGACTAAGACAACAAATGTCGACACACAATGCTGCATGTCTAAAACTCATAAAATGCGGACGCCGTTAAATGAAACGCAAAAAGCTTAAAATGTGTGAAATGACATGCAAAATGTGGCAAAAAGTGGCGTGTTATTCATACGCAATCCCATGAGATCATGTTGGACTCTATATCTCTAATGTCACAGAGAATCAGAAACGATACATTAAAATGCAAAGCTTCATCTATACGACTGAAAGAATATATGCAAACTGAAGCTTGATGTCCAAAAGCAGTGGCTATTTGCAAAATCAACAAAACTAGTGATGCTTTTCAATGCGTTTGTAAATAGGATCCACTTAATTTTCCATTTCCATTAAATCTTTTACTGTACTTTTCCCCATTAATAAAGCATTTCTTCATTAATTTCACACAGGCCTAATATTTACAGTGTCTTATGACAGACATAATTAAAGTGTTGAAATATGAGATTTTAAAAGAACTCCTTGTAGAAGTTCCACATAAAAACATGAGAGCATTACAAACAGTCTGTTTGATCAAAATTCTATCGACAAATAAATGCACCTGATATGGTTATCGGCAGTGCACTGTCATAGATCAGAGGACAACTTCCTCTCAGTGGCAGCACTTTGATGACTATCTGAAAAGTGTCACAAGGGTCCAAAAAAGCAATTTAATAATTAACAAGAGTTTACAAGAAAACCAAAGAAAATAAATGATAGCATGGTGGAGGAGGACAATGAGTCGACATTAACAATCAGGTCTGCCAGTGAATAACGAGCTCGCCCCCAACATTTTAATTAGCAGCCCGCTGGACGGCACAGTGATTAATGAACACTATTTGATTTCACCGTTGCTGTGAATTAATAACAAATTGACATTTAATGAAAATTACTTACTGCAATTGGAATTAAAGCTGCTTTTTGCCCCTCTATGCACCACAGAATAATAATAAATACAAATGCTGTTATCCCCAATTGATCACAAACATGTGTTAAGAGAGATATCAAAGGTGATGGGATGGAATTACAATTATATTAAGAAAACAAAATTAAAGACACCAATTATCTTTTTCCTAGCCTCGACTTTGGCCAGTAAGACGATGAATTCCATGATTCCATCATGCCGTGTCTCAACTGAAAACACTGCCTGGGGATAACAATGGGAAATCAAACAATTAAGGCCTCAGTATGATTCAGACAAAGTACTTGTCAGATGGTATAACCATGTCTGAAACACCCTTTTTTTTAAGGTGGGAGGTTGCATCTGGCAATTTTTGTAATCACACAGACAATCACAGCCATTATAACCAGCAAGTAGCCAGTGTGGAGGTGTGACAGTTGGTGCAACACATTCTCATCCCAGGTCGTTAGGTACCGATACTTTGTCATGTGCCCCTTGCATCTTATCCAAATGCACAAGGTACCCTTCGGCGTCTGCAGCCGATGTGCTAAGCCTTCCCTGACCCACAAGGTACCATTTGGTAGTGTTCCCTTTCAGTGTCTGGGCGACGCGAAAAGGCTTATGTCCCTCACGTCTCATCCTGAAGCACAGGATTTGGGTTACTTGGTTAAGTTTAGGCACAGGTTTAGGGAAAGGCGGTGATGTTTGGTTTCAAACTGGACGCGAACTCTGGTCTTCGGGATTAAAGACGTGTGATCTCCACCCCTCTTGGGACTTTCTCGTTTTGTAAATGACGTCTGTTCAGGTCGTCTGATACTGATGCAGATGGGTTACCATCACCATTTTGCAGTTAGTATTAGAATTAGTAGAATTCCCAAAGTAAACTCCAGTGTCAAACTCCTGAGGTTTGTACTTCCTCCATCCTGACCATGAATAGTACTTCCCTCGCTTGAATATGCATTTCCATGAAAAATAACTCAGAAAGGAATTACATTTTCCCCCAAAAACACATTTGGCAATACAAAGAAGTTGTGAATCTAATTTGTAGGAGAAAGGGTTGAGTTGGATGGCATATCGTACAGCCTATTCTTTTGCAAGATACTAAGGCCTATAGGGTTTTGACTAGGTTACTTTGACATGTACCTACTCAGTAGTACGGAATGTTTTATGTTTACTATAGATCAGCCAGTGAGCAGACTCCCAATGAATTCTAAAATCTCAACTTTATACATAAAGTACTGCATTTGTGATTTTGTTCTGAGTCTCTGAATTCTCCCCAGCTTTTTGCTGAAGATCAAACACTTAATTTGTCTTGGTGGGGGTTGTAGCACAGCACCCACCAGGTGAGTCTGTACCCTGAAGCATGGTGGCCACCTGTTGGCACTTCAGCCCATGATGCCTTCGACACAGACATACTAGCCTGAGGTTCATTTTGCCTCAGCTGCCTCCTTGCCCGGCCCACCATGAATGCGGAACCTAACTGACCACATAGAGCTCCAATCAATATTTTTGCTTCTATGAAGATCAAAAAGGGCTTTGTTTATGTGTATTTCAGTGTGTAGGGATTTTCTAGTTAAGGATCCCCTCTGTGACTACTGCTCCATGCAGCGGAGTCCATCCCTGTTCATTTGTTTGTATGAATGTCTGCGCTCCACTTTATTCCTATGCTTTCAAATTAATGGTCTGCATGTGTTTGTACATGTTTCTGTGAAGTCCAATATAAAGGCAGGGTTGGATGCTTTCTTTCATTTTCAATAATTAAACAGACTCATTTCACTTTCCCAATGTCAGCCCCTTAATGGTGACTACAAACAGCCAGGGTTTGAATGGTTTAATCAAAGTTTGATAAACACTCAGAGCTCCACATACCACATCTGTGTTTCATTTTTGCTCAAGTATCACATTCCTCTCATCCTTTCACTTTGTTTACCATGCAAAGATTTCTGCCCCAGATGATTTTTGGGGAAATTTTGCTGTCTTGGATTTAATTAGGCTTGGGTTTTGTGATACCTCCCTGCTTATAAAATTACCAAAGATGTTGACTGAGTTGTAAAATGGACTGCCACAGCTGTTTAATATTAAGATATGTAACTTGGAGATCTTTTCTTTGACAATTTGAATATACAAGCAAATGAAATATATGACTCTGTTTAACTTTCCTATACAGTGGACAGTGTCTTAAATATATAGTCTCAGTAACCAGCCAAAGCTATATTTTTTATCAGGTTTTTCCTATATGATGCTGTTTTAAAGCAAAAGAAGAGGGCAATCAAAATCACTGCCTGGTGAATTTTCTGATTTATGTTCTTCTAAATAATATTTCTTGACCACAACCCCCATGGGCATCTGAACATTACATTTATTGATTTGCACACCTAACACCATGGCCTCCATTTTATATCATTCCATAGTATTTATTTACGCTCACATTTTGTGTTGTTACAGACTGTATTTCATGAATAATGAAGAACAATCCATCAGTCAATGAGCGGGGAAGAGAATCATCTTACTGTCACAGCACTTAGATGAAAAATCACACCATGCACTACATTTTCACTAAATGCCCAAGACATTCATAGAGGTGTTTATCGGCCAACTGGCAATGGCTCACAATGAGACGCTTCAAATCGCCTCAGGGAAAGAGACGTTTGGAGAAATAACGAATTAGTCATTGAAATAAGACGACTCAATAGCACAGCAGACAAATTGCAGGAGCTGGGCAGTGCTCATTAATTCTAACTATGGGTTCCTCAGCTGCATTGATCATATCCTCCCTTTATTCCAGTAAATGGTGAAAGTATGAGTGATATGATATGAAGATGGCATTGGTGTACCCTTTTCCAGTCACCACTGAATATTAAGTACATTATGCTCTATGTACGTGATGTTTACCACATGTGCGCAGATTTGTTTATCATTGCCACAAGCCACGATGGTGTGAAATCACATGTGTTGTTCTCTTTCACATCCTTTCTAATCAAGTCTGAAAGGTGTAAACAATAAGGGTGGAGCCTAGATGATGCTATGCCCAAACATGTCCACTATCATCAGATCTGAGAAGAAAATAATGAAAGCAGGCGAAGGGCTGATAATAAGTAAGTGAAACAGAGCAGAATCAGCCTCACAAACTTAATAGAAAGTTATGAGTGTATCAAGACATGGCTGATGCTTGAGTAGTCCAATAAGGGAGAGTTAAAACTTCTGCCAAAAGAAGAATAATTTGTCTAAAGCCGGGCTCAGGCTACAGGAGTTTCCGGCCAATTTAACCCTGATTTGCCCCTCCCGACAATCGGAGGAGAAATCTGCTCTTGGACCTTGGTCAGTGATGCATCTCCTGACCATTTTCTCCTTCAGACTCGTGTAGCTGTTTTTTTCCTCACTGTAAAGCCTACAGCAACTTGTTGCACCAAGTCAATCTCCATTTTGTTCATATCTGCTTCCCCATTAGATCAGGTGAGAGAGATCACGTGAGGTGGTGCACTGCTTCTTCTGGCACGATAATCATACTGTAGTGTGTGATGCGCATTATTTTCAAATCTTGTAGTGTGAGCATGTGAAGTTTTTCATTACGTGTGTGATGCAACCTGATTTCAAAATCTGCTAGGCTTTTAAAACTCCTGTACTCTGAGCTAGCACGCTAACATTAGCATGTGGTACGCCATCATTAATACTGTATATCAGTGGGTTTTGTTCAAAGGTGGTTGGTGTTTGTGTTTGAATCCCAAAACTTTAACTGTGAGGACTTGATGGTCAATTGATGTCGTGAAACCTTAATGTTAGGCTAGCTGCTGGTTAACCCTGATAAATCTAAATTATTGAGGAATTTAACTATTTAATTTAGCTGTTATTGCTTATTGCTGTAATTAGTATCGTAATTTTAATATTTACATTTTTTTGCGAAAACTTAAAGTGAACTCACCCAAAATGACACTAGTAATCTTTCATAGCAGAAGAAAACTACATATGCAAAAATGTAGGCCATAACAATTACAGCAGATCAAAGCCAGTCTGTAAACTGTAAAGGATGCTTACAACAGACAGAGTAATACTGTTAGTGTTTACCTTTGTTTTCTGATTTGAAATTAATTTGGTAAATCCTTTGAGAGTTTGTGTAAAAAAAACCCTTTACAATTGTTTTACTATTATTATTTAGCATTGTCACTACATTTTCTAAACTCAACAATTAACTTATACAGTGCTAGTATTATTGATAGAAAAGATGGGCAGAATTATAAAATAAGAATCAGATTGTAAAAATCTGCATTATCACCCTTTAAGAGGAATCTAAAAATTATGTTAAAGCCAATAAAATATATTCAACTGCTTTCCATCACAGACAGACAAAACTCTTAAATGCACAGGATGTAATATCTGTGCTAAGGGGTGTTAAATCAAAACAAAACTAAAGATGAAAGTAGCATGGAATCATTGGAGTTGTTGTCTTCATTGTTAAACAACCACCATTGCCAATGAAAATCTATCTGCTGTTTAATGTTACCAGATGAGGTAATGTTTTGAAGTTTTCTTTATTTTATACGTTTAGTTACGTTGACTGACTTCCTTCCCCTCACTCTAGTGTTTTTCACAAGAGCAAACAATGTCCAGATGGGGGGTGGGGCTGTGATTGGCTGACAAGTCCGGAACTCAGCCTCAGCTCAGCTGGAAACATTTATTTTTCACTTGCTCCCTCAGACAACAACTTGATCCATTCCAATGGCATGATCGCATTGAAAAGTAGAGTTTTCTTCCCTTATAAGGCCTGCGAGCTGAGCTGCTGCTAACGTTAGCCCAGCTTTTTTAGAGATGCTCAGCTGGTTTATATGTTTGAATTCATTTAGTGTTCATCGTTCCCAAGACGAATGATCCACAGAAGTCTCCTCCTTTCTGAATAAAGCAGTTTCACGTTAATGAACAGTGTCTCACCGACGCTCTTCGGATTTCTCTTAAGTATTAGCAAAAAACGAACAAATGAAACAGAAACCTTGAACAAAATACAGATTTCTCTGGGATTGAAAATTGTTGAAAACAATTGGGATAATCTAAGTACACAACTCAACAAAATATATGACAAAGGTCTCGTCTTTTTTTCACATTAAACTGTTATTTATCTTTATATATTTAAAATGTTTAAAGCAAAATATTCAACAACTCATTTTGTTAGATAAACTCCTGTAAAAAATTATTTCAGTAACTGAGCTTAAAATGTTATTCTGTTTACTCATTATGTCTTTCATCATACAACCACCACACTTACTCTATTACAGGAAGTGTGTATTGGATGCTATACACAGGGAACTGGAGCATTCAGGCATGTGCAGTACAGATGTGTACATGTCCACAGGAAGACAAGGAAGACTCCCAGGTTGCTTGGATTTCTGTAGTGGTCCATTTTGCTGACCCTTGCTGGAGATGTAAGAGCCAGAAGAAAAAGAGAAAAAAAAAGAGATTGAGTGAGAGACATGATGGAACCGAGAGAATAAGATAGAACTGAGAGAGGTCCTCTCGATGATTGGATTGTCAGGGAGGAGAAGAAGGAGAAAGAGGTGAGCAGGGATAAGTTAATGACTAGTATAGTGGTAAGTGGGGGAATGCTGGGAAAGCTTGGTCTTGATCCATGCCATTTAACAACATAATGTCCCTCTTCTAATCCCACAAGCAAATATGGAACCTTCTCTTCTCTCATCTCTCATTTTAGATTTCCAAACAAAAGTGGCAGATTTAACTCCAACAGTGCTTCATACTGGACCGTTAGCATTTACACAGATAATAAGAATAATAAGCATAATCATTTTCAGTCCAAATCCATCCCAGTAAACCTTTGCACAGCCTGTGGTTCTTTTTCATTCAGCAAGGATTTGTATCATGTGAATTTCAGCTTTTATCTTCATGAAACATTCTTAACCCACATCTCACAATTTTCAAAACAATCACCTCCTATCAAAATCTGTAATATACTCTGCTCATGTAAACTAGAATTGCATCCATATTGTACAAATTCTCATTAATGGAATAGGTCAGTATAACTCTCAAAAATAACTTGATCTGTGCTGAAGATATCCTCTATTTGATTCAAGTAAGGCTCAGAATTCATTTCCTCAGACTTATGGTGCTTGAACAGTGACATTTCTTTTTGGCATTGATAATAAAATTTGGCATTGAAAACAAAACATGAACTGAAAAAGGAATCATTGGCATTTTTATTTGAAAAAGTTGTATTGGCGCTGAAGCACAAAATTTGACACTGAAAGAAATTCCATTTAAAAATAAAACACAGACATAAAAAAAATATTTCATTTTATTTATATTTTATGTGTTCTGACAATCTTATGATTTTTTTCTTCAGATTTTCTTCTTCTTTATTTGTCTTTTTTCAATGTTTTTTATGCTGTCAGTAAAACTCACCACTTTGCCGTGGAGAGAAAAGGTTTGAGGGGAGGGGTCGCAACAGTGTATTTTGCATATCTGTATACTTGAGAAACGTAACTCCTCTGGACCGGAGCCTTAGACGAAGCTCTAACATGGGTTTAGCATACTATTTCACATTAAACTCCCAAACCGCAAGTTTTCTGTTTCTCTTTGCTTTTGATTTTTCACATAAACCGAGCTAGATTAAAGTTAACTTTTACCTGACATTTTGCTGGTATGGCAGAATTCCTGGGTCAAGCTCTAACATTTTATCATATATTCCATTCACATAGTTCTACAAAGTCTCCTTCTCTTTACCTTTCTCTCAATCTCTGTATATTTGTCTGTTCTCTTATCATTTTAAAAATCTAGATTCTGCCTTTTTAGTTATATAATGCGACTGAGCATGGTAACAAGTGATTACTTCAGGATTTGCTCAATAATGTGGGCACTCTAAATGCAACACAGCAATACATATAGAATGGTTGGTAATTATCAGCTTCAAGTAAATCAAGCCATTCACTGCTCAAGCGGTGTAAACATCAACTACACATTGGTCCATAATGGCAAACAATAATTAGTGGTGAGGAAGGTTGTTAAGTGTTAGTGGTTGCAGAAGTGCCGTGATGAGTTGAATTTCTAACTATACAATTGTCACATTATGGGAGAAGGTTTGTGCAGGCGTCCTTTCATTCCCCAAGGCGCAATCAGTTGTAGCTGGAGGTCAGCTGCTCACAGCCGTTTTAAATGAGGAATGCAAATAATGCTAACAAGCTGTGGCTGCGAGGCTCTACGTTGCCAGAATAATCTTTTCCCACAGACTGCCAGCCAATGGCTCTGTCCATGGTCCTGACATACTTTGCAGCATTGAAAGGCAGACGGCAGGAAATTGTTTAGTAAGTGTTCTGTGTCCTGTGATGTAGGAGCTCGGCTGGTATCAGCATGCCAAATGTTTCCTTTAAGAGAGCGTTTTCAGGAAAACAAGAAGTGTCTAAACTTGGGATGGCTTGTGAAGTTAGAGAAGTCACTTCACTTGTACCTACTTAGTCGGACCATGTCAGAGCTTTAATCAAGGCATTGTATGAATGATAGATGATTGTGCAGCACTTTGGAAGTACACATCACATCCCAAAATTAGACTTGTATATTATTCCTACAGAAGAAATGATAAATATCTGGATTTAATCAGCTGGAAGGGAAAGCCCTCATACTTTTGACAAACAAGGAGTTACACTCTACTTTTCAGAAATTCAAAGTTTCGGCTCTTTAACGTTCCTACCAGGAGCACTAAATTCCCCAGGGCATCGTGAACATATACAATTCATTCGTCATTTTCAATAACCATATCAGCACAAATAAATGACCCGAAAATCTCTCAATAAACATACAGTATTTACCCCGATATAAAGTGGGAGATTACTGGATTAAGCAAGGTTTGATAGTAATCCCCCCAAAATCTTTAAATATATACTTTAAGTTCAAATTGCATAAAATTCCATCATTCATTTTGTTTTTTTTCTGGAAAATAGCTGTGGAGGGATGAATGAGCTGTTGATCAATAATGCATCCATGTATTCATTCTTTCTAAACCGAAGTGATTCATAAGTTTTGCCCATTCATTTAACCCAGTGCACACTGTGCCTTAATCGCTTCAATTTAAATTTAATAAGCATTTAAATGTGTGGCAGATGAAAAATTCATAGCACAGTGCAGGAGAGTAAACTCAGCTTAAGTGGAAGGAATTTATGTGATTTCAAGAGCTCTGTGTTTGTGTTATACCAGCAACTAAAGCCACAACAATTTCTCTGTGTGTTAGTGTGACTTATTTGTGGGCACAATCTAACGCTAAAAGACAACTGTAGCACTAAAAATGATGCTGCAAAAATTAATCCTTAGCAACATGCGAAGTTCAAAGAAAAAGTCATAGCCTGGAAATCATGGGTGTTTAGTTGAGCAGAAAATGTACAGGGTATATGTCTAATGAGCTCATAAGATGATGAAAAAACAGCGAGGAGGGGAACAAGAAACAACAAAACAGTAATGAAACACAATAGTCTGAAGACCTTTCCTCTATACAGTGTTTTCACTTTGGGAAATCCAATTTCTAACCTAACCAAGTAGAGTTTTCTGCTTCACTGGCATGAACAGGCTTGGCCGCTCACCTGCAGTGTAATTAAAGCTAAACAAACTCCATCAATCAGCTGCCATTACCACAAAGGGGAAGGAAAAGGAGAAGGGAGGGAGAGGAAGAAAAAAACGAAGATGGAAGGGAAGGGAGAAAGGAGAGGCAGGGGGAATGCAGAGTGAGGGATGGAGGGAAAGAGGACAGAAGAAGAAAAAGGTGGATGGAAAGATGAGTGGAAGGCAGGAGCCAGGAAAAAGAAAACGAAACAATCTGGCCAAATAAGGTTTGGAGTGGAGGGTAGTGAGCTGGGTGATTACAGCAACTAGACTGACTCACCCAGAGAGAGGCCTCTGGGGAGCTGTGTGTGTGCGCGCATGCACACACGCAGAGAGAGAGAGAGAGAGAGAGAGAGAGAGAGAGAGAGAGAGAGAGAGAGAGAGAGAAGTGCAGATTCTGTTTAAGACTTAAACACAAACCCTGGTGGTCACACATGCTCTCTGTAAAATTCAGAAAACACTGCTCACATTTGTGAACAATGCTGCAGGCTTTATATCAGGCCTTATAAACATGCACACTTTACAGAGACACACACACACACACACACACCACCAGTTATTGTTCAGTTTAGTGCGTTTGATATTTTCTGGTCCCCCCTTGGTGCATCTGCTGCCTGATGTGATGGGGGGCACGTCACTAACTCTGTCAGCGGTCCTCAGCTTTTTTCCTCTGAAGTGTCAAGCATCATCAGTGCTCAGGTGCTCCACAGTTGATCTTCTGCCTCTCCTCAGCACCCTGCTGATAGATGCTATCTGCTCTCATATTACCCCTCTAGTTATAAAACAACACTTCTCTCTTCCTGTTTCAGGCTGTCAGCATTAGTTTCCTGCAATGTTTTTTTGTTTTGTTTTTCTGTTTCGATCAATTGTTGGATCAGCAGCCAACAATGACTCAAATTTGCTCAAACAGATAGCAAAGGAGCGAAGGTTAGAGGAGTTTTACTGTAAAGGGAAAGTTGGAGACTTTTTGAAAAAACAACAACAAAAAAAGAATGCCCACAAACTCACTTAACTTTTACATTTTGTTGACATTTTGTTGACTTTACTTCCTCATTTTTTGAGGTCCCACTGCTGTGTATGTAAAAACAATAATAATTACTATAAATGCATGTGTCTGTTGCATGTGACCACAAGAAAGGTCAAAATCTTTCTTAGACCTTGTATTGACAAACTGTAAAACTAACAACAGAAATCCAAATAAATGTATTCAGTATTTAGTAGGTTAGTGATGTATAATATATATAGAGAGGACAGGCAGGAGAGAGAAAGAGCATAATGTGCAGCTAAGAGCCCCGGGCTGGGATCAAACCCGGGCCGCTGCACTAAGGAATCAGTCTTAGTTTAAGGTGAGCTAATGAAAATCCTTTATTAACCATTACAAACAGAAGCAATGCTTTATTTTCTGTGTTGTTATGACCCCCAAAATGCTTCCATTAAAAGGGGTTTAACATAAACACAAGATTCAAGATGCAGCAAAGGAATCCTTATTAATTTGAAAAAACAAAAAAAACAGACAAATCAGAAACCAACCAGAAACAACTTAGATAACAAAACCAAAAAGCTGATAGGCCGGTCAAAATGAACAAAAGGCCACCCGGAAGAGTCCAAGAAGGACCATCGGACTAGGCGCCAACCCTTTACCCTAACACAACATTCTCCAACTAAACCTCATAGAAACAAAGCCGCGATGAGAGGACTACCGAACACCTCTGTAAAACCAAAAGAAAACAACAAAACAATAAACTTTCGATAATAAGCTGCAAGTAGCTTTTCACAGAAGAGAGCACAGGACATAATTAACAGACAGCATGTTCCCAAGACAACCAGCATGTAACAGTGTTGGAATTCTGAAACAGACTCAGCTCAAAATCGTGTTGATAACTGGGGTGGGCGTCGGCCTGCTCCCTCTGGGGTGGTCCTGGGGGGGCTCTGGTCTTTCCGCTGTGTGGCGGGCCCTTCGCTGGGGGTCTGGGCGGGTCTCGGGCGCGCGGGGTCTCGGGCCTCTGGACTCGGCTTGCT
>JBBPCS010000359.1:11607460-11620055 GCA_037974645.1 Hollardia meadi
CGGACTACTTGATTACTATAAACAGATTATTTAAACAGCATTTGTATAGGAATGATTCTGTCCTGAACCTTTAGATCACTACAAGCGGTTTCCTCTGTATTTCCAAAACAATTAGAATTATATCCAAATAAGGTTGTGTCTAGCTAAAGCCTCCTCTTCCCAGTTGGGAATTTATGATGTACTTCTGAATTGGAAATATTTCACATAATTTACGTACATTTTTGAAAAAAATCATGGACATATGTACAAATGTCAAAGGCTTGGACTGAAATAACATCAGGAACGTGGCAGATTGTTATCAAGAACATTTATTACGAAAAAAAAACTATGTTCACAAAGAAGAAATTTACTGGAGTCAAAATACTTGCATGTAGAAAAAATTTGGTTACAAATGCGGCAATGTTAAACTTGTACCAGTTCTCCCATGAAACTCTCCGTGCTCCATAATGACTGCTTTCTGTCTTAATTTGAAATAATATAACAAAACCGATATTATAAACAAAGTTATTTCTGGTGCTTAAACCCAACCGAGAAGTCAGGTTTGACATGTTGACATCTTTTAATGATAATACTCTATAATACGTGTTTCTACATACACTAATTCCATGTGCTGCTGTCGATTTGTCGATCTGTGACAAATGCTGTGATTTGTGAAGCCAACATTGTGCAGTAAGATTTTCATATCCATTTGGCAGTGAGCTCATCTATCATTCTTACTCATTAGTGCTTACATACACACACACACGCACGCACGCACGCACGCACGCACGCACGCACACACACACCACATGGAACTCTGGGGTGTAATCAAAGTTTAGCAGTACATAGAATCCACACAGTGAACAGTTGGGAACCTTTGTGGAGACTTTGTTAATGTTTGTCCAGCCTTTGGCATAGTGTCGTCTTCCCGTATCAAAATTGTTGGGTTTTCTATGAGCCGTCAGCAAAAGTGACTCCATCTTGCCCTGTTCTCACATGGCTACATTGCAATTGTCTGCTCCAGTGAAGCCTATTGCCGTGTGGGAAAGGTCTGCTCTTTTATGGACACACACACACACACACACGCACTTATACACACACTTTTGCATCTGGCTGATTCACTTTGCTGAAGCCCACAGACCCCCGACTACATGATTTATCTAAGCCAGCAAGTCGCACCATTCAGGATGTTGCAAACTCACTGCAGCTCCTCCAGCACTCCAGTCTATAATTGTTACTTCTCAGTGCTAAGTCCTTAGCAGGACAGTTTTCTAGTTCATGATGTTTTGCTTTTTAACTCCACTGTAAGTTTTTTTAAATTGTTAACACATTTTCGTTGGTATTTAGCTGATGTGCTTATCAAGACTTACTTCAGAGCTGTGAACAGACCGCTGATGTTTGTGGTTTTGTTTCAGAATGAGCTTGATGATGGAATAACGAACCTGAAAAATGAACTGCGAAGTTAAATCATGAAACAATAATACAATGGAAATCAAGATGCTAAAAGTTCATCACTTTTATGCAGTACTTGGGATTGCAATATGTTCTTTCATTACTGTAATAGACAATAACTGATTATTTTAGTAAGATAATGATGGGTGTTAGAGTCTAGATTCTCAATATTAACATTCTCAATATTAGCAATATTCGACCATGACAGTGATAAGATCTGTATACCTTCATGTGCAAGAGTCACCATTTTCAAGTGTTCGTTGTGTTTCCCAAACTTGTTTTGGTTGATATTTTGGATGTGTGGGATTTCTGAAATGGCCTGAGGCAGTTTAGGGGACCTGCAATAAGGTAACAGGCTGCTTCACTGCCTCTTTCACAGAATGTTGCTCAGAGTCTTAAGCTGAAACGAACGACTGAAACACCACCTCTTCACTAATGTGGTCGACTGACTCACCAAGGCAAATAAAAGCCTGTGTGGTGGGACTGTTGCTTTCTGTAGAGAATCACATCAAATTGGCCAACAGACACACACAGTGCTGTAGGTTGTCAAAATCACAAAGGCCATAGTTGTTAGTATTTGCAGTTATGATAAAACTGCACTAATTACCTGCTCAAACTTGGCTCAAACCTTTGTCTCACCTTGAATTCTTCATCATCAGATATTGGGCAAATTCCAGTAGCTTACCATACATTAAGCTTGAGTTTCCAACCCAACGGTGGGCTTGCCACACATTAGCTTTGCGGTCATGCGAAGGGCAGATGCTACTGAAGGGGAGATAATTGGTGGTGAGCTGTCTGAAATGTATAATTAGACGAGACAAGACACTCCCCCTCTTTTCTCCCTTCCCCCGCCGCTCTGCTTTTTCACTGGGTGATCTGAGCGCCTTAGCATGAGCTTTGATCTGGGCTAAAGTTTTCTGAGCCCTTTCAGATAGGATCAATTTGCTTCAACATGCATCACTCTTTTGCTTTCTCGTCTGGCACAAGCGCGGCTTTTTGCAATACGATCGATAGCATGCAAAACTCCTGGAGGCGTTGTTACTCTTCCTTTTTTCTTTCAGCTTTCCTTTCCCATGACTGAAGGGACTGTGTCTTTGTAGTCTCTGAACTACATTATGAATGATTATCCCTTTATTATTCCTCAGCACACCATGGCGCATCAATTTAGACACAGACAGAAAGTCTGGACTCCTCAGTTTTGCATTACGGCTTCATTATATCTACAGTTTTATTCCTTGAAATGTGCAGCAAACACAGACCTTCATCCATTATACTGGAAAGCTGTGATGTTAAACAGTTCATTTACTGAAGGTTTTATTGGCGACTGAAAAAATGGTGTGTGTTGGTGATTGCTTTTCAGTTTCAAATATGTAAATTGGTTTCAAATATGCAAATGGTTTTCCGTTTATGATTTCTGGCTGGGAGAGACTCACAAGGGTTTGATCTGAGAGTTTAATGTCATCAGTTGTGCCCCTTGTACCATGGCACATTGCCATCTCAGCCTCTCCTCCGTCTAATAACCAGCAGCTTGAGTGTAATGAAGGAGAGTTAGGAGAACTAGAGGTCATTTGGCCCATTACTGGGGGTCTCAACAAGACATAAAGTACTAGTGCTTTCTTAAAGAGAGAAGACCGTTACCATTCTGATTGTGGGTGGTATCAATTCTCTCATCTAACTCTCAGGAAGAAAGCAAATAAGTGTATTTCCCAAAATGTCAAACTATTCCTGTAAGTAATAAACAGAAATATGCACAAAAAATAGACATACTCTTTAGTTCCTCTCTCACTCTCTGTCAGCCTCGACACACCAGCATGAAGGCCACCACACTAAACTTTTAAAGCTGCTCTAAACAACATGGCTGTGTTGGGCGTACAGTAAACCAACTGTAAACACCCACACCCAATGCTTGTGCCAAGCTCTGAACAGGGAGCTATTTCCCTCCCTCTCCTCCTTTGCTCTCCTCTCTCCATCTGTTCCTGGGCTGAGGCAGGGGTACGGAGCCAGGGAGGGCTGCGAGCTGGAACAAGTCTATCTACAGAAGCAGGCCCGGCCTCAGCAGCCACAGAGGGGCTCAGACTCAATGCTCGAGCCCTCTCCTCCTCCATCCAGATGCAGATGACTTTGCTTTTCCTGCCGCACAATAATACCCTTTTGTATCACAAGGGCAGAATCCCAGCTTTGTCCAGTCAACCTTAATTTATGGCACACATATTCTGGACGCACATATTGTTGCACAAGCTACAAAGGCATAAGCTTTCAAAGAGGCAGAGAGGAAGTGCTGGCAAGAGGATTCCAGTGCTTTCTTTGTTTGAGAAATGGTATAAATCATTCACCAGAACATGGCATTCACAACTCCACCAGTGCATTGATTTTCAGAACTTCAAAGAGGTGTAGGCAGTCAGAGGTGATTTTTTTCATCTCATCGTCTTATTACATTTCTACAACCTTCTATATCACTGGCAATTGACTGAAAGTTTCAATGTTCAAAAAATGGTAAACATCACTTTTACCCCTATATCTACTTGCTCAAAATTACACTTTTTTTCCTATTTATTACAACCTTTCTTGGCTCGTATGCAAAAATATATCCATTGTCATTGAAAAGAAAATTGCCTGTGCCGCTTATGCAGTCAGTTCTTTGCCCTCTTTTTTTTTTTACAGGGCCCAGCTTAGATATGTGCAATAAAAAAGAACTGTTTTCTTCTGTGTCTCTCCTGTAGAGACAGTTTCTGTTCTCCTTGACCTGCCATCCATAGTCTAATCTAAAGTGACTGACTGCCCCCTGATGCAGAGAGCACCAAACTAGACCTTTCGGATTTCTGCTTTTACCGAGAACATAGGGGGGAGAAACAAAAGGCTCCAAGGGAGAAACAAAACCCACTGATGAACTGATTGACATCGCCTGTGATATGTGAGTCCAAACTGCGTCAGCACACGACTTTCAGGAGGGAAAGTTCACCTCACTGAACTGACATCACCCAACACCTTCGCTTCTGACGAATTCTATATCCAGCAGGAACTGCAAGGCTTTAGTGAAGCTGTATATCAGGGTTGAGTTGTAGTCGCATGGCCTTGAAAAATGGGAAGGTGTAAGTATGGACATCAAGGTCCAGAAAGTTAAATCAATGATATTATATATAATAGTGTTTCACATCATAAAAATTTTAACATCCTTCCAATGAATAATCTTATTTTAACCTTATTCAAACATTTTTTGTATTAAGAAAGCAGAATGTTATGCGTTGTCTTTTTAAAGGGCAAATATGATCAGGGAGGCTAACTAGGGGAATATGATCTGACAGCAGGTGCACAGAGACAGTATTCAACATTAAACAGCAGCGCATTAAGTACGTGAATTGAGTATCCTGATGCATCTCGACAGTACTCCACAAGTTTCATTCTCAATCACATTTTGGCCTTTTGCTGAGAACTTAAAATCAATGCTAGCCTTCAAACCAAAGTGCATACATTAAATGATTCATGTTAGATCAAGTAGATCTGTCAGAGAGCTGCAAAAATATGCTTTAAGCTGAGCAAAAACATATTGGATTACTGTGCCGGCCCTTATTGTGATGTACATCTGAGAAACGTTACATTTATCTGGCAGACAGCTTCATCGAGATAACCTTTGGTCAGAGAGTGACACATACTATGCAATACTTTAATCATATCTGACCAAATAGCAATATAAATTAGCCAAATAGACTCTGTATATTCACACACACTTGTCATACTGTTATAATCCTTACAGCTAATCCATCCTTATTGCAAGACCTCCAATAAAATGTTTGGCTTAACAAAGATGTGACTAAAGCCCTTACCTAATTGACCAAAATTATTCAGTTGATAAGAGAGCTGAAAAATAAACAAGCTCCAGATTGGAATTTGAAGTGACAAATAGCATGTGAATGATGCCATGCATTATTATGTCATATCCATAGTCATCTAATGGCTATCTGGCATTAATAAAGGGAGGGAATTATACTGGAGCAGATGGTGAGAGTACATCACTGGCTCAGGAGCTATTTATTAAATGCATTATTAATTATTTTCAACATGATGAGCTCGGCTGGCTTCCTTCTGGACCGACTCTAAGAAAGAGTTCTGTAACCCCTGGTGTCATTAGACCTGTCCTACACACACTATCACCAAACTGCCGTCAAGTTACCAAGACATACGTGAGGTCATGTGCTGCACTCGTGGATTTCTATTAGTCTCATTTCTAAATGCATTTGCTACAAATGAACCTTGTGGCATGCAACCAATGTGGTTTTAATTACACACAAAAACCATTTACACACATTTAGATGCACACCCACTCTAATGCCCAAGGTACAAGCTGGAGGTAACGGTTTCCTCACCTGAAACAGGCAGCCTGCCACCTTTCACGCTGCTCCCCACCCCCCAAACAGACACGCAGATGCTCCCATCCACACACACACACACACACACACACACACAGGTGGAGCAGGACAGCAGTGTCACGACTTCACATCTCTCGCAAACCCAAGTTCACGCTCTGCCGCTCCCACTAGCCAACTATCATCTCCAAACACCTTGCATAGTATCTCTGCTCCCTGTGAGTGATTTATAGACCGCATTGCTTTTCGCTAGAGGAATGTTTTGTTTTTGTTTAGACAGTTGGATTGAAAATTCATACTGTTTGATTCACAAGCATGGAAATAGGCACAGGGAGGCAGTCGCCTTGATTTTTGTAAATATCCCAAGAAAGCACCAATAAATTTTAATGTCACAAGTCTTGTCATACTTGCCATATCATTTACTGTTGATGTTAAAGGTGTATTAAAAATAAATATTTTGAGAAATGTACTGGTAATAATGTCTGAAATTAATATTTTAGTCTCACCTATGCTTTTTTTTATAATAAAGTTGCCTTACTTAGAGTTAAATAGTAGCACACGCACAACCATTGAGTATAAAGATGGAGGACATGAGAGCTCCCCAAAACTGAAGCCAAAACATCTCGATCGCCCCCTGGTGGTGGGCTTCAGTATAGGTCATAAACTCCTCCCCCTCAATAATATCAAGTAGGACATGGGCCAAACTAAGAACTCAAAGTACATCTTAAATACATTTTTCCCAAAGATGGTTTCTGTCATTTTAGGTAGTTCTTATCACGCTGATGTATGTTCATGTGTTCATTTTCAGTTGGGTTTTAATTAGTTATTTGATGCTATAAAAACGGTGTGAAACATCATGATTGACAGCTGAGCCCTGCTCGTGATTAGGCTGGCCCGGTGTATGGGTGGGAACTCGATACTGTGATTCCGCCGCCCAGTCACTACTGCGCAGACTCTTGCTCCAAATGACATCACCAGCACAAGATGGCAGCGCTCGTATCCGGACTATTGTGGCTTCACTTTTGCAGGAAGTGGAGACGTGTCGTCGATCTTTATTTATGTCAATGCACACAACCTGCACAAAGCTCTTTGTTAATAAAAGGGTGCCAATGAAATTAAATAAAAGTAAAGGATTTTTGAAAAATATTGAGCTCAAGGCAATTTTTAAATGCAGATGTTATATTAAAAAAAACACTATAGGCTCTAAACATAAATCAGCAGCTTCAAACTTTGAACTGTAGCATCGGTGCTGACGGACTATTTTTCCTGCAGTTATGGTTAGAAAACAACTATAATACAGCAAAGGAAAGAATGACAAACGATCAAGGAGGGGTGATGAATACAGTACATACCTTCTCCCTGTCTCTTCGTCTCCCTCGTTCTTTCTCACCCAGTCATGGCCTGAACTGTAGTTGAACCGAGTCTCTTGGGATCCTTAGTCGGCCAGATCGTTAGCTGGCTGACCCACCAGAAAGGAGGTAAGGAGCGATGGGTGAGAGGAGAGAAGGCTGGAGGAATAAAGGCAGCCACGAGTGAGGTGGGAGGGAGGATGAGGGAGGGGGGACAGAGGTGCTTTACATCCATGGTGAGAGCTCAGAACAACAAGGTTACTTCAGAGCACGATACACCCTGCTCTCAGCAGTGCACCCTGCCCGTCGTACTGCATGCAAAATCACTTATCCAGACACAAAGAAACCTGTGACTCTCTGATGCATGCAGACTACTGCGTAATAAAATTCTCGCACTGCGCTCAGTGCTTCACCTCATTCCTCCCTGCTCTGCACTTCCCTCTACTCAGAAATAAATAGCTTAAAGCCTGGGATCACCAATACAGCCTCCATGAAGATTCCTCCTTTCCTACTGCAGTGTTTGATGCATGCTCAGCAAGCACAAGCAGCGCAGAGTTGAATTGCTCCTCAGGTGATGCTTTCATTATCAACTCAGAGGACACATTGATCTTTATGGTATTGAGCAGAAGAACATCACATAAAGACCTCTTCCTGGACCTCTCTGTTCCTGTGAATTACTAGAATCTAGAGTATTGAACATTGAATTCATTGATCATATGCACATTTTAACTTCTATCATCTATCTCTTTAGACTGTTATAAATCTAATATCTAGTGGTAAGGAATTCCAACAGGTTTCTTTTATTTTTGGCCTTTGGTTCTATTAGTTGATACTCACCGAAGTAAGAGATCTTAAAACTTGGTATTGTCGATTCAGTTCAATTTAGTTCAGTCAGGCCTCCACACAGCTATGGTTGTGGAGTTTGTTATCGGAACACTGCGTGACAGCATGGTTCCATCAATATTGTTGCACAAGCACATCGAAATATCCAACAACATATCACAAGAATACCACTCTGTGTAGTTCACTCATGGGCAAGGGATGGCTAAGGAGGTAAATCCCTCTTGCAATGTATTAAAAAATATTTTTCAAATGTTTTGTCTTGTGGTTTGTCGCAGTGGGCAACTACTGGAACCGTTGAGCTGGTGAAAAATAGCTCAATTGGGGCATGAAACGTGAGAGGACAGATCACACAGGTTTTAAACCACGCGCAAGGTTAGACAAACCTATTCTGAAGATGAAACAAAGATGAGTGATTACTGAAACTGTCGATGTAAACATACATCACAGTTTACAGACTAGCTGGTCGCGCTTTAACCTACCATCATACTTGCCATACAAACTAATTTGATAGAGAAACATTAAAAAAAAAACTGTCCACTGTAAACCTACATCACAGTTTATAGACCAACTTCTTAGTTCTACTATGTGTTGCTACTACATGCTGTAGTTGCTAGCAGTCAGTTTCCCATGTGCAATGAGTGTTTATTAGCTACAATAAAGGTGTGCTCACTGTCAGTGTTACCTCCAAGTGGTAGCTAGTTCAGCTTGTTATAACCTGTATGAACATCTGACCATGTGTTGCTCCATAGACCTATATTTTGACCTATTTTTAGCAATTATTCTATGTTTTTAGATAAATAGACTCTTGGTAGCTTTCCTATAACTATAAACCAAGAAGCCCTGTTGGACAATTACAATTGCAAAACGGAAATTTACTATTTAAAAATGCAAGACGCATTTTTTTTCACCGTATCTAAACCTGGACCTGCATGTCTAACATGTCCATGCATGTTCATTTGCTACTGTATGTGTAATGAACTAGTAGTTCTGAAAATTCATTCTACATTGAAATCACAATAAATTAAAAATTAAAAAAACTAGTATCCTGTTACTTTATCCAGCCAAGCCATGCTCACTTTGATCAGTCAAATAAATATTTTTTGACTGAGGATGCTTTGTGTTGTGTCATTTTTTTTTCTTCAAAATTCAGCATCTGTTTATCGACTCTTCTTCTTTGTTCTTGTCTTTCTGAGTGCACTCATGCGTATCTGAACCTGCTCCCTCTCATTAGCCAAGAGTTTCATGCGAGAAGCCTTGCAGGGACTTGCAGTCATTTGCTTTGTGTGTAAAATTCTACATCTGTTCATGGATTTGTCATGTAATTCTCCAATGTGGGCCAGGGCTTTTTTTGACTTTCACTTTACCGTTCTTGGTGTGGGAGATACATTCAGTCATTTTCGACTTTCCCGATGTGAGATAACGTGTGAGATAACGTTAATGCTTCCTGATCCCATACCTCTCTCCTCTGCCATTTGAAGGGACAGATCTGGGAAAGGAACCAGCCAGGAGGGTGTCAGGGTGAATTTTCCAGGACTGAGCTTAGGGCCAAGCTCGTCCTCACATGTGACAGTTCTGGGCTTCAGTCTGGAAAAGCCTGCTGTTACCATCCTCGCTGTATTACCTGGACAGTCACAATGCCACCACAGCATGAAGACGTGAAAACCAGGCTTTGGACGGGATTGTGCACTCCAAAGAGTGCCTGGAGAAAGACGTCAGGCAATAGTGGTCAATGAAATCTTTGTCATTCGATCAATAAAAATTATTAAGATGAATATGCATTTCCAGCCACGTGCTTCTTTTTTTGTCTTTGTCTTTTGGCTGTCTATGTGTTTTCTTTTCTTGTCTTTTCTTTCTATTTGTATGTGAACAAATATATTGTGAAGAGGTAGTATGTTGACATCATGATACAACATGATGGCTGTTCTGTGAACCTTTACTTTTATTTGATGGTATAAAAGCATAAACAAACTTTATCGAATATCTATATGTCGCATGACAACCGAGTGGGGTGTAAAATGAAGTTTTTAAAGTCACACAGGTTCAAAAACACACCATAGAAAATAAATGTATTCATTTTATTATTTTTTATATAGTGTATTATATAATATATTGTAATATATATATATATATAGATTGTTACCTCAGAAAACAGTTTTCTAATGAGTTTATGGTCTCAGTTTTCTGTGTTGTTCAATACAACATGATGTTCATTTTGTAAATTCTGGTACCAGTTAGAGTAAAATAGAAAATAAAGCAAGGTATGTTTTACTGCATGGCTACCGTGACATTGATAGGTTGCTACCATAGCATGTCCTCCGGTTCTTCGTCAGTATTCCCCTGGCTCCACCTTCTTGTCCAAATGGTCCCTTCAGGCTCCAAAAGGCAAAGATGGTGATATAAACAAGAGGAGGAGAGAAGGATCAAGATTAACTGGAGCAGATGTTGGAATAATTTAAAAGTAACCACCATCCTGCGTGCTTTCTCTCTGCCTCCCCTTGCTCTCTTTACAGTATATATTCCTCTCTCCTTCCCCACTGCCATTGTTTCCCCCTCTCTCTCTATTCTCCCCCCCATCTCTGGCAGAGTGCTCAGGGAACACAGTTCTCCTCTGTCAGGCCCCCACACCCCGTCTTCTGCTTCACAGGTAATTAAATGGATTTCCTGTCTTGTAGTCTGCGAGAGAACATGACCCTGCACTCTGCTAGAGCGTGTCCAAAGGCACTCCAGGACCGGCTCCCTGCACCATCTGCATCTCAGTGTCCGAGCAGCGTAGTGGCCCTAAACAAACACACTCCACCCTGGGGACTGTCAGGCCACACGCTCCCCAACTAAACACACTCCACAGATACAGTGAGCAGTAATGAACTATGAGGAAATAGAGCTGTAAATACCAAAGACCAAAGAGAGAACTACTCTCACACATAGTACTAAAGCTTTTAGTTATATCTGAGCTGCAGTTATCATTCAAGTCATTGAATGCGGTACAGAATTACAGTCATTCACAGTAAAGAAGAAGCACATTTCCAGAGATGTCAAGTTTGACGTTAGTAAGAAAAATATAAAATTCTTAACCGTCATTCTATGGCATTTATCAGTTGCATGCATTTATAGCTGAGCATGAATGAGCACAATATAAAATGATCATCCTCTCCTCCCGGTATCAAACTAAAATGATATCCAGCATCTTAAAGGGCTGTAACTTTTTATAAGACAATTCCAACTACCATTCAAACATAGGGGGAAAAATTACTCTGTACTCTGAATTCAGAATTCGTAAGTGCAACAAAATGTGCCTTGTAATTAGTGCTTGGTGAAATTCCGATTTCAGGATCAATACCAGTGCCCTTAAAGTTAGACCGATACCAATAATACTTCAGTACTCCATTTGATTTCTCGGCACCCAGATCTACTAATTCCATCAAATACACTGTGTTCGACTTTGCTGCACCACAGACTATAGTGGGTGGTAGTGGGCCAATCACACGTTGCAATAAACCGAATTACACTTGCGTTGATTGGCTGCAAGCAAAACCATACACATAGTCATTTTTTTCTACATCGATTGAATGCAGATATCGTTCGACTGGAGAAGTTTTAATATTACTTGGTACTGGGTTATTATGGTCGATACCTCAAAGGTATTGAGTACCGATAACCAGCCCTACTTGTAACCTAGCCGGGCATGTTTCTAAAACGCTGTCTGTCTGATCCACTACATGCCCTGTAAGCAGTGTGCGAAATACCTGGTGGGAATCGGGGGTGCCCCCTAGCGCTCCAGTGTTATGCTGAAGTCTTACACTGACTCAATACACATGTACAAGATTTCATGGATGCAAGCATAAGCAATCAATTATACATGCTTTGCACACACATCACCAAGGCTCATATGGTTGACAAAAAGTCAGTCACACAACTACACAACCATGCAACAATTATGCCCTGCAACAGAGTAGCACGCAGCACACTCGCTGAATTCGCACATGCACAAACTCGGACCCGACACACACGCACTTGTGTGTCGCTGTACAACTTTACACCTTATGCACAGCAGGCCTATCGCAATTTAGTCACACAGCAAACACAGGCTAGAGATCTAAAAATATTCTATTTTACCTTAAAACAGAATGGACCACAGAGGCCTTGGCTCTGCTTCTTCTCAATGCCGTCCGGGTAGCCATGAAGATGAGAGACAGTGTCCTGCTTTAATCCAGGTTCTCACGAACGGCACTGGATCAAATACATCCAAAGGCGGTCCATTTTAGAGTGTGGATACCCGACCCGAGCCCGACAGAACCCGTCCGGGTTCGGATAAGAATTTAGACGTCATATTCGGGTTCGGCTTGGGTTCGGGCTACCTGACATGCTGCTGTATTGTGCTACGGCATATTCAGTGCTGGAGTCTGTTATTTACGTGACAACGTATGAACACAACACAGGCTGTTTATTACATTCCAGCAGACAGCGGTAAATATTCAGCCTAAACTAGAAAGAATGGAGGACGTCAAACAAAACTTGTCATCAGGAAAGTTTAAAGCTGCTGAAAACCATGCAGGAAAGTCGACGGTATGGAGGCATTTCGATTTAGTCGTCAATGCGGATGATAACGGAGCA
>JBBPCS010000359.1:11629819-11640608 GCA_037974645.1 Hollardia meadi
GTGTGTGTGTGTGTGTGTGTGTGTGTGTGTGTGTGTGTGTGCGTGCGCGCGCGCGTGCGCGCGCGGTGAGAGAGAAACAACGCAAGTGTACAAGTAAGAGAGCAGGCGAGGGGAGAAAGGAGGAAAAAGGAGAGAAAGAGAGAGGTTTTTGGAGTCATTTGTAATGTGGCAGCCATGCTCTTTCCATCTCCCAGGGTGTGTGGCTCCTCGGCGGTGTGTGTAGCCTTGAGGGAAACACCAGACAAGGACAGAGCTGGGGCTGCTGCTGACGCTTTGGCGGGGGAGATACATCTTGTAACACAGCATGCTAAATGACAAAATGATATCTCATCAGAGGGCCACCCCGTATGTATGTGAGCACATGTGTGTGCGCGTCTCAGAGGGAAAGTCCCCAGGTTATCTCAGTGTGTATATGCTTTCATGGAGGAGCGCTGCCGCATGCTGTTCGTCGAGAAAGCTTTGAAACAGGGCTGCTGCTGTTGTACTCCACTGGTCGAGTGGAAACATCGCAGGGTGTCTGCACTGCAGTGATTAACTGTCACATATCACAACATCTGGATAAGTTTTTGGGGAAAAAATGCTTTATAAATATCTGCAGTGTATATACTGCATGTATCACTCAGTTGAGCTTTTGCGTGTCTTACACGTGAAATGTGTATCATGCCCAGGATACACCACACACTGCACATGATGCCAAGCAAACCGCCAGCTTGATGATTGATGATGATTTTTTTTTAAAATTTTAAATTTCACCCACTCTGAGATTCCACACAGGCTATATATAATGCAGCACAAGCCACCACTGGTCACGCTGCCTTCTCACCCCTGAAAGGTCGAAGCAGCCATCACCGTGGTACCAGAAAGATCCGCAGAGCAACCAGGGCAAAGGTACTCGAGGGGCAGACAAAGCCCAAATAAAGCTTTTAATGCGTTAGCTATTGATCCCTTCACTGAAATAAACTCAGGAGTATTGGCAGGCCCAGAATCCCACTTTGAAGGGACTCCATAATGAAGCTGGTCAATGCTAAGCTGTCCACAATCAATCCCCCACATAACAGTTAATTACAAGTGAGGCCGCCATCAAGCAAAGAGGGGAGAAAGGCGGGCTGAGGGAGAGGTGGAGCGCTGTAGGATGAGCTCGGCTGAGGCGGGGGCGTAGAGGAAAAATATTGAGCGGTTCAAGACAGGAGATATGAAAATAAAATGCACCAAGTCCAGCATGTGTGCGTATGCATGTGAGTGTACTTCTATTACGTTTCTCATATAGACTGTATAACAGACGTCTCTTGTTCGGCTTTCCTGTTCTGAGTGTGTCAGTTTCTCCTGGCTAATATCGCTAAAATGCACACAGCAACCCGCTGTTAGCCTGCTCCTCACACCACTCTGTTACACACCTATTAATGATTTGAGACTACAGCGTTTTATAGACAAGCATGACAGCATGGTCTTCAGGGTTCTTTTCTTTTCTTGTGATAACTGTACAGCAATATTTGAACACCACTGACTGCAGTGATTCTATTCAGAAATCTCAAAGGCTTACTGAGCTTACTACACATGTCTGACGAGATTCAGCTTTGCAAGTTTCAAATTTCTTCAAAAGAGTAATGTAGTCGATGTATTCCTGAGGGATCAGTGGAATGTGGGACTTTGTGCATGTCATTTAAATTCCAGCTGTTGACCTTTGTCGAATCAGGTAAGGTCTTTATTTTTATTCCATCTCTGACACGCTCCTCTGTACAGTGCCTTATGAAGAAGTGCTATAAAAATTCAATGACATGTATATGCCATGAATGCCAAAGATAGATGTAAACATATGTGTGACACCTCCTTACGCTGTGTTCAGAAAATGTAAACAACTGGTGTCACTGACAGCACGGTTGAGAACTATCTGTGAAGCCAATGCCCAAACACTGAGATCCCCTAATGGCTGCTGTCTTCTGCCTCTGTTTGTGCATGTGTGCGTGTGTCTCCCAGGCTAATGGATTTACTGGAGATGGCGTTGGGTATTTATTACCATGTGTAATTGAAAGCAATGATTATCGTTGTTGTGTAATGTGATTTTAATGTGGCAGCGATGGTTATGTATAAGGCCTAATGACTTTGCCTCCAGGGAGGTTTGGCTCCCAATTTTAAAGAAATGAAAATAAAAACGGGGGGAAAATGTATCAGAGTGTGATTTTTAATTTCTCCCTCTTTCCCCTTTTCTCCTTACAACAAATAAATTTGAAAATCTAATCAATGAGCTACTCATTTAATCAGTATATTCTCAATAACAGTTTTGAACCTTTGTTTACATGGGCGGTCATTAAGTCATTAAGGTCTGTGCATTTCTGTCTGTGTTTGTATTCCGATGGTACAATGTTCACATCGAGCCGCAGCTAACGATCCAAATTGCTAACATATTCTGCATGAACTGGATTAGCATCTGATTTTTAATCCTGACAGTTAAATGCATGATTAATGTCAACTGTATGTGCCTGAAGACAGCAGGATCAATAACCGTAAACTTAATTATCATAATCTTCCACAGTCCTACACATACTGTACAATTCATGATTGTTGGGAGGTAGATTTTGTTGGTTATGGCCAAAACACACAAGCTAAGAAACAGACAAAAAGCTCCCAATAGACACACGACAACCCATCTGCTGTTACTACACTCCTGCTTATTGACCTCTCAGTTTAGTTTGCACCACACTGCAGGTAAATTAAAGCATCTCCAAATAACAAGCTCGTGCAAGCAGCTGCTGCAGGGATTGAACTCACAAAGACATGTGTCAGTGTGTGCGCACTCATACAGAGACACACACAAATACACCGTAAAACGCCTTCACCCCTCTGCTGCGTGCATCCTGCTCACGCTCATTTCATTGTAAATCTTTTTGTACTCACAGCCGCGCGCACCCCTTGTGCACACTTGCGCGCACGCTCATACGCCACACACACACACACACACACACACACACACACACACACACACACACACACACACACACACACTCGCATTACACAAAGCTGGGGCTTTGCTTGACATTATTAGTTTTGCATTTGGGCGCTCTGCCCAGAGTAACAGTATGGATTTTTGCCTTGGCTACCTATAATTGGATGAGTTAAATTTCTCCATTCATTACATGTGCATCTGACCTCTGGACCCCAGCAGCTCCTGTGTTTTATTAGCACTCTCATCCCCTGATAATAGGGAACCCTTTCCCCACCAACACTCTCCCTCTCTCACACACGCCGTCTGCTCCTTAACAAATTAACCCTTTGTGTTGTGAGTGTCCATGTCCAAGAAAGAAACAGAGAAAGAGAGAGAGAAACAATCTTTAAATTAATTTAAATATCTGGTCATCTGTAGGAAACAATTATCAGATATCAGTTTACATGTAGAGCTCAGAAGAATCAAAGTTCTATTTCATTTTAGTTTGTCCTCAGGCAGTGTCCACTACAAGGCTGGCATTTTACTTATTTTTCAAACTTAAATTACTGCTTAAATCAATTCCAACAAATGGTGACTCAGAAGAATAATGATGAATATACTACTTTTGTTTTTATCATACTTTTTCGCCTCAACAAAAACAGAGAAATATATTGTTGATATAGAGATTTATGTTTCAGAAAACAACCATGATACCGTTTCCAGAAAATAGGTGAAGAAGAATACAGTCACAGACGTTATCGTTGTCAGTAGGAAATGTGTGAATTCAGGCTGTGGTTTCTAATCATCCATGCTACAGCCATGTGCTTTGTATGCATACCATGGTCATGTATATTTCATGGGATCATGTATATTTAACATAGCTATGTATACCATATGTGGGAATGATGTATGGATGCTGACAACAGTCCTTGACATTATATGCACAATTACTCTTTGCCCCTGCAGTAAATCCTCAGGTTGAGCATGGTAAACAAAAAAAGGAGGGAATCTGTCTGGAAGAGGGGGTTTGAGCATGACACAAGGTCAAAGCTTATGTTTTATGTTGAAGCAGACTTCATCTGTGGCTTTATACAAATAACACGGATTGAGAATCCATTTGTCACTGAACATTTCATGGAGATAATGCATGCAGTAGCAAATGTCCACATTCAGCAGCAGTGCCACAGAAGTCAAGAGAGGAAGAAGTTTTTCACTGATCCAGAAGTTCAGGCTCTCACATTCAGATCTCCCTCCTCCCTAAACGACCAGGTGACACGTTATTGATCGCAACCATCTTTCAAGGCCAAGAACTAAAAGCCCTGTGTGGCACGTTCAATGGCCTGCTGTAGACAGTAATGTTATTGGCTATGGCTCTCTGAGGGCCTGATGCACAAGTATCCGCCTGACTACTGGCTTTGGATAAGAGTTTCTGACAGCTGCAGAACAATGCTAATGGCTGCTCTCTTGTAGAAAACCAATGTGTAATCAGCTCAGCACTCTGCTGTTAAACTTTGCAACAGTAATGTATGCAAACATGAATTCCATTTATTCCCCACCAGGTCCCAACAGGCAGGCCTTAAAGTTGCAAACTGTCTTACATCACAAATTGCTCTGCTGGCACTTAATGCATTTTATATCACTCATAATCCTGGTGTTCCGCACTAATTAGTTGGAGTTGCCAGCATGCATATTTCTCCTCATTATTTGGTAGCATCAAACTCTTTTTCTACCATTTCCAGCACTCTTGGGTAGAGTGCAGTTATAATGGTTCTTTTTTTATTGCATTTTTTTTTCTTGTAGGAGAAGAATCTGCCACCAGTGAAGAAACAAATCTTTCACTGGTGGCATACAGTATATCTCTCCTAGCAGACCCTGAGCATGTTGTTAGGTATGAAAGGACTCTTTTAAGAATGTGCAAAAGCAATTAAAACTTAAGTAATTACTGAACAAGTACGACCAAATTTCTCTGTACAATTGCTATTCGTCAATATCTACAGCAAACTGCAAAGTGAGGAATCACAACCAACTAGAGAAGCGTAACATTGTCGATAAGAAGAACTTTTTCCAGGAGACAATAAAAAGTGATGAACAAGCCTGGCACGGCTGGCATGCCTGTTTCCAACCAAAAACAATTTACATTTTAGCTGACTTTCCAACACCACTTAGGGATAGCTGACTTAAATTACTTCATGAGTCACAAATCATTGCAACAAGTGTGTCCCAGCCTTGTTCATCATTTTTTAGTGTCCCCTGGCTGGAAACAGTTGTCGTCTGTGCTGCATGCAATGTTTCTGACTTTGGTTGCTTTGTCCGTATTTGCAGTGCGTTTTCTAAATTTTGCACATGTTGTCAAAGTGATGACAAAGTCATTTGCATTAAAGGTGTAATTTGTAAAATATTGCAAGAATTTAAAGATACCCCTACAAATATAGGGAGCAGCATAACACTAGAGTAAACGTCAACTGCTGCTCACAATAATGTCTGCTGTATCTTGGGCTGTGTAATTAGGCCTATCTTTAGTTGTAACTGTTGCGACTGTTAGCTCAGTTAACGGTGGAGCTGGTAGCCCTACAGCTGATCGAAGTCTGCCTAGGCAACGCAACTCAGCTCAGTTAACCGGGCTCCGCAGCCTGAACACAGCTGGAAACCAGACCAGGAAAGGACACAGCGTCTGAGACCAGTGGAAGTCAGTTTGATGAGGGGATATTGTTCAGAGGTGATTTGCAGTGGCTCCGATATGAGGACTACGACTTCGGGGACGACAGGACAGGAGAGAGGTGAAGTGGCAGATTGAGTCGGGCATCAGCAGCAAGCGAAAACAACATGTAGACATATGTATAGTGTATATTCACATTTTAATCAGTGAATTGAGGATTTACTTCGAGCAAACTAGAGGTGATTGTGTAAAGACAAACCAAGTCATTTTGGTGAGTAGAATTTTGTTTCTGTTTCGTTTGTATGAAATGTGTTTTACGACGAGTTAACAAGACAATTATGCTCGTCTTAGTTCATGAGAAGAGAGAAACTTGAATTCCGAAGGTGTATGGTTGTATTTTTCTGCTTTGTAAGGAAATTAGGTGTAAGAACATTGCCTTTCTTGACATCTTGTGAGTTTGTTTTGTTTACTTATTAGACTAAGATACGCTCAGATAGCTTGTGAAACTTAGTGAATTCTCCACTCTTATACATCTTCCAGCACAAACTACAGCGGCGTTATTTTTGGTGCTGGTTTCTTGTGACTTATTTTGAGGCTTCCAAAGGCATTTTATTCGAATATAGGCCATCCAGCTGTGAACCAGAAATTCTCTGCATGTCCCAGTAAGTCACCTCTTGTCGTGTCATACTGTCATGGCTGTTTTACCATCAGTCATGTTTATGGATACAATCCAGGATTTATCTCCACACAAATCATCACACTTCATCAAATCATCACACAGTTTGTCTCCCTGCTGTTTAGTTCAAGGAGAGATGTGCTTACTCAATGAATGGCATAATATTGTAGAAATAACATTATGTACATACAATAAGAAGTCTACTTTAGTGTGGATTTTCTGTTCTTTAATCTCTTTTTCCATTGTTTGGTTACATGATGGTACAATGCTTTGCTATTCAACACACTCCATGAATCATTTTACATTACTTAGTGTTTAATGCAGCAATAAAATCCCATTACTTTGTCTTCCAAATTATCATATCATGCGGTTTTATAGCATTCTGCACTGATTCTACATGAAGATGAGGTATTTACAGTGAAAGTCACTGATACCAATAATCTGTTATGTCTTAGTTTAGTTTGGACCCCAAAGCAGAGACAGACGCAGGTAAAAATACAGAAACAAACTAAAGTTTAATTGATAACAAAAAGAGCCACTACAAAACAGGCAGTGGAGGTATGGAGCTTGCTGGCTCGTAGCAAAATCTCTGGCGACGGGAGAACAGGTTCTCGGAGGTAGCACATGAAAAAACACGGAGGCTGGAGAGACAGCGAGGCACACAGGATTCCTGGGCAAACAGGAGAAAAACACTAGAGTTCACTAGAACTACAAAAGTCACTGCAAAAACACAGCAGCCAAAAATATGACTACAGTCACTGAGAAAACACTCGAACTATCACAGAGGTATAAGCACTCAAAGCACCACCGAACGAGACGGAATCATCTGGCACCCAAGTAGCGCCAGGACCAGGCTTATATGGACCGCCTGATGAATGGAGTGGAATCAGGTGTGCCTCATCAGCTGCTGCAGGAGAAACCAGCCACACCCCCTGTCACACACATGTCCTGCAGGAGGAAGAAAACAGAAAGGGGAGGGGGGGAGAAAAAGGAGGAACAAAACACAAAAAAATCCCCAACAAACAAAAACCAGAATCCTCACATAATCAAATTGTCCTTTATTTTATTGATTTTTTTAGAAGCATTATTTTCCCATTGGCTACAACCTAAATTCAACTTCTTCTTTTTTCTTTTTTTTTTAGCTTAAAGGCAGTGCTTAACTTAAATTAATGTTGGTTACAATTGAGACCAGATGTTTAAAATATGACTAAAACACGTTTCGTCATATTTTCATTGCTTCTGATAAGCCAGCCATTATTGAGAGAAGGAGACTGTGGGGGTGAGCATGGTTGGCATTCAGCTGTGGGAGAGAGAGGTGTGGAGATGGCTCAGGAGAGCAGCGCCAGGTGAGTTGATTGGCACAGCTGGTGATTGTTTGCTAATCAGACTCTCCTTCTAATGCAGTAGCTGGCTGGACCTCGGATGGCTGACACACACACGGTGAGGACGGACGAACACGTCGGGCCGTAGTATTATTGTGGTTGGAAAGATTGTTTTTGTATCGTGTTTCAGAAGTGTGTGCCACTGCAAATAAACTGACAATACAGGTGAGCAAACTTGTGGTCGTGTTATTCGTGTCGAGAGGACTCATGGGGGTAGCGAGACATGCTACAGAGACATGTTATTGTTTAAATATAAGGATAATTATGGGGTGCATATTTTGACAGTCTGTCCTGGAAGGCATTCACCATCTTGCACTTGTTTAAAAGAAATAGTTATGTAATGAACAAAAAACAAGATCTAGAGAGAGAGGTGTTCAAACCCTCGCCTCTTTTTCACCTCTGCACGCCGGGCCAATCACAGCGTGAAGTGTGGGTGGACATCAGATTGTCGTTTTCAGGAGGTTGCTGAAAGGGTCGGTCACAGCCGCTCCAATTTAGGCGTCCGAAAGGTGTGGGAGGAGGGGATCTCTATAGCTATATAACCATCCAACAAGCAGTTCTGATGAAGAATACTGACAGCTGCAGGGCGCCTGGTCAAAACCACTCTACTCAGTTCTCCATTAAAGAGTTCTAACTACAACCTTTAAGGATCCCGTTTGAATCCTCCAGGGGATGAGTGTGTCATCCTCAAAAGATTCTGGGGAAATTATTACTTGAACAGACGGTCACCAGAGTATATTACAGGCGGGTTAGTGTGAGATCATTGATTAAAAGGTGACCTGTTGGAGTGACAGAAACAAACAGTTATGGAATGTCATGGATCTGCCTTCAAGAAAAGGCTTGATGGATACACACTGAGTGAAGTGTAGTGCTGATTCAGATACCGACCTTGGAGATGCTGTAGATGTCAGGATGTCTCACACATTCGCATTGACATTCAGCATATACCATCCACAGCTCACACGATATGTGATGAGACTTGAAAAATACGCCATATCAATATCTGAATTATGCCTGTGTGTGTGTGTGTGTGTGGGTGGGTGTGTTGTTGTCTGTTCATTGGACAGTGTTTGAATTAATGGCCACATTTACTGCACTGCAGCAAACACTGAAATAGGTAGACTGGTTTTCTCTGTACAACAGCAACACTTCGAGGATAAATAACTTATAACAGCCTATAAACATACATTCACTGGTTTTATTTGCCAAGGCATTTCCTGACATTTCTGACTCGAAAATTGTAAAAAAAATAAAAATAAAAAATGATGTCCTGAGGAAAGAAGTGGAACAGAGCTGTCTGCAATCATACTGTACAGTTTCAATGACTAAGGAACCCTTCAGCAGTCTGATGAGTTGATCTGAGTTGTGTGACTGAAGGCCACTATGTTCCAAATTCATAATACATACAGTAATTCTAGGTAGTTTTGAGTGTTGAGTGTTGTTTACACTGGAAAAGTGACATTCAAAACAGACAGTATGCATCCTGAAATCACTTGATTTTGAGTGTGGTTTGGTGAACAATGACAATGCACAAAGGAAATGGAAGTGCTGCTCACAGGTAGGAAAAAGTAGTTGTGTAGTAGTGAAGGTGAAACAGCTCCAAGAAAAACCTCAGAAAACAAAATTAATTATTCACTCTGGAGCCACAGTTTGATGTATTGAATAATTTCCTCAATGAATTATATAGATTTCTTGTGTATTTACTAAAATAGCAGTATAAGGATTAGTATAGCATATTATGTATAAAATTAGTTAGAAAACAGCAACCAAAAAATTGAAAAACTCATCACCAATATGTTTTCCCATTAACAATGTTAGGTTTCATTGGGACTACAAACAGTCCCAGATATTCCAAATGAAAACAGCTGACTATATAGCTTATCTGTAGATTTTCTTGTGTGCTGTTTTAACAGTAGAAATAATGTCCTATCCATATAGCTAGACACTACTAAGGCTAAGCAAGATAATAAGCTTAGAAGTTTTGTGTGAACTAATGTACAAACATGTATGGGTTAAATATATTTTTCATAACAACACAGTTCCAGCAAGTTTAAATACAAGTTCAGTCTTTGCATTTTAGGACATTTACACATTTAGACCACATTGGACAATGAAAGAAGCATAGGGACTAGGTCCATAATAAAAGGTGCACAGTATCTTGAAGTATCTTTCACTGCTGAAGCCAGTCTTTTGGACAACTGTGTGACAAATAAGTGAAGGTCATTTCTTTCTGATCCAGGTTGAAGACCTGATGCAAGCAAAAACTTACATCTGATAGAAACTATCCAGGTTCTTAGACACATCTGAATTTATCGCATGACTTATGTGACTCAGCAACAGACCAGAATAGGAATCCAAATGTCTTGACATTTAATTGCCACCGGCAGGTCACTAGCTTAGCAATCCAAAACCCAGCAGTAGATCAGCTCATCAGCGTGCTGACAGATTCCCAGCTTGGTTCCCTCTCTATTTCTCAGTCTCTCTCTACTCTTTCTCTCTACCTCGCCTCTCTCTCTCTCTCTCTCTCTCTCTCTCTCTCTCTCTCTCTCTCTCTCTCTCTCTCTCTCTCTCTCTCTCTCTCACTCACCCCCTCTCCTGGCACCTGATGTCAGTATGAGGTGCTACGCAGGCGGTGATGACCTGGTCAATAATCAGTAATAAAGATGGTGTGCTGAGCATGATTGTGGAATGATTGGTCTGTCGATAGCCTATTGAACAGACACACCGAAGGCCAGACAGATGCACATTTTGGAAGTGACTGAAAAGGAGCACAACATGGTTTGAAATATGGCAGCTGCATTAGGGTAATAAAAACAGTAAAACACTGCAGGATGGAAACTATAGACTATTGTAAAACATTTCCTGTCATTAAGAGTCCATATCTTTGCTGTTATTAGTATTTTTAATAACATTGGATATTAAGAAATACTGACACAGACACACTGTGGTTCATATTAGGGGTCAGATCATGGGGTCATCCTGTTTCTGTCAGGCAATAAATGCAAGGCCAGAGCTTCCATTCCCACCCATGTCCAATGTAAAAATGTTTGCTATGATGCTGTTAGATTGTATACACCAATCAGCCACAACATTAAAACCACCGACAGATGAAGTGAATGACATTGATCATGGCTACAGTACAATGTTCTAGTGGA
>JBBPCS010000359.1:11661641-11675555 GCA_037974645.1 Hollardia meadi
TTTTGCAATGTAGTGAAATAAAAGTTTTGAAAATGTGGTGGCGCGTTTTGTCAAGTGTACATACATGATGAGAATAACAGCTCAGGGAATTGTCCGGCCCCAGCTTTCTGAAAATGTGGCCCCCTGAACAATATAGTTGAATAGCCCTGCTCTATATCGTCCATCCATTAGGAATCAAACCCAAGACCTTTCAGCTGTGAGGCAACTATGCTAACTACTGCATCACGTCCCCTATATACCCTACATCGTCTCATATTGAAAACTAAAATGCACTGTCCCTTACTGAATCAATACAGGATGCAATTTATCTCGTATTTTCATGCACACCCTAATGCTTGGAGTCACTCAGTCATGCATGCTTCTCAGCTTTGGATGTCTCTGAGGACTTTTCAGTGAATATGACAATCTATCTGTAAAACTGAAACAAAAAAATTGTTTTCCCATAGTTAGATACACTATGCACGTTTCTTGTCTACTGCATTGAATTTTTCACTTCAGTAAATAATACATTCATATTCAAATAACCTCGTCAGTTAATGACATTTTTACTGCAGACCAACAAATAGACAAATTGCCCCCAAGGAATTTCAAAGGAGTAATATCATTCTAAATTTGTGCTTCAGTTGCAGAACTGTACATACATTTGTTTCAAAAAACAAACAAGATAGAAAATGCAAACAGATGGATCTTCATTCTGGTTTTTAACAACAGACTTCCTATAATAGGCTATTGTTATAGGCTATTAACACAGTTTTTGAATCTTGTTGAATCTGCCACTGTTTACATCTGCTTTGCAGTTTTCTGCTTAGTTTGTCTCCTCACAAGCTGTTTTGTGATTGGGGTGAATGCTCATCTACTAAGACACATTAGATATCTCACTGACAACTTATCCATGTTTACCTTTAGCTGTTTCCTTGTTCCTTTACAGTTTCCATCACTAAATGTAAAACTAGGATCAGCTTATGGCCGATCTCAAAGCTGTGCTTAAAGTGTACATGGTGGCTCCCCCCTTTTGCTGAGTCTATATATTCATTAAGTCTGTCTACTTTGCTAAAGTACCATGGCCACACTCATGCGTCTTCATACCTGTCGAGGTATGAAGATGCATGCGATATTTGAAATAATGGTTGTGGGTTAATGAAAATGACTCGCGGGACCCTGAGTGCGCAGGATGGAGGTTGAGTTTTTCGTTGCATTTTATCGCCATCTTTATAACTGTCAGATATGCTGAGACACAAGAATGTTACTGCTTTTCACTAACCCTTTCATGCTTTAGTGAGCCTTGATTTTAATTTTGTTTTTTTATTTTCTTTAATTAAATAAAATATGCACCTTGAATTACATACAGTCAGATTTTCAGTTGGGCACACCAAGCACGATTGTCGAGGTCAGTCTTTACACAACTTATTTGCAGGGATTCCAGATGATTTCTTCTTTTCTTTTTTTTGTCAATCTGGGATTGTATGGTACTTTTAAATAATGCATTTTTTCTGCATGTGGTGAAGGGATAAAGTGGCTCTTAACGTGAGCTCCCACCCAATAACGGGCTCTCCCTGTCAGGGGCCAGGTGAGCCGCCTCTGAGCACGCCACCGTCACTGTGGAGGTAACTTTCATGCTCCGCTGGGCAAACATTTTCCAGGTCACATTTTTCAATTACACTGAGAGGCAGGTCCCACAGGCAACCAACCCCCCAGTAACAACCACCCAAGCACATACACACACACACTTCCACACTTGCATTCACATAAACAGACTAACCTCCTCACCCTTCCCCCTTCACCATGCCATTCCCACACACAACCCCACATTCCATGTTTAGCAGCAGAGCATCATCCCCTCCACCGCAAATCCTCAAAACACCCAAACACAGCTCAGATCTTGGCAGAAAGGGCAACGTATGCAAGATCCTCCAAAACATATAGATTTTGTTGACATTTTGACAAGAAGGTTTTTTTCCATAGAATATCAGTGTACCTTTAGCTATCTACTAGCCTTGTGATTCATAGATCCAGAATTTCTCAATGAGGGAGAAAGAGTAGATGTGCTCCCAGACCCTTTTCAGGGTTTTTTAAAACTTTTTAATGTGGGAAAACCATGTTAAATAAAATATTAGTCAGAGCAGAGTATGTTTATGTATTTAGAATGTGTCTGGAGGGGAACTTTAAACTAAATTAGGCAAATTGTTCATCAGCAACCAGGTACAGGACCCTTTGCTCTGTTAAATCTGTCAAGGTTCCTCAAGTTCAGTACGGGGTGTTTATCTCCTTATCTGAAGACTTTGAAGTCTCTTCCTCTGTCTGTTGCCTCAGGCGTGTAGTGAGATATAAGGAGAGTCTGCCTCATCTTCCTAATGCTGCTTGTGTAGCTAATAGTCCAGAAAACACTGCTCTGCGAGGCCGCACACAAGCACTTTAAATGATTCATCTTTGGCTGTCACCAAATGAGAGTTGTTACGCTCTGCCACTCTGTTACTCATGATCCAATCAATCTGAAGGTGTTAGAGTGGTTGGCAGGGCTTAAAGGGTGGCGGTTAGTTGTAACTATTGAGGACACATATATTTAAGGGTCTTGGAAGCTAATTTCTGCATAGTTATTTTACTACGCTATTTTTCAATGATAAAGCTGCTAATATTACTTATTTTTATTCTTACCAAATCCTATAATAAAAAGAATTGGTCCTATTAACAAGTATTTCCTGTGTAGCAAAAGCCTCATATAGTAAATGCGTCTGTGCCATATGAGCTCAGCTGTTGTCAAGTCAATTTTATTTATATAAATTGGCACTAAACCAAAAGTAGGCCTACAGCTGAGGCTGATGGGAATCTCATTAGAAGGTTATTTAATCATTAAAACCAAAGTATTGAACAAAGTGACATTTTGACAGGGCATGTGAATGTCCGTACCAAATTAATTGCAATCCACGTTGTAGATGTAATATTTCATTGAAAAATGCAACTGTCACCCTCAAACCTGGTCCACACAAGAGGCATCTGCAGAACGTGATAGCTGCCTTTCTGATCTGATGCTGCTCACACACTTGAAACACTGCCTGTGTGAACCATTGACTGTATATAAAGGTGGACGACATGAGAGCTCCCCAAAAGTGAAGCCAAGACATCTTGATTACCCCCTGGTGGTGAGCTGCAGTATAGGTCCTAAACTCCTCCTCGTCAATTATATCAGGTAGGACATGGGCCAAACTAAAAACTCAAAGTACATCTTAAATACATTTTTCCCAAAGATGGTTTCTGTCATTTTAGGTAGTTCTTATCACACTGATGTATGTTCAAATGTTAATTTTTCTGATCAGTTTGGTTTTAATTTGCAATTTAATACCATAAAAAACAGGGTGAAACATCATGATTGACGCTTGAGCCCTGCTCACGATTGGGCGGGCGGGTGTATGGGCGGGAACTCGATACCGCGGCTCCGCTGCCCGGTCGCTACTGCGCAGACTCTGGCTCCAAATAACGTCACCAGCGCAAGATGGCAGTGCTGGTATCCTGGATATTTTGGCTTCACTATTGTACAATGGGAGTAAGTGGAGATGTGTCGTCCATCCTTTTTTACTGTATGTCAGTGGTGTGGACACACACGAGTGTATGAGCAGCAGCAGATCAGCAAGGCAGCCGTCACACTCTGCACACCCCTGTACGCAACCGTACCGGCTGCCCGACCCTGTCCTATTAACAGCCCTGTCAGTAAAAGAAGGTTACCGCAAATGTGCCTGTTCAAAATTATTCTACAATTATAAGACTGAAAAGTCACAACAATGTATTCCTTTTTTATATATGATCTATGGTAGGATTATTATGGTCTTGAAGAACTAATTTGAGTGATATATTTAAAGTTGAATTTTGTGTTCATTTAATACAATTTATTCAATTTATTCAGAAAAATACATGTTCCAGACAGTGTTTCATTATGAAAGTTTCTGAAATTATAAATTGTGGTATAAAGTAATGTAAAAATAACAATCTATTTTTAAATTATAGCGTAATGCTCTTTTATACAGTTTTAATTTAGATATTGAATTTTTCACTATGTTTATTTTTTCTTGTATTTTTTCTCACTCTCATCAATCCATTTTAATCGGCATCATCTAAAAGCACCCTTGGCTCTCTTTCTAAAAAAGAAAACGCTTCTAATTCCTGTTGAAGTGTCATGGTTTCTGTTTAAGTATGTTATGGGTTTGAGTTTCTAGTATATATTCCTGTGTTTGTTACCTTCTGTGTTATCGTCTGAGTTTCTAGTTTGTTATTTCCTGTTTTATTTTGAAGGTTTTCTCCTCTTGTGTCTTGTCCTGCTTTACACTGCCTCCCTTTGTTCTTTTCCCGCCTCCTGTGATTACCCTCATATTTTTCACCTGTGTCTTGTTAACCATGTGCTCCCCTCTTTCTTTGCCAGTTCATAGTGTTTCATAGCGTGCTTTGGTTTCAATGTGTTTCCTGGGCTTTGCTTATGTTTTTTTGTATTTTTGCCTCAGCTTTTTCAGATTTGTTTGCATGTATCGGACTATTCTTGGCTTTGACCCTCACCTACCAAACAACCAGTGAGTTTTCCTTTTTTTTTTTTTTTTTAATAAAACACTGCACTGAGACTGCTCTGCCTGCAGCGTCTGCTTTTGGGTCCAAAACTCCTGTTTCCTAGTGTTTCTGGCACAAACCCTGACATGAAGTTTATCTAATTGCGGGGGCAGATCGTCATCTCCTTAACTGTGATGTCTGAAATACATTTTATCAAATTCTCTATTTTTGATCTTTTCCATTTAGATAATCTTTGCTAAATTGAATTGTAAATATCCTAATTTTGTTTTAAAGCAATTTCTAATACCTCCCACTATTAGCGAGTAGCAAATTCCGAGTACTGTCTAAAAAGGATTTTCATCACTTCAGTAACTTTCCTATTTCATAGTAGTGAACTAAATTTCCAATGATAAAAACACATTTTGTTATCTTGATTTTAAAAATCTAGTTTGAGTAGGATTGTTTTATGATCAAGCATTCACATCACAAGTAATTCTTAACAGTCACATTTGTGGTAACCTTACTTTACTGACAGGACCACTTTCCCGCATGTGCAGGACAGAGTCGGGCAGCCAGTACAGGTCGGGTACTGATGACCTCTCCCGTGTGGACCAGGTGTTATGGTGGTGTTACTGGAAAGGTTATAGGACCACCAAATTCAGGATCAGTACATCATCTTGGAACCATGAATGTCAAAAAACAAAACTCAAAGTATTGACTGTAAAGATATTTTAGCCATGTCACTAATATGATAAAATAAAAATATCTCAGTGAGCCACAATGACATGTTCCTTCATTACGATGAACACTGGCACTGTAGTTTATTTTGAGTCAATCCCACATACACCATGCCGAAAAATACTTGCTAGCACACCTTGAAAAGCTGAAAATAGTTCCCACAAAAATACTATTCACTACTGTTTGAGTAATTATTTCTAAGAGCTATTGTGCGCAGCAAGTATTTAGCTATTTAAAAAATAAGTAGGTATTCATGACCTGTTTTATAAGATTAACATTTTCCGGAGGAACAAGCTTGGAGCTTAGAGTCACAAACAGGATGGGGAAGTGGGAAAGTACTGAGAGACAAACTGGCACATTGTTGGTTTTGATCTTTTCATGGGATTTGTTTACAATAACAAAAATATAGAATAACATCAGACTTATTCTTTGAATCCACATTATGCACATTAATAAACATGAATCAACATTTCAGTAAAGGTGCCATCTACAGCCAGATGGATATCTTTGAGCTCTACACCCTGGGCATGACTTGAAAAGACTTTATGTGTTGATACATTAATGCACTGATGCTAACAAGTAGGAGAAAAACCTGAAGGTTGCATGTAATTCACCGATGTCACACAAACAAATATGTAGGCACTACATGCTGGTGCAGACAAAACAGCATCAGATAAATTAAACAAGGCAGACATAGACATTTGCACTCAGAACAGAATAAGACATCACCAGACACAAGAGCATGCAGGCAAACTCAAAATTGTTAGCTCCTTCGAAAAAACATTTTGAGAGAGAGACCTAGAAAATGACAGGAGAGATCAAGAATGGTGCATGTAGCTGAAACACCTCAATTTAATTCATGCCAGCAGAAAAAATGGCGGTTGCTGAGCATTGAGTCGTGGTGTTGTGTGAGGCTATGCAGGCAGAGGGGATGGGACTGCAAGCTACCTGGAACAGAGCCAGGGACACTGGGTCACTGGGGTCATAGCAAGCTGGCATGACTAGTGAAAGCACCCAACAAGGCACACAAGCCTGCACAATCACATACACACAAACACACACACACACACGCACACACACACACACATACACTCAAAGTACGATTAAAAAACATGATTAAAAACACTGTGGAACTGATAACATTCCCGGCTATTTACATGAGCACACATGCAGAACATCTTTGCCCTCCTCCCTTCATTGTGCTCTTGTGGTTAATCTTGTTCAGCAGCATGATGATTATGATAAGTCTTGCCGTAAAATATAAATGCAAATTCACAAGCATCTTCCCTGACAAAACTCCTGGCAAAAAAGCATCATTATATTCCTTCGGCAGAAGGAGAAGAGCATTTTTAAAAGAAAATACATTAAATCGCAGACAGACCAATTTCATTTTTTGTCACCCGCCAGGCTTTGTCATACTCTCATCCATCTGTCTCTGTGTAGTATTATGCATGTGGACTCATCAACACCAGCAGCACCCCTGGGCACGACTGTGTGAGTCTCCCCAATAACAACTGCTGCCTCTCATCCTAACATGAGCAAAAAAAAAAGTGTTAGTGTTTTTTAAAACTGTATCCCGTCTAAAATGTCATGTTGACAATCAACCGCTCCTGTATGCTAGGTTTGTCACAGGACGGTTTTCTCAGCACAGGTAGTGTGGAGCATCTGCACCACACAGGAGTGTTAATTAGACACACCAACAATAGCGTCAGGGGTGCTGTGACTGACGTATGAAACTCCCACAGCGATTAGCACACACCAAAACGTTTTGACTGTGACAGGGTTTCTGTCCCTGACTGCACCTGAGTGACTGTCAGAGGAAAGAGTTTTGAGAGATTCAGAGACAGATCGGCCTAAACATGCATATGTGGCAAGAACAAGTAAGGTATAAAATTCGTTTGTGAGATTAGAGTCGATAACGCAGCCTAGGGGAACCCCACCCCCAGTAACTAATAGGTTTTATCACTATATATATATATATATATATATATATATACCCTATAAGTCCCAGCTCGTTCTCATGCCCAGCTCCTCACATATCAACGTTTTGTCATGGCCCTTGGCGTCCCATCCAGATGCACAAGGTGTCCTTTGGCATCAGGCAAACACACACAAGGTTTTAATGTACCAGCCATGTAAAGCCGTACGCGTCAGTATCAGACGACTTGAGCAGATGACGTAGCGCAACGCTAAACACCAAAAAAGTACACCCACCACACCATCTGGATGACACCCTGGGTGCTCTGCAAGGGATCAGTGAAGGGGACACTGCCACGGAAGGGTCAACCTGCTGCCCCCTCGGCCCAAGAGCTCCTGTCTAGAGAGAACAAAGTAAAGTGAACAGCCAGACCAAAAAGTGCAAAGCACATGAATACACCAGAATTACCAATTCAAAATGACTTCAGCATTAGACGCTTAAATTACAAATAATGCAAATTTGCATATACATACCGGAGAGTAGAGGCGCAGCTTTCTGAATAGGGAGGGTGAGAACAGCAAGCCCCAGCTCACTCACTATCAACATCAAACCAGAGGCCAAAAGAAGAACAACTAGCATTTAGTTGCTGGCCAACAGAAGCCACCTTCCAGCCTACGTCAAGGTGATAAAGTTGTGCAAAAGGCCCGAAGCAGACCATACCACTCCAAATCATGCAGCCCAAGAACAACCCAACGACTCTGCAAAGCAGAAGAGCGGAGGCAGATGTAATGCCAATAATACACTCTGAACATGTAGCACAGATAATCTATGAGAACACATACCTTACAATTGCTGGGATCTAAGAAAAACATGGTGTCAAAGCCACCCATGCCAAACTGCAGACATGCCAATCCTGCCAAACTGTGGGCCATGCCTCTGACACGGGAGCCATACTCCTGAAGGAGGCAAGAAATGCACATCCGAGCTACGGCCACCCACTTTGATGTAGTAGCGTATAGCACAGCCCAATAATCAAGGTGCCAGAACATCATTGCATACCACTGAGTGACACTTCAATGTGCAGAAGAAGGGAAGGACGCCTAGCCTATCACATTTAAAGAACATGAAATTCAAGCTGACTTGAAGAACAAGTAGTTGAGTCAATCAAAAGAAAGGTTGTTTAAAGAGAAAGACAATTGTTAAACATAAAGAGAGAACGCTGTGACAGTGAAAAATAATATGCCTGATCCAGGTGATAATGTATAATAAATGCTGACAAAGGTCCTGCAATAGACTGATTCATTCTTCATCACAAGGGAGGCAGAATACACTGGGGAGCAATTTTGAGTAAGTGCTTGCTCATTTACTTTACCTTAACGAAGCGAAAACACACTGCATTGCCTTCCATGGATGGAAAACAGGACAATTCGGAACATTGAATAAATATACTGCAAGCAAAACTCCCAAACATTCAAACAACTACTCTGTTAAAGGTAAAACACACTCATTCAATAATGTAATTGCAGGATTGTTAGATGTACAGAATGTACAATGTACAGTATGCTGTTTACAGATCTTTGCTCTGTCACACACTGCGCAAAACACACACTAAAACAAACATGTAAATCACAGGTTTGCAGCGTGCAACACCCAACATCAATCCAGTCAGATCCAACAGCTGCTAATTGACAGCAGTAAGTGAATAGCCAGGGGAGGGAGGATATTTTTAATTACACACCATGTCTCCATGGCTATATGTGGGAGAGAGATGACTCACGGCAACAAGTTGAGATGGAGATGAAGTAAAATAGAGGATGAGGGGAATCGTTGGATGACATTCTCATGGGCTTCTCTCTTTGCTGAAATGGTGTTTACCCTTCAGTAAACAATCATCTTCACACGCGGTCACACATAGTCTGACACACCTCATCCACACCAATTACACTGAGCACAGAACCATATTGTTCAAGCTGTGTAGTAGCTGGCCTTAGATACATATGGGCTCTGCACTTTTCATACGCTACATTACATGCTTTGCTGGTAATAACTATAGCTCTTGTGGTCTATTTATTTCTGGCAGATTGTTGAGAGATGCAACAGCATACTCCATGATTGCTTAATCACAGAAAGTGATGTTTCGTATCACAGCTTACTGTGATGGGATCTGAGGCACGGCTGCCTTGCCATGTTTTTGTGTATGTTCTTTCACAATTCCTTCAGATTACAAGTCAAAAGCGGGCATTGGCAACAAGAGCGCTAATCCAGTCATTTGGTTCACCTGCAGATCTTAATCCTTTAACGCCACAACCAAACGCGTGAAATGTGCTGCCATAAATGCACTTATTTTTCCTCATGAGACAGGGGTGTCATGTCTCTCCCTTTATTTTTTCTCTGCTACTATTTGAATCAGGAGAAAAAAAGGTGCAAAAGGCAGGTTTACTGTGATCTCTACCCCATATGTGATGAATTTTCAAATTCCTCTTAGGCATAAAATTGAATCTATCAAGTCTCCAGCGGACCCACTGCCCCTACATTTCTCACTCCGAAGCTCTCCTCCCTTGAGTTTTATCAGTTTGCTCCTGTTCAGCCATGAGTTGGGAGAGTTAGATTATCTATGAGAGCGATTTAGATAAAGAAAAAATGACTCTGACTTTATATAAAATGACCTCAGATATTGCTAGTTTACTTTCCAACCCTACAAATTCAAAACAAGAGAGAGGACTATTAAATATCAGCACTATATTGGGAGGACATGCACTGTATGAGACATAAGCTAGATATGCCCTCCCTTGACAGGTCTAGCTCATATCTAGCCAGACTCCATGCAGTCTCATCCCTATTCAAGACTGGAAGGTCAGTGCAAGGCTAAAACTGCCTTTCACTCACAGCAGGGCCGAGCACAACTTGCCAGGGTTAGCTCTAATTGCGAGTTCCACAGCACCATATTTTTGCAAAACACTTTTCAAAGATGTTTCCTCACAAGAAAGGTATTGTAAGGTGCATGTTTGAATAGCATGTCCTCTCTGCTCTCAGCACTGAAGTAAAATGGTTTTGACTTCACATACCACAGTGAACTCTGGGCCCAAAATGAACAAGCTATAGGAACATGCTTTCCTGCTCCATGTGTAGCACTACTGCAGGAGGTAGAGTTCACTAACCCCAACCTAATATTTCAGGGTACTCTGGCCCACCCACAATCAGGGGTATGTTCAAATTTTGTGCATATTTTGTTAAATCTGTATTGTAGATCAAATTATATACTGTATGTATTTATATTTCTCTGCTCTGATTGGTGGATTGATTTTAAAGCCATTTTTGCCAATTTAAACCTCCTTCTGAACTGTGAATCCATTCAAACCTTTAGCTTTTATAAGATTTAATTCACAATTCAATGCTACCTCTGTCCCTCACGCACGCACGCACGCACGCACACACACTCATTGAAACACACAAATTGACTCTCACAACCTTCTTAATTTAATACACCTATATGGAGTAATTATATCGTAATAGGAAACTATGGATGGGCCTGTTACTGCTACTATTACTAATAGTACTACAGCTTTCGTTACTACTACTACTACTAGTAGTAATACTACCAGTAGTACTACTAAATAATAGGGTACTACCACTATAGGTTTAACTACAACTACTACTGCTACTCATCCAGGTTTTAGTACTACTACTACAGCTACTACTACTACTACTATGACTACTACTAATACAACTACTACACTACCACTAAGTAAGTATTTTGCAGTAAATATTATTTACTTAGTTCTTAGTACTGGCAATATTAGTATCAGGATACACACCAAGCATCAGGTACACGCTCAAAATTTCTTGTTCATTTTCTAGTTCTTAATTTCCTCTCTAACTATGCTGACCTTTGAAAGTCACTTTCTATCTCAAAGTGCCAATAAACTGCTGTACCATATACTCCAATTTGTTCTATACCTCTAGTTAGTTAATACACAGTGCCGTCTTAAGGGTTAGGACTGTATTGTTTTGTCCCTGAGCTCCAGCACATTGGATTTGAAATGAAACAATGACTGTGAAGTGCTGACTATCAGCTTTAATTCAGATATGTTTAGATCCACTGATGAATCATATATAGAAATGGTAGCCCTTTACAAACATATTCCCCAAAGGGTAAAGAGGGCTACACTATTCCCTGAATATAGATGTGAACACCCTGAAACACCTTTAAAGCTGAAAGTCAGCACTTTAACCTTAAAGTAATTTCAAATCCAGCGTTGGAGTAAAGCCAAACAATGAAAAACATGTCACTGTGCGTATACCTACACATTGCCCTATACTGTCTCATGCTGCCATTATACTGATCCAAGAATAGCAACTGTACCATAGCTGTTAAGTGTATTACAGCAACACAGGTCACATAAATGAAGGGCCTTGTTTGGCTAGGGAACAAGAATAGGCACACATACCAAGAGTGCACCATATTATCTGTATTATCTTACTTCCTGTTCTTCATCTTCCCATCCTCTCACCAATCCTTCACTTGTGTCCATACAAATCAGCAGAAATGCACTAAATTTGGGACAGAATTTTGATGACATCTTACACCAGAGAACCTAATGGTAATGGTAAAGACGAGTCCCATGAAAGCAGCAATAAATCTAATTAGAGAGGAGATGTGCTCATGTGCCTGTAGGCTGAGGATTAGCCAGCTGCTGTTTTGCAATCCATACTTGTCAGAAGCTACAATCTGACTTGTGTTGCTCGGGATATTGAGATGTGCATTAGCACGGAGGAGATTATCATCATGAAGGATGGCAAGCTGTTTCTCACATGCATTCTCTCATTTAGTCACTTGTGCATTCATATCTTCTACTTGATAAATCACTTCTGTTGCATAAACAAGAGGTGTGTTGAAATGGCTCTCCCAAAAAGTTTTGGATGGGACTTTTTCATCAACATCACATCAGTGAAACTCACGCACTTTGAATTCCGTGTGCGTGCATGTGTTTACTATGCTGCTGGTAAAGTGACTCAACTCCATAAAATGTAGGGTAACAGTAAACAAGCTTGTACGAAAGTTCATTCAAATATAGTTCTAAATACAGTAATAATATAAAGATAGTTGCACATGGTTGATCAAATTAAATCTGCACTTTTTACATTAACAATAGATCAAATGACTGTGTGTATGTAAAAAGGTGTCACTTGTGATGAACCCACATAAAAATATCCCTCAACTCTGCAGTCTCCCTTTACTCTGAGTAGTTTCAGCTCTTTCAGCTCACCTTTTTGGATTTCTCAGAGGCAACTTTACTAGTTTGGTTCAGCAACAAAGTTACGATGAACCCAGACCAAGAAGTGAAAGACAGACAAACGTAGCAAATAGATGTTGAACATACTGAAGCATTTTTGCTGCAATTTCCTTTAGGAGATGATGGAGACCAAAATAGAGCTAATAGGAGAGTGAATATTGAACTTACATTTACCTGGTGGCCAGATAGGCTACACAACTCCAAATATGAATGCTAATGTTGCTACTTATCTGTAATTCTCTTATCCAGCTTGTTAGCACACTCACTAAAAACGGACACTAACAATTTGCCCTATGAACTTGTTAGTGTGATAATATGTTAGTGTTGTGTTTATAGCTTTCCACTGCCTACAAGTTGCTAAAAGGTCTAGCGTTCAGTTAAAGTATTTCCATCAACATACAGTGTATATTTTGTAACCAGCCACATTACAATGAAGTCTGACACTGGGGAGACTATATTGTATGCCTCAGTTTGAGACAACAAATAAAATAATTTATTCCAAAATGATTAACTGTATACTTCTAAATCTCCTCAATTAGAATTCAACATAAAAAAACACAGATATGCCTATCTTCCAAAACAAGGCAAAGGTCTCATATCTTTTATCCTAAATTGTTAGTCGTAACAAGGTTTACCCTCTGACCAACATTCACTTGGTATAAATATGTTTCAGGGTTGTTGTTTTTTAGATAGTGGATATTGCATTTTTGATGGAATAGTCCAATGGAAAGTGCATCTTAAAAGGTTTTGACAAAAAATTTTCTTTTAGAACTCTTCTCAGCACTACCAAATTATAGCCATAACTGTTTCTTATGGTGCAGTGCTGAATAGTAATAATGGAGGGGAAAGCAATGGCAACTCAGTTAATACTCCCACAGCATTTTACTCAGGATAAAATATTGGAAGCTAAAATGGCACCCCAGAGATGCATATACAAATAGCCTGTGAGGGAAAGTTTTTACTCTCTCTCCTTCTCACTCTTTTCTCTTTAGTCTCCATTTCTCTCTCTCTCTCTCTCTCTCTCTCTCTCTCTCTCTCTCTCTCTCTCTCTCTCTCTCTCTCTCTCTCTCTCTCTCTCCCAACTCTCACTGTCTCCTGTGTCTTTCAATAGCCTTTCTCCTTCATGACTGTACAACTCACCCAGAATCCTTAAAGCCTTGCAATTCCTCTCTCTGTCTTAGGGCATTGTTAGGCATAGCTCTGTAAACATTCAGAAAGTGGAAACTTTCTGGTGAACATGGTCTTGGCAGTCAAGCATAGCAAAGCAATAGCAAACTATCCTTCCTTTTCCCACAGTGGCGGTCTGCGCTGTCTCTTAGCTGACATGTTCAAATCAATAATTCACATCCAATGAGTGTTGGTGTTTCTGTGTGTGTGTGTGTGTGTGTGTGTGTGTGTGTGTGTGTGTGTGTGTGTGTGTGTGTGTGTGTGTGTGTG
>JBBPCS010000359.1:11675655-11685655 GCA_037974645.1 Hollardia meadi
GTGTGTGTGTGTGTGTGTGTGTGTGTGTGTGTGTGTGTGTGTGTGTGTGTGTGTGTGTGTGTGTGTGTGTGCGTCTACATACATTTGATTGTTTTTGAGACCAGTATCCTTGGTGCTCTGTGTGTCTGACAGATCGACATGTAGGTTTATCAGGCAGATCCTTGGTCTCATATATTTTCACAGGCAATTAAAGTCAGCAGCAGGTGCTGGATCTTGGCTAATAAGGACTTACATAGTATATACAAGGTTAATTGACAGAAAAAAGGGGGGGGAAACAGAGCTGTTTGGTCATCACAAGAGAATGTCTGTGTGTTTCCGCATGAGTATGATGATGGCTTGTGTATACAGTATGTTTTTGTATCTGTGTGTGTGTGTGTGTGTGTGTGTGTGTGTGTGTGTGTGCGTGCGTGCGTGCGCGCGTGCGTGCGTGCGTGCGTGCGTGCGTGTGTGTGTGTGTGTGTGACAAGACCATATACATTAATATTCTCATGCACAAGCAGGTTTGCCACTGGCACTATTATCTTTGTGGAAAAACAAAATGAACACAACAATCCGTTTCCAAAATGGCCCCGGCATGGTGCAGTGGATAATAATATAATTTGCAGATTTAATTGGAAATATAAATCCCAATGCACACACCATTACGGACAGCTTTGATATACACCTTGCCGATTGATGCATGATGGCACCTCACAAATGTGGAGGGTCACCTGTGTCACTTTTAAATATCACGGCACTCTGGGAAACCTGATTGGAGTGCATTTAAATGGCTGTCCGTGCATATTGCTGAGTGAAATTACCTCTTCCACTGTCTCTTCCTACTGCAGATTAGATTGGCTATATTTTTTTTCCTGTGGTCATTTTCTCCATTTGACAGAGCAAAGCTCATGATGTTGTTGTTGCTGTTGTTTTTTGCATCAATTTCACTCATGCAGCTGGCACGCAGTATTCCGACATTTTATTCTTGTATTATATGGGGTGTGTGATTATATCAATATGACATTTCATCTGGCAGCGGGGGAGCCTGCATGGTGGTCCACCTGAAAAAGGAGCTGCAGGCTCCCTGTGCATCGCCATACAGTATTGCACAGAGTGTAATGCTTTATCAATAAACCACTGGACCGTTTGCTGTTTTCATAATAGAGTCGTGAAAACACGCTCTGGGTCCTAATTACAGAGGCAAACAGAGCTTGGCAGCAATTCAGAGGAAAACGTGGAGGAGAAAGAGTAGGGGAAGGACACAAGAAGAAAAGACCCTAAAAGAACACAGTTTGCCAGTTCATCCCCAATCCAAACCTAATTATACCCGCTGAAGCAGGAGGAAGGTCTTGTTATGCCCAGTAGACCCACCTCAGACTATAAGATCCCTATCGCTGCCTTATGTCTGCAGGTCTGATAAGACAACTGCAGTTCCCATTTGCCCTCTAAACTTTCCCTTCCACACTGCAGTACATTTATCAGGGACTTAGGTAATGTTGATGGCAAAGACTATACAGAATCATAAATGCATGGCTACAGTAGACAGATTTTAAAATCATGTACCTGTAAATATCAGACAAACAAATCAAAGGTCAAAATATCTGCAGGGCATTTGCACTAGATACGAAATCGATATCAAAATGAAAGAGGCTAAAAACACAACTGAAAGTGGTTTCGGCAATTGTTGAAAGGCCTGTGTGTGCACCTCTACCAACAGGCCATGTAAATTGGTCTTTGTACTCTGCATTAAATGCTAGAGAACTTCATCTTTTGAAAGTAAGGTAAGGTCCTAATGCCTCTACAGCACATTATCACTTAAAAAAAAGATTGCAGCCATGCTCGCAGTTAAGTGAAGGTGTACTTTGAGATTTGCATTAAACTAAAAGCTTTTCTTAGATTGCATGTTATGCTAATATGTTCTAATTAACATGAAACACAAAGTACGGCTGAGAGCGATGGGAATATCATCAGTTTTGCAGGTATTTGGTCATGAACTAAAGTATTGGAAAAATTCATGTAGACTTGACGTGGGGAATATGAATGTCTATAGCAAATTTCATGGCAGTCCAATAGTTGATGACATATTGGTCCAACACTACCAATACACTGACATCCCTAGCTTTTATATTGCCTGTGCCAGCAGACAGTTATTCATAAATGTCACATAGAAGGAAGTAAACACAACAGAAACAACATAGCTTTGTCTGCATTATTGTGAGCTTCTCTGACCGTAAGCTTGGTTACACAAGAACACAGAAGAAGGTGTGGCAATTTTGGGCTGCAGGAAAAGTGATGTGGACACATGTGTCCATGTGATATTGACCCTGACAGCGAAATGGGACAGGTCTTAACCCAGGGCCAGCGGCCAGCTCTAATGACTATTGACAACAACCTGAGCCTCTTTGACTTTCAACCTAATTCACTCTTGGAAAGAGGGAATCACTGCCTTAAGACTGCCAGCAAGTGAAGTAAAGTGGGAAATGAAGTGGGAAAACAAAGGTTTGATAAAACGTCCAGATTTCAACTCACCCTAAAATCAGTTTGAAAACAGCTCTCAGACTACAGTATATAATATATAATGCATACAGTGCCTTCTTCATGTTGAGCTTGTTCTTCCTTAATTTTCTTTTAATTATTCTTGTGTCTGAAGTTGCCTGGTTAGAGGTCACTCTCTAGATATAATTTTGTCCAAGCCAAATTTACAGAGGATTTGATAGAAGAAGACACGCACACCAACACACGTTGGTTGCAAGTGTCTTTATGGCTGTTATCACTTCAACAACACCTCTATTAAAGCCCCCTGCACTCAGGTAAATATGGACATTGTGTTAAGAGCATATTGATCCAAGAGGCACTAATGACAGCACTTAACCGTATAACAACAATAAAAACTTTGGTACACTTAAAACTAAGCTGTTACACCAATGACTGCGCAATAACCTCTCGATGAACGCCAAAAGTCTTTTCAAGCAAATTACCCCGTTTTGGCCTCTAAAGTGGCTTTAAAATTTTTTGATCTCTTATTTACATGTCCCAACACATAACCATATCGTGAGGTTTTTCAAAACATCAATTTGGATGTAGTGGTCCTTGTTAACATTGAATATGCACCCATATTTAAACACCTCTCAAAATTAATGTGTTATTGAATTTTTTGCCCGTTTCCTTTATGTTTCACTGTTTTTCTATCATTTACTCTGGGCTAAGCTCTTCTCACCGCAGCACCGCCGCTGTTTTCCACCAGCCCGGAGGTTTCTGAGGTTTTGGAGAGGAGGGAGGGCATGAAGAAAGAGGGAGGGAGACGAAGAGAAACGGAGGGGAATGCATAGCAGAGATTCTGGCACCTTAGATAATTATGCAGAGAGGGGAGACTGACAGACAGCATGAGAGACAGACAGAGACTAGCTGATTTACATGCTCACAGAGAGCAGCAGCAGCCAGCAGCTATCTCATGACAAACATCTGAGGAACCTTTTTCCAGATAGATGAGATCAGAGGTTCATCTCCTCCGTAGCAAAGGGAAGTGGGGGCTTTACGATGGGCATAATTAAAGTCGCCTCAGACCGTGCATAAAGTTTTCCTCAGTCTTTGAGTGAGCGACAATTCTCTGAAGTTCGTCCCTTTAGGCCAAACACTCAGAACACGGCCATGTTAAAGTAACCTCCTTTTATCGTAATGATCATAACCCATAGCTAATGGAGCACCAAACGCCAGCTAAAATGATTCAAAAAGTGGCATGAATATATTTAATTATCATGATAGAGTTAGCAATGGTGTCGCAGAGTCAATGGTGACTTTCTAAGCCCTAATTATTCTGCGGTCATCAAGATCATTATTTTTCATAAGCGTCTCAGGAGATGGAAAACAGGACATAATGAGGATCAAATGCACATATAGAGCATGCATAGTTTCTTGATCCATTTATAGACTTGAGGCACATTTAAAGGCACATAGTAAACTTAACATGCAGGCATTCAGAGTTTTCAATGCAGAGATTTCATTTGGACAGAATTGTTTATTTTCCAAACTGTGTACCTCATTTATTTGCTTGGCATTTCACCATAAAGATCTTACAAAAAAAACACCCCAAAGCAAAAGGGAACAGTGACAAAATTTAAATTAGCTTCCATTTTTATATTTTTAGCTAAAATTAAAGCAATATGGATTTCAGGAAAGGGTGTGAATGCAGTAAATGAACGGTCTCTTCGTGCCAAGGAAAAAAAATCTCAACATGAAGAAACAGCACAGAAAGGAAAAAAAAAAAATCTCGATGAACTCTCTATTTCTGCATACAACACCAGAATGATAAAATTGTAACAGGCATGATTACTGCAAGGTAGGTTGTGTAGCAATTTCTAATAATGTTGCAATATCATCTTTTTTGGGCTACATGTTTTTATTGCACAGATACAAAAATGGTGTTAAGAGATAAATAATAGTGAGAAAAGAACTTGGCACTTGGTACATTTGGTTTGAGTCAGTGACTTTAATACAGTATCTGTTTGAGGGTGTTTCTATTCTCCTACTTATGTGTACGTGTATGGTAAACAATTGACTGCATTTATATAGCACCTTTCTAGTCTTACCGACTCAAAGCCCTTCAACAAGTCAGAATTCACTCATTCACACACACACATTCATGCACTGGTGGCAGAAACTACCTTGCAAGGTGCCACCTGCACCTGGTAACCATTCACACACCGATGGCACGGCATCAGGCACAATTTGGGGTTCAGTGTCTTGCCCAAGGTCACAGCACGCAGATTGTAGTGGTCAGGGATCAAACCACCGACCTTCCGATCACTGGATGACCACTCCACCTCCTAAGCCACAGCTGCCACCAAAGTGCAGTGTGTATGTGCTTATACTTCAAGGGCGAACATTCCGACATCACAGGCTGATGGAGGATGACAGTTTCCCATTTTTAATTGCCATGGTTCCTGTTGCCTGGTTGCCTGAGGGGGTGGTGGCAGGAAGGGTGCAGACACAAATATTCTCTAATGAGTATTAATCTAATCACTGTCTGATATAAACAAGGCCTCTATAATGATGTCAGACCCCCTCCGCCATCACTGCCTAACACTGACATTTAGGATGAGGGCATTTGCATTTCCTAAAAATGAGGTCTTGACAATTGAAGGACATTCTTGTGGTGGGGTGACTCATTTCTTTTCAAGAAGCTATCTGAGTCTTAAAGGAGTAACTTGTCATTTTCTTAATTATATAATCGTGTATCCTTGGTAACTGAATGTTCCGAGTGCCACTGGTCATTTAAGAGGCTCCACATTCCGACGGTGTAGCAACCAAAGAAAGCACATTTCCCTCAGAACATCTGTGTAAATGTTGATGGAGTTACTGATAGAGCTCGAAGAAAATGTGTGTGTTTGAAAAGATTTTGGCATTGAGGTGGGAAGATTACTTATCTGTTGTTGTTATACACAGGAACAATGACACTCTAACACCAGTGGGAAATATAGCTTCATGTGTGCTCACTTTAGCTAAGAAAATAGTGAAAACTGCACCCTTGTCTGTCTTGTTTACCTCAGTAGATTGAGAGGGTTACCTCCAAGGGCAAGGGGACATGAATAATGCCTACCACCTGCACCTGTTTCCTCTGGATGCTGCAGCGTTAATTACCTCAATTAGCATTTGGGAGATTGTTTGTAAGGATCTGTATCTACAGTGATGGAGCATACGCTCGGAGGGGATGCTAACTCATTGGGAAACACAGACAAATTGTCTTCTACCGTAACCTTCTGCGGTAGTTGTGACTCCGAGCGTACTTAGAATGAGTTCTGCACTTTGCCCGAGATGAAGAGATGACGATAATGTGTTGACACGTGCTCAAATAAGACGCTGTGCTGCTACACCTTAGTATGTCATGTGGAGGATGCCAGCGCTATGAAAAAGTAAGGACAGAGCTGTAATCTCTGATCTGCAGAACAACAAAGCAGTAAAATTTGTAGATACGAGATGACACAAATGTGAACTAATGGAATTCTCAGGCTGTTCTCCTCGCTGTAAGAGTTTATTAGAAGTCTGCAGAGGGAACTGTGCAGGATTCAGCCCTCTTTTGTTGAGCCTACCTATCCAAAGTATACTGCACCATGATTTTGTTCCTGCTTTACTCAGTGATCTGTATCGTGTGATTTGTCCCCTTTCATTTCCATAATGGCTTCCTGAGCTCCCTCATGGAAACATATGGAGACCCCTTCTCACTGTATAGGATTTGTCCTGCACTAATGGAGCTGAGATTGGATTCTGGCACTTATGTGTGCCTAGATGATTCCTCCTTTTTAGTGCTGTTCTCCTCTGCCTCATACATAATACATAGGGTTAAAGCAGTATTGCTTTGCAGGAGATCTCATTTATTAACATGGAAGTCTCACGGGGATCAGAAAGCTCGGCATCAAAGTTTGCATCAGCACTGCTCTCATCATCACCAGGAAGCACTTGGGATTTCCACCAACAGGTGTGACTAGAATTATTATTAGTATTCAATCACTGTAGAATTTAGAATTAATCGGCCGACAAATGTTCACATAACCTTAAGAAGTGAAACTCTTTTCTGTCAGGAGCATTTGCTAAAGTAATGTAAGTAACATTATTGAGAGGGGGGCAAGAAAGCACATGACCGACACAAGACACAGCTGTTTGCATGATGTTTCATGAGGAATTTTTCTTATTATCAACAAATTCCATGAAAAGGCCAAATCCGACCATGAATTGTTCGTAGATTAGATTAGATCATACGTTAGAATTGAAAATCATAAAGATTGATCCTACTTGATGGATGTCCAAGCACTGAAACGTTGTAAATAAAGTGAGTACAAGTAATTGACAGTGTGCAGGATTTTTGGCTCTTTCACAGTCAGTGTTTTTGATCTGACACACTTTCTATAAGACTTTATGGTGTTCAAGAACTTTGTAGTTAAAGTTACTTTGCCAGCTTTCCTTTAAGAAGTTTGAGTGGGCCAGTTGGAGCCCTGGGCTCTACAAGTTTAACTTGTAATTAGTTGAAGACTTGGACACAAATTGAATATTTAACTGAAGCAGAAAATCCCTGACTTCACGCTAGCGTCCTGGGAGTAATGGCCTCCATCTTGTCTATTTTTTCACTAACCTGTGTCCAACAGGAAGAGGTCTTATAAAACATCCCTTGCCCTCAGTCCGACCTGAACTCAAGGTAGTATGATCTCACAGCAATTACCTTGCTCTCTCTATACCTCCCTCCCTCACTCGCTGTCTCTCCCCAAGAGTGAGGCACATCTCCATAAGTTATTTCATTATCTCACTAGCTCTGTTTTCTCCCTCTCTGCTTTTTTTTCCTCTATCTCCCTTTGTGTATTGCTTTCTTTGGGAGGTCACACAAAATGGAATGGGATTATCTACCAAATAGAGGGCATCCCCGGAATAATTTTGCTTATTTATTTGATTGATTTAAAAATCTGACTAATCACACGTCTACACCATTTATAGACTATTTGGTGAATGAGTTTAGTTATTGCTCTTAGATTTATGATTTAGGAATTCAGTACCCTTGACTTACTTTTTGTTTCTTTTATTCATGCCTGTATTAAGACTGTTATCACAAGCCAAAAGACTAAAGTTGCTGGTATTTAGGTAATTCAAGGTTGTAGAACTGCCAGCTAAAAGAATTAATGAGCACCAGGCTGTAAAAAAAAATAAAAAATAGTCAAGTGTAAAATGGTCAATGACATAACTGGTGTTTTGCAAAATAAAAAATTAAATCTACATAGGGCTCTAGATATTTGTCCACTTTATTATTTCGTAGCAAAATATACCGCAGGACTCTTTAGTGGGAGATGGTTTAATGACTTTTGAGTGTCATTAGGATGCAAAGAGTAGAACTTGCTGGGAACTATTGAGTGTGAGGAGCTACACAAAATCATCTTTTGATTGTCTTATAATGTAGCGTATAGGCAGTTATGTTGTAATTAGCAGTACTTTGTAATCTAGAGTAGACAAAACATCTTTTTCAAAGTGTCTCTCGATGCAGCCTCACATTGAGCATTACTGTGGCAAGCAACAGTTTCTGAGGTGAGAAAATCATTTATGCATTTAAAGCTTAACTCTGTAAGCCCAGTAAGTGAGCTTTTATTTATAAAGTATAAAGTTGAATCAATGACTGTGATTTCTGTGTTTGCCTGTGTTGCATGTATGACTTAAACATCTTCGTGCCTTTGATCACCAAAGTTCAGTTATCAATTTTGAGTCTAATGACCATATGAGGCGGCTCTGTGGATTTCTGAGTGTGTTTGAGAGTGTGCGTGCATACAGTATGACTGTGTTTGAAAGTGTGTGTTCCCACATGTCTCAGGTTTTTCCTGGTCTGACGCTGTAGTGCTTTGATTTGAGCGCGGTGATCCAGCTAAGACTCAGAGCAAATACATGGATTAGGCCGCAGCGGTGCAGATAACACTCTGATCAAAGTGGCCCCGCTGCTCCGACAGGCACAGAGAGGAAAATATGTTAAAGGAAGAGTCACTGCACACACACACACACACACACACACAGCCCAGAGCCACACACTTTTATCTCCACTAACAGACAGACAGCTAGACAGGAGGAGATTGTCCTGCTTTATTTTCCTATTTTCAAACAGCTCTGCTGTCGATAGCTCAGCAGAAAATTCACTCCAATCAGTCCAGGCAGGGTCCATCCCCAACAGGGTCGCTAAGACCAATAAGAAAATGTTCTTCTTTCTTAATGGGCCGCACTCGCTCACTCTTCCTCCGTTTTCTTATTGTCTTTATTTTACAGCCCTGTCATTCTTCGGTTCTGACCAACAGGCACAGTGATAAAACAACCTTGTGGTTGTGTGCCTCCGCCCATCAGTTAAATTGTAGTTCAAAAGCTCAATAACCAATGAGCTACTGGTTGATTACAATGCCTCAAATATGGATGTTGCTGCAAAGAACCAGCAGCACAGAAGATCTATGCAATCAGCACAGTTTCATTGTGGGCACCCAAGATTAGTGTCACCAATTCAGTAACTGACCAAATGTGAAATATGGTCACAATCTTCTGTTCCTGAGTTATGGTGTTGAATAATGGCCAAAAAAGGGTTTTTGCATTTAATTATGATGTCACAGTGAAGTTGAACTGTGACCTTTTGGATATAAAATGTCATCACTTCATCATTTTATCCTACTGGACATTTGTGAGAAATTTTGTCATACAGATTCATCCTTGAGTAGAATTCCCTTCAGGTGTTGGGGTTGGATGAGCGGACAACCAGGAAACATAATGCCTCCAGCCATGGTTAATGCCGCCGCAAAGGCATAAAAAAGAAACACACTTTCAAGCAACACTTATCAGTTTGTACACCACTGTTGTGGTCAATAGGGGTCACGCATTACTTCTTTGCCGTATACCTCCAACCACATGGTCCACCTACACAGGTGTTTTGCTTATGTTACCTCCCTAAACCTCTACTCAGGACTGTGTGGGCATGTATAAACTGTGTGTGCTTGACTGACAGCTCCTTCAACCTTCCACTGGTTTTAATGGGACTACAACTTACAATATTATAGATGTGCTGCAGACATTTTGACCTGTCATAGTAGAAAAAGCACAGGTGTTACTAATAACCTTAATATTATATGTAACTGTCAACTATGTGACAGTGATCTATCACGCACCAGGACCCCGAAACAGAGGCAGCTAAATGGAATTAAGTCATTATTCGTGTATATATTAATTAGCCCCTGTGCTTTTCCTACTGTGACATGTTGAAACGTCTGTAAAAGGCCTTTTTGTTTCGCTCATAGTTTGATGACATCACACAATTACCAGCATACAGGGGCCCTAATCAGGCGGGGTTATTGAAAACACCTGTGTGGGTGGGCTGGTGTGATTATTGACTATTAACCACATGAAGGTATTCCTTAACCACTTGGTCACCCAATAGTAGTTTGTTACATTTCTTATGCTTGATTGGATTGAAAACAGCAAATTACAACAACAAATTACTGCAATTATCTTTTTTATTTGGCTA
>JBBPCS010000359.1:11687657-11704866 GCA_037974645.1 Hollardia meadi
GAGAGAGAGAGAGAGTGAGAGAGAGAGAGAGAGAGAGAGAGAGAGAGAGAGAGAGAGAGAGAGAGAGAGAGAGAGAGGGGAGTGCAATGTGATTTCCTGTGCGACAGAGCCCCACAGCAGACATGGAAGGAATAGCAGGTAACCAGGCTATGGAGAGAAGCTTAAAGGAACTGATTCATTTTTGTTTTGTCACCTCATTTGATCCAGTGAGTCACCCTGAAAAGACATTTTGTGTCAAAATTGTTTTGTCTTGTTTTAGGTCATTTATCTAAAGAATAGCAGGCAAACAGCCCACCAGGTTAATGATTTTTTTTTTTTTTATCTCAAAGGGAATTTAACGATCATTCACAAGAATGACTCTGCCTGCTTGGATTCCTCAGAGACTCTGCTGGGACCAGACGATGCATACTGTAGCCGGGCCGAACACACTAAATTATGAATCAGTGCTAAACATTAACAAGCCTCTCATCAATGGGAATAAAGCCACTGGGAAGGGAAAAACATAATTTCACTATTGTCTTCTGAAAGAACCAGAGGAGAGCGCTGGGCAATAAGCCTTTAGTAATACTTTAAAACCCATTTGATTTAAACTGTTGGGAGCGCTTGTGATGATGGTGCTTTCACACTCTTCTTCAATCTAGTGCAAACTGAATGTTCTTGGTCATATAATACACATACACAGTTTCCAGAGTGTCTATTTAAAAGTATTCATGAATATTGTATTGTGTATTGTTCTTTTGTGTCTAATCCCCATAGGTGAATGGTTAAATATTCATTGCTGCATAGCAACTGCATTATGTAAAACTTAGATATGTTTAAGGAAGGTTTTTTTTTAAATATTTATTACTGTTTAGTTCACAAATGTCTGAATGCAATTTAATTTATATGATGTCATATATGATTTAACCGAATTATACGGCAAGTTTCATTTTTCTTCTACTCTGTGTTTGTCTTTGGGCCCACGTAGGGATCATCAGTTCCAATCAATCAAACAAGAAATAAACAATTACTTTATTAGAGAGTAATTAGAGTGGCATCCATAATTTGATGGCCTTGAGAACTGTTTTGTAGTGTCCCTGAGGTCAGTCTTTGTTAATGTCTTGCTATGTTCCATCCATCCATCCATTTTCTTGCACAGGTTAAGCAGGATATTCCAGATGTTCCTCTCCCCAGTGTTTCCCAGCTCCCCCTGTGGAATCCCAAGGTATACCCAAGCCAGAGGAGATACGTAATCCCCTCCACAAGTTCTGTGTCGACTCCAAGGTCTCCTCCCAGTTTGACGTGCCTGGAAACCCTTCAAAGGAAGGCACTCAGGAAGCATCCTAATCTTCTTTTGATGACCAAGCCACCCTATGGAGTAAATTCATTTTGTATGCTTACTGTATATCCACAATCTCATTCTTGCAGTCGTGACCATAGGTGAAGGCTGGAACGTAGATCGACTGGTAGAACGAAGGCTTTGTCTTCCGGCTCAGCTCCCTTGCTCACCACAACAGACGCCACACCAATCCGCCTGTCAAAGTGAAAACCTGTTTGATTTTGTGTTGAGAATATGGACACTGCCCTCACTTACATATGTAATGACCAGATGGCTCATAGCAACAGCTCCAGTAGCCCATACTCCCACAGTACCCCCCACTGGGTTCCCTGGGGGACACAGTCGTAAGGCTTCTCCAAGTTGTTTGTTGTGCTTTATTATTATAGTCATTCTTTTATTGTCTATTGACTGTTTTATCTGGTTTTGTAAAAAATTATTATTAAGTCCTGCAAGGGTAAAGAGCTGGTCCACTGTTCCAAGGCCAGGATGGAATCTGCAATACTTCTGCTGAATCTAAGGTTCGACAACGGTTCGGAGCCTCCTGTCCAGCACTCTGGAATTAACTTTCCCGGGGAGGCTGAGCAGCGTGATACACTGATAATTAGAGCACAGCCTCCAGTTCCCCTTTTTGAAAATGGGAACCAACACCCCAGCCTGTCACTCCACATGTACTGTCCTCAAACTCCACATGACACTGAAAAGGTATGTCAGCCAAGACCACCCAACAATGTCCAGAGCCTTCAGAATCTCAGGGCAAATCTCATCTAAACCCGGTGCCTTGCTACCAAGGGGCTTGTTGACGACATCAGCGACCTCTGCCAGGGATATGGGTGAGGCTTAACCTAGGTCTTTAGAGTCTGCCTCCTCCACAGTGGACATGTTGGCCGGGTCCAGGAGTCAAAGTGCTCTTTCCACTGCTTGACAATATCCCCAGTCCGAGTCAGCAGTTCTCCTTGCAGTTCTCCTTCCAGTTCTCCAGCCTGAGCCAAACCCTGCTTTCGCTTCCTGAGTCATTGAACGGTTTGCCAGGACTTTATTGAAGCCAACTTTAAGTCCTTCTCCATAGCCCCCAATTAATTCTGTATTTATTTACACAGCATCCCAACTTTTGTGGAATTGGGGTTGTATTTTGAGTGAAGATTCAGCAACTAGATTGCGTATTTATTGGCCAAGATAGGCTAATCTTCCCCACTGCGGTATTAAAACACAGTTTAGAAAAGCTTTTTAGAATAATAAATGCACTTACAATTGGCCCGGAGTGATTAAGAGGATATCAAGGTGATTTTTGGTGACAACAAGTGACAGGTTACTTGGCTCAGTGTACTGGTGGAGTCGCTTTTTACATGTAGGATATATGGCAGAAATAAGGTTGTTTGTTAAGCAATGAATGTATTATTTGGCAGGGTTTATGCAGACTGTGTGGCCATTTGGATATGGACGTGGTGTTGTTTTTTGTTAAATATTGCTGCTCTCTTCTGTTCCGTTCTATAGGCTTCATTTTGAAATCATCTCTTGCCAGCAGGGAGCATCACTTTGGTCTCGAGAAGTTGCAGCCTTTATTTACCGACAAACTGTAACTTGCACTGTACATTTACTGCTACTGACAACTTGCTGCTTGCTCCTACTCCACTCCATTCAGTCCCACTCTCCTCAACACATGAAAAAAACCACTGCACACCTCATGCACTGTATATGTGCAGTTAATGGCTGTTTTGCCATTAATTCAGGGTGTTGCTGTTTTGTCTATATTTTAATAAGGCTGCTCTGCTCCTTTTCAGTCTGTGCTCCTCTGTCTGTACTTCACTCTCCTCTGGTCTTCCTGTCACATCAGCACAAGCAGGCAGAGCACAAATGTCCTCTGAACTGAATAATTATAAGCACACCAGCTGTTTGACGCTTTTTTTTCTTCCAGAATTTCAAAAAATATTCGTACAAAATAAATATTCTGCAAAAACCCATTTGTGCTCTGCTGAATACTGTATTCTGATTTGGCTCCACCCCTAGTTGGACCCTAGTTGAGTAAGCTAGCTCAGCAACCCATATCTTATGGGTCACCAGTTTTACATATTGCTACACAAAATATGAATACTTAGAAGTAAGTGCTAACAGGCATCAACATGTCATTAACAATGCGGACAACACTGACAAAGACCAGCTTCAAACTCGGCAGCAGTCAAAACAAATCAATCACCGCAATATACAGATAAATACACAATATACATTCAAGGAGCAGACATATCTTAGTAAAACATGAATCCCAGTAGAGGGAACTGGTGTTGCTGTACTGTAGTGGGGCTTTTGTTGTGACTTTTACTGCACGGATTTGTTATATTTCGCACCAGATGATATTTTGTAATTTCACTTTTGTGAAAGAAGTAGCAATTTGCATTTGGAAGAAATAGATATTTCATCCCAAACTACTGTATAATAAAAGCAATGAAAGGTCAGTGAGGTCAACAATTCGGCCACAATACTGAACTCATAGAGTGTTCTACATACTCAGTATCTTTGAAACAAGAGCATTTTCAACCTTTAAATATGACACGTCCAGGGAAAAGCCTATGAGACAAGTGTGACCACTCTCAATTGTGTGCCTCCTCTAAATGTGATGACTACACACAACGATGTGACACAATAGTAAGTGGCATAGCCGGGTCCAAATAATCAGCTGAATGAATGCATTTTTCAGAAACCATTATTCGGATGTGCCGATGCGCACACAACAAACGTACCCCACAACAAACGGAGGCATCTGGAGGAGGGAAAAAAAGTTCCTTTCACTGAGCTGGCATGATAAGAGCGTCTGTATTTCCACTCCCTTTATCACTTCCCGTCCCAGACAATGGATTGAATTTCAAAAGCCAATAAACAAGGGAGATGTCCATTCTGCATGGCAGTTATCACAAGCCAGCGTCCCACTCTCATTTGCTCACCCTCCCTCCCTGCCTCCTTCTTCTCCTTCCCCTTTTTCTGAAATGAGTAGGAAAAGAGAGATGAAAATTAAAAGTGGGGAGGAAGAGTTGAGAGAGAAGAAAAGGAGCAGAGGAGATGAGACGCCTTCATGCTCTGGCTCTCCTTTCATTGGAGTGATAAAGGAAAGCATCAAGGCCAGGAGTGGATGTGTTTTTTTCTGTTAACTGAATGAGGCTTTTGAGGGTGATAGTGAGGAGCCGCTCCCCCGAGAGATGTTTGGAGGAACGGGGAGTGGTGAGCCAACATAATAAATATTCTTATCTGTTATTGTCATTGTAATGGGACAGGGCAGAGGGAGGGAGGATGTGACAGCGGATAGCTCTGTCGGTGCCAAGGGACCTGACTGTGTTGACATGCGGAGGAGAGAAAATCAAAGGAGAGACAGAAAGTGAGAGAGGAAGGACAGAGCAAGAAAGATTTTAAGCCAGAGGGAGTTTGCGTGTAATTATTGATGGGTTGTCCTGGTGGGAAAGAGGATATAAACAAGAAGAGGTGACAATGAGGCTTTTCTCCTGCAGCCTATTGCTTTACTGTATCGCTCCCTGCCAGGTGTTCTCAACAGGAGGGAGGAAGTGTGGTTAAGTTTGCTGGCATATCAAAATAGGTCAATTATGTGTAGTTTCTTATCTCGTCTCTTTGATAGAGGAAACATCAGTTGTACAACTGTGTGAAGGCCTGAGTGCCCCGTCTCACCTGCATGTATAACAGAATATTTAAGACCAAAAGGTACAGTTCATGTACAGTTCAACTTTGGTGAACTTTGACCCACAAATTAATTCACCAAACCATTAGCTGTGTCACACCATCCAATTTTATATGTTGCGCTGCTGGATTACGAAGCCCTCCTTAAAAGAGAGGCACTATGGTTTGCAACCAGTCATGAGACAACAGTAGATTCGACAAGCACGTTCCCTTGAATTAACTGTGCCATCAACTGGTTAGCAACCAGAAAACCCCTAGAATTTACGTTTATATACTTGTATTACTAAACAGCTTTCCCAATTACATTTGGGCAACAAAAGCATTATGGTTAAGCTTATGGAAAGATTGTGGCTCAACTCAATGCAGACTTTTTCTATTAAATAAGATCATGATCTTTCTATGCGGCCAGTGTCTGAACATAACCATAAAAAAGTTTAATAAAGCTGTAGTCACTAGAGCAGATATTGTGTTTTGGTGGTAAACAAATGAAATACAGTGAACATTTTAGTGACGTGTTCAGTATCAACATTTTTTGCGACTTGCTAATTAATTAAGATTTCTTTATTATCTTATCATCATTAAAACACCAAATTGGACAGCATTATGTTCCTTTTAAAACATACTGTATTTGCTGTTGCAAGTTATTTGTATATAATTTGAATTTCTAGGACACAGAGTTATCCAGGGCTGGGTATCATTTAAAAAATTACAGTACCAGTATATACAGTCAATGGCCTGGACTAACAGCACTGGTAGTTACCACCTATTTTGCCAGGATACAAATTATTTTTTTCCCATGACGGTTTCACCTAGTCCCTCACTACTGTGCTGTGATCGGCTAGTACTACTGTGTTGTGATATTTGTTGTTCTGCTTCGTCCTTGACTTCAAACTCTTCAAAAGCCACACAAGGAAGGTGTAGAATTCACTAGTCTGACAATACTTCAGCCAGTGTCTTCTAAACACCAATCTTACGTTTTAGATTGTTATTACTGCTTTTATAGACTAGAATTTGATGTACATTTTTACGAAAAAATTTATGGCAGAGAGCCTTAAGGAAATTAGGTGATGTTGAATAATGAGAGGGGGTCATGGGCTCTGAATACTAGCCAGTCACAGCACAGTGGTACTAGCCAATCACACCATGATACACTATACTTTCTGGTGTGATCAGGCTTTATAGGAGGACCATTTTCTGATTTATGTGTGTGCTACCTCTGTACCTTGAGGTACATAATGTTGAATCAATAATACATTTATTTGAAAAGAACAGTTCACTCAATTTTGCATATTAACCTTGTTGAACACCTGAGGAGGTTTACTCTAAGGAGTAAAGAGGCAGGAGGTGAGTCGGGGGGCTTATGTATAGAGCACCCATCAATCTACGGGCCTTGATGAATGCTGCCCAATTTCTCCTCCCTGAGGAAGACCCTGCTGATGGCCCCCTAATGGAGCGTCATTTTGCGCACATCTCCTCCCTTTCATATATTGTCATCCAATATATTGATTCATCATCCGTACACACCACATTTCGAGACCCCCCTCTCCCTCTTCCTGTTAAATGGTCTGCTGTGGACAGTTAATGTGAGTTATCATGGTAGGGTTCCACCTATAGGATCAACAGACTATGCTCTCCAATGCCCAGTGGACAATTACAGTGTCCAGTGTGCAACAATGTATTTTCAGCTAAATGGACTTGCTGTAACATATCACTTTAGCCCTGGGACTTATATACACATTCTCTTAACAAGTTCTTGATGTATGTGATGTATATTCCATTTAAAGCACACCCTAGCTCTCTTCTTTATAGACAAGACGTCACAGTGAGCTTTTAAAACATGAAATAGCCTGTGTTCTGCAGGCCTCACAGCCCGATATACTGGCATGTCAAAGCTCCTCTCAGGGACTGCCTTGCTTTCACTCGCTCCTTTTTCTATAAAGAGAGGGAGGGGATCATTGTACAGAGAAGCGTGTGTGTGTGTGCAGAAGCTGGTTCAGTGTGTGCTATAAGGCAGAGAAAAAGAACATGGTTGCTTAACTTTGTATGCCTTTGGATGTGCTTTCATGCATACATGTTGCTTTTGTGTTACCAAAATCCACCTACGCTATTGATTTTGTGGCAGAGCTTCACAATGAACAATAACTTGTGCACAAACACACAAGCAAACACGGACATACAGTGTTCTCTATCTTATTGTGATTTCCTCGTATATTAGGTAAACTGGCTGCCAGGCTGCATGCTCAGTCTGATCAATTATTTAAGCTACCTTGAGCTCTCTGGGTTTTCCCAGGATTTATTAGGTCCAGCTGCTGGAAGTTTGGCACAATGAAAAACATGATACATGGAGAGAGAGACAAATACCACAGAGACTTGTCAGCCATGTGCCACTTAATGCAAAGCGGGGAATGTGAGATGTGTAGCATCAGATTTTTCAGGCAGCGGATGGGATGATGTCTTTGCTTTTTAGAGAACAGCATGTTGGTGCGGTGAAGTTTGGAGAGTTGAGTTCCTACTTCGGTTTGTGCAACTGAACCGATGACATGATAGAAAACTGTGCCTGAGATATGTTGCTTTGGACAGAACGAGATACTGGAAAAAGACAGTCTGCGTGTTTTCTTGAGCACAGTGCATGTGTGCCAACATTACAGTATTTAGCATTTGTGTGTGTGTGCATGTTTTTTCCCGCACACTGGCAGCCTGCAGCTGTAATAAATGGGGCCTGGGGATAACTGAGAAGATGGGATGTGGCAGATCATAAATAATCATTTATCCCACCGTTTCCCCTGCTTCGCTGTCTGACAGACCACTGGGTGCAGACAGGGAGCAGCCAGCAGCGTGAGCCAAGACGCAGCTGCAGCGGCCACAACACACATGTGGCCTCTATGCTCTGGGGCAGATTTTCTTCATAGCAGGTCTATCTTGCTGATACGCCAATGAAATAAGCAAAAAAGACAAACTATTATTGTGCAAATGCGGGGTGAGTTGTGTTCTGTAACAGAGAAAGAAACAGAATATTTGCAAAGAAAAGCCGAGCTGACAATCCGTCTGATGAGAAAGGCTGACATGAGCGAAGAGAGAGGGGTATGAAGTAATGAAAAGGTAAATGAAAATCAAAAGCTGGTCTGTATTGTTATGTGCGTTATTTATCTTAAAATCAATAACCATCTTACCCGTTAACTTTTAATGTGTACTTCCAATTGGAGCCTGAAATTAAACAGTGCTGGAGGAAATCAACAGCACCTAATGGCAGAGCCCTGGGGGGAAATTCGCTCATAAACACAGGTTCGCCGTTCCTGCAGAGGAGGAGTATTGGCTTCTGAGTGGCAAAAATTCATTCTGAACACAGGGGTGATAAACTAAAGATCTATGATGCACTCAAGACCATTGTCAAAAAGCTTAGTGCCATTAGTCAAGCAACATGAAGCATTCACAATCAGTGTAACCTATTGAAGTGCAATGGCTTGTGTATCACAGCAGCATGATGTTGATGAAAGGAGATGCGGAGAAAGAGACATTGTGTTCTCAGTAACAAATGCTCCAAACTTTGTATTGCATTTACATTTGATGTAGGGAGACATGGGAATAAAACAGAATTTTCAAGAAAAGTACATAATTCAGGCTTGCACAAGCCTAGTTTGACACTGAGAGAGGCTTTTTGGAAATGCCGTTTTAAGCCAGAGGGAAGATTTGATCTTCTTTACTTCCTTTCCTTTTTTAGCTTCTGTCTGTCTCTATTCATCTGTCAGTCTGTCTGACCACACACAGACATATGTGTGTGGGCTCTAACTAATACAATATACCATGACAGTGCTCAGCACTCAAAGGGAAACATTAATCAGTGCTCCAACACCTTGGCCTTCTCCAGCCAAGCAAAGTAAATCAGGAAGAAGTTGGACAGAGAGAGAAGAGGAAATAGCTTTGATTTAATTTATGGCCTCCGCTTTCATGTCGCCACATGCCTGACTAAGTGTCAAACTGGCATTTATGATGTATGAAATTCAATTACAGAGGAACAGCACCACACACAAAGCACAACACACCTGCAATGACTGTAAAGGCCCTTCATTTCTCTGAGTGTAATAAGTCTCTCTCCATTTATCTCTTTTTGCCTATTTCTTCACTGTCTACAAAACACAACGAGAAATCAAATCTTTATTAGGCTTGTAATCAAACAGAGGCCCTTCATTTGATACGGATCAACATAAGCTTCTGATTTTTTCAGTGAGCTGTATAAAAAATTTGGCATTGAAAACCAGAGAGAAGTACAATTGTTGCGTTGAAATAATGCAGCAGTCCTCTTTATGTTCAACATCTGTCCAAGAAGAACTATGAAGTAAAATTCACAGACCCCACACTTACAGTATATATTTCACTTATACTTTATAACATTCTACAATTCTGCCGTTAACTTCAGACAAAAGGAATGAGAGTTACTCTCATCAGTGACCAGTGCAACAGTGGCCAGAAAGGGAACATGTGGTAAAGACTAGAAGTTCTACAAACAATAATAATGTGACACTTTACGGATCGCAACTGAGCAATCTCTTTATGGTCTCTCCTTCCAGGTGGTTCGGAGGGTCAGCTACAGTTCAGCGCCACTACAAGAGATAAATACTAGGCATATGGGAAACGGGAAATTTTATGCTATCGGTTATTGGCCGATAATGCAATTATAGTCCATAATATGAAGCCAAATTGCTTTCATTGACTTAACAAGGACAGCATCTACACACTCCAGTACAGTAGGTGGCAGTATGGATCTATAATGATGGTTTGCGATCCACCAATAAACACAGAGGAGAAGAAGAAAAAGTGCAACACGCTGTTGTTGCGCTCATGCACCTGGGCAGAATCACACAGTGTAGACTAGAGAGTCAAACATGTTGTGGTCAGTGTGGAAGTTTTTCAGTTTCAGGGGAAGACAACATGATTGTGATTTATTATTCATGTTCCACAAGGGTTCCGAGAGGAGGGAAAAAGTCTACAAGTCTTAAAACAGAGGAAATCTTATTAGAGCTATTGAATATTCAATCATCTATCTTTGCTCACTACATCTTCGCCTTTCTTACGCTCAGGTGTGCATAAACCACAGGTTATGAACTTATTTTTAAAATACAAGAATGAAAAGTGATCAGTTATCTTATCGGTATCAGTAAGAAGTTTATCTTTCTCTCCAAAGAACTTCACTTTATTACATTCTATACAATGTTCACAGCATGTGGACATCAGAAGCATCGCTCATAATTAGGCTACATCTATGAAATTTTTCTCGCTACCTGGGTTGCACATTTGGTGATCATAAGAACCACAGGCTGTAACACTGCACTCAGTTGGAAACTTGTTATTTATTTCCTTGACTCTGTCCTTAATTTTACACAGCAAAGGAGGGAAATTACACTAAATTGGGAGCACTGCTGTACTGATATCACTATTCTATCTGCTGCTGAAGTGCAAAAGGAAGTTCTCCACATCAACAAAACATCTGTGTCCGTCTTTCTTGTTTACTATATCAGCCTTAAGCACTTGCCTTAATGCACGGCCAATCCTAGTTATGACTCCGCAAGTTACAAGTTTACAAGGAGGCCATGACCTGCCTTTCATGAGCTGACAGTGACAGACTGCTTCTGCCTGGCATAAATTGTGAAAGAGTCACCCTAACAAATTAGCGCATGCTGCCTTCAATTGCCTGGTGGAAATACCAAAATTAGAAGTTATGAGGAAAATATGAGGACAGTCTGTTTTTTCTACAAGCTCAAAAACAACATTCTATACTGGGTCATGGGTATCTGTGGGCTAGTTGCAATTCAAATTCCCAAAACTAGGTTTTTAACTTGGTCTGAGGCTGCATTTATGTAGTGCAGGTATTAGATATTAGATTTTAGGAAGTCTCCCATTTGCAAAGTAATTATTTGCAATTTAATAATGTGGCTGCAGGTTGCGTTTGGGCTTAAAATATAGAAATTGGTGATAAGAGGGTAGAAACATTTTCCTCAATGTAAATTTTCTTTGGAAAGTTTTATTCCAATGACATTCTCAACATAGAAGTACAGGAGTCTCCTGTATAATTTGTTAATAGTATATAGTTACGCTGTTGATGCTTTACTACTAAAAATATCAACAGCTGCAGTCTTTCATCAGTGTCTACAGATGGATCATAACCATTTTGATTGAACCCAAATCTCAATATGGAACCTGCAGCTACAATATGTGAACACTGAAAGAAAATAGACTTTTAAGGAGTTCTAAAAGAAGCTTCTTGTGACAATAACATGCAGAACGTTTCAGGTATTGGCATAGGCAAACACCCGCACTGGCCTATAGGTCAACTTAAATCATTAGTGTTTTACATAACTGCATTTTTTACTTTGTATCATAACTTTTATTGTCCTAGCAGGTAAAAGTAACTGAACCTCTGTTTAAAACAATTTGACCTAGAAGTAGATTTGATGCAGTGTGCTTCGCTGTGACCAGAGGCGTTAATCTTTGGCTAAAATTCATCCCGGCCCTTCCAGTCTGAATAATGAGCCTCCTTCTTATCCCCCACCTGCTAATGCTTCCCCTCGTTTCCTCTGCACTTGGACTCTTCCCACTCCAAGTTACCCTCCTTAATCTTGTGTCTGCTTCTTCTCACAGGCAGCGACCACCTGTTTTCACAGGGCTGGAAATGTGCTGAGTAACTTCAGCCCCTCCCCTTACTTCCTCCACAACCCCCGTACACACATACACGCAAACCCCCACTGGGCACCTACAGAAAGTGATAGGGAGGAAGAAGGGAGGAGAAGGGGAAGGGGGGTTGCTGCTGCTGCTGACATTACGTGGCTCACATGACTTGCCCGTAAATGGACTCATTTTTCATCCTGCCTCTCTCCCCCCTCCCCCTCCTGTTAATGACTGGCACTTTCCTATACGGCGCACCAGCCCTCTGAAGAGCCTGGCGAGCGACAGAGCACCATTCATCTCCTCATGACAGAGGAGGAGGGTAGGGTGAGAGCGGGAGGTAGGGCTGGCAGACGGACACGTGGACAGATGCTTGGGAAGAAAAAGACAGAGACAGGTTGCAAGCAGGGCTATAAAGGAACACTTCTAACAGTGGGAGCAGATCAGAGATAAAAGTTTGTAGGAGAGAGGAACTGGATACCACAGATGGGACAGGCACATGTCCTTCCTCCTTTTCTGATGTGCCAAACAGCTCAAGTGCCAGATGAGCCATCAAGTAAACCAATAATCAGCATTTTTTGATATTGATTTTTCTATCTTTAGTTAAAACAATATTCATCCAGCTTTTACCCAGCTAATGAAAGTTTTTATACTTGCCATTCAAAACACCTGGTGCCCACAAGGACTTTTTTCAGCGAAATCCTCCGAGGCACAAAGGCTGATGCAGTTTATGTTTACAGAAAGAGTGACGGCAGCTTGTCTGGAATAAATATGGTGCCGCTGTCAGTTTTTTTTTTTTAAAGTGTAATGTCAACTTATTAAGAAGTTGGAAAATCAGAAATAAGTTCAGAATGATGTGTTTTGGAAAAAAATTGACATGAACATTGCAAGAGGTGTCATCCTAACCACTGAGAGTAAGGCAAGCATGACAGAAATCAACACAGTCGCCACAATAAAATGTTAGTGCTGTAAACAAACACAGATATGCTTGTTTTATATGTATAGAGCAACAACATGTGTCAGATTACATCTATATGGTCTGACTTTCTTATCCAGAGGTGAAGGGCGAGACAGCTACCAAGCAAGAGAGCAGTGCTTGAGACTACTTCAACTAACAAACTAGGTCATTTTACCCATCATTGAGACATTTTGTAGCTGTCTATTCAGCAAAAGCGTATATTTTGAACAGCACGTCTGAGAGTTTTTGTGCCTAAACCTAACCACACCTTAAGCATAGCGTTGTCACAACATAAATTTTAAAATTCAAACGTGAAGCTTAAACATATCCCTGGTTCACAAAACCATATAGTGCCACCATTTATTCTGCCGATTGGGTTGAAATGAAAACAATCATCTCAAACATTTCAACAGTCAACAAAAAAAATACATAACAAGACACCGGCATTGTTTGCAGATTAATTAAATAGTCAATTGAACATGATGATTAAGTGTCTGATGGACCACTAAGTCTGATCAAAAGCGTCAGCCTTTTTAAAGTACTTCTTATCTTACTAAATGCCATGTCTGTTGCTGTAGACATCTCAGATGCTCAGCAACACACAGTAACCTTTAAGTATTGAATACTTGCCCCATCTGGGCTTCAAAGATGGCTGGTAAAAGTTAGAAGTTCCCTTCTTCAAAGCACAGCAGCTGTGGTGAGCTTAAGTTAACGTCAGTTACATTGCAATGGTAACATGTTTTTGGTGGGAAAAAGTATTAAAACATCCACAGAAGCTCTAGAAAACAAATATGTTAATTGTTTGCTCAGTGAGTTCCAAACTGTCATATTATTTATTTATTACTTGCTAACTCGTCTGACTCGTGAGACAGGATCATGAAGAAGTAACAAATTGAACCTCAGTCTCTGGGGTTTGGGAGGGTGACAAGTGTCAAGTCAAGAGTAAATTCACAAGTCCAGCTCAAGTCCAAGTTATGTGACTTGAGTTCTTGAGCTTGTGGGAGAAACACAGTAATACTACAACTTAAAGCTGTCTGGTAAACATTGTGTAGTGTACATGGTAGCATTTTGTCCTTTTTTCTTTTCCTGTAAAACAGTTCTATCTTACACAGGCTCCGCCCTCTACTACTACTAGGAGGGGTTTTGCGTCCCGTCAAAACCCCCCGCAAGCCATGTTTGTGTCACCTGCCATCCCTGACATCTGTGTGTGTTGAGGCGTCGTGGCAACAACCTCTAAAGAGCAAAGTTCCTGTTACCGGCTTGACGGAGTTTTCTCAGGGTGCTGAGACGCAGATGTACCCAGCATGCTCCCTCGATGAGGTTATCGCAGCACCTCTGATACCACAGTCGTGTGGATGGTCAGCGGAAACAATCTTGGAGTGTTGGGCATCTCGTTGGCTTCACCTCAGCCACACGCCCCCCAGATCCCTCTCAGAGTAAGTTTTTGGACCACAGCTTCGTCCAAATGAACAATCTGATTTATGGTGTTGCTACTGCCCGGGACACTTTATGGCTGTAGCCACAGTGGGTTTTCTTTACCAGTGGCTGGGTCTAACTGCAGTTCCCAAATCAGACCGGGTTGATCTCCTGGGAGCCCCCATTTCGATGTAAGGGCTGTTTGGGTCGATCTCCTCAGTGGCACAGCACCTGAAGAGGCCAGAGGAGGATACCTCGCAGTTCAGTCACCATTTGCCACTCGCTCATCTCCAGAGAGGACAGAATGAGATGAGACGGAGCAACGCGACAGTGAGGAGACAACGCCGCTGCCATAGAGCTATGGTAACGGCAGCTGTGACTTCCCTCCGGACGGCGCCAACTGCGACTTCCCAGCTACCATCCCCCCTGTAAGGATGCGAGGGTGCAGAACAGAGCCAGAGCGCCGCATCAGCCCAGAGCCTGGACCGCTACTGCAGCACCAGACTGATGTTTTCGGGGAGGCAGGCGTTACCTGTTGCCGCCACCTCCCCTCATGTTCATGATGTGTCTGTCATTAATACTGTTCTGAATACTGTTAGAAATGTTTTGATTAAAACAAAATACATTTCTGAAAGAGCTGGTTCGTCCCCCCTTCCCCTCAACACTGCTTTCACTTACACCTGTCGCCCAGCCCTTGTCTGAGGCTGTCTCAGCCAAAGTGTTGCATGTGTCAAAGCACTGACACACACATACACACAGCCCCTCCCTTTCTTCCCCTAAAATGGAGCCCTTGGTAACCCTTGTTCTGTAAGCACAGGCGGAGCCCTCTACCATCGGACCCTACCGTTCCTGCGCCGCTCACTGAAGAGGTGGCAGGATAGCTTAAAGCAGTTTCACGGCCTTATATACGTTGGCTGTTTTTCCCACGTATTCGGGTAGGCTTGTCCTGGTTGGCCGGTTACGTTTATGCAATTTTTCAGCGGGCGAATACGTGATCATGGTTGGAGGAGAGTAATACCCAGTAGAGGGCTCCACCTGTGCTTATAGAGCAAGGGTTACAATAACGTAACCTTATGTTGTTCACTTTTTTTCTATAAAAATAAGCCCAAAAGCATAAGAAGTTAACAGATCTTATATCCCATTTACATGTTAATGGCCATGTGAATTACCACGAGACATTGTCATAAACAATCACCACTTGATGTCTGCAGTAATTTTTTTCTGCACATCATGTTCAGTGATAGACCAACAACTGTGATGTCATGATACTGAATATGTACATGATACTGAATATGTACTGTATGTCTGTTTGGATGAAATCTGTTGTCTAACTGCCTTTTAATACAAACAAGGTTAAAGTGACAATGCTAGCATGGTGTTTAGCAGGTCATATTTATCAAGTTTGCATCTTGATTTAGCCTGTTAGCCTGCTAACAGCAACAAATTAGCATTAAATACAAAATGCACTTGAGGTTGACATGAATGTCATTAGTTTTGCAGCTCTTTAATCATAAAAAATGACATGATTATGTCCCTAAATGATAAGATCAACAAATTCATTAGGATTCATCATCTGGGAACCATGAATGTACAAGACTTTTCGTCAGTTCATAGTAGATGTCAAGCTGTTACACTGAATTAAAGGAAACTATATGACTATTCTGTTCCAGTAGACCTTTCAGTTTTCTTATGTCAATTTAATGTCAGCTTTTCTGTAAGTCTTCTCTGTGCTGTAAACAAAATTCAACAGGAATTTCACCACACTCACCCTGCACAATTTCATGCACCAATTCTTTTTTCAAGGCAATAGAACATCAAACATAATTCTCGTGTAAGAAATACATACAGTAACAAAATGTATTATAAAAACTAGCAAATAGCTGGAGCTTCATTATATTATAATATAAGGTTATTTGTAAGACATCTGAGCAGTTCATCCCACATAAGTCTACATCTCAAATATCAAATTACCATATGCGCTTGGAAGATGCCTGCCTTTGGTAGACTAGAAAATCATCCCCAGCTCTTGATTAAGAGCACTGTGCGGATCAAATACACCCTGCTCATTATATATAATTAAATAAAGTATAAATATGCATGAGCCAGTGATGAGCATCTCCATCTTGATCACTTTTAGGGGCCGACCTTTTGCTCTTTCACAGACTCGGAAACACTGGCAGGTGTTTTTCCAAAATAGAACTGTTATTAAATATTCAAGCATGCGGTGGAGAAAAACACGCCCCACTGTTCAACAAAAATCTAATTGTGCTGCCTGTTTCCTCTACTATCGTATTACCTGTTGGTGGGATGACGGATCGCTGAGCCTAAACAATGCTATTAGGATAGGATGCATGTGACTCAGATCCAATGTTCGGCTTTGCAGGTAAACAACATTATTGTGATACTGGAGAGCGTGATTAATTATGATTATGCAATTATGATAATAAAACAGGCAATGCTATACTCCGCCTCAGAGAACTTGTAGTATCTTGAATCTATAAGTGATATAAAAAAATTAATTAATTTAAAAAAACTTGTGTGAAAAAATGCCTTTTAAATTGAAATCTGTCAATTGTTTATGTGACCAGAAAATTTGTTTGAGATCTTGCAGCGAAGTTTAATAACAGAGACAGATGGATATGTAAGTGCTTAACCAAGAATGGTTTATGGTCAAAATCAAATACTAATTACACAACAAAGAATGATATGTGATGACAGGGTTATGGATCTTTCTTAAGCTGAAATATTGCATGAAGAACCTTTATAAATATATGGAACCAGAAAGACAATACAAAAAAACAGCCATAAAATCCTATATGTTTGAAAAATATATGACTTTATAGTGACATTAATGATAAGGTATCAATAATGATACCAAACCTTAGAATGCACATGATGTACTGTACGTCAGTGTCTCTGTGTATTTGTGCATGTGCACATGCTGTGAAAAGCAGTTTGATTTTTGTTTGTTTTTTTCACCTGCTGAGTGTGGCAGATGGAGTTAGGCTCAAAGTGACACAGCTATAAAGCAACACCTGGTGGAGATGGGCTGGTCACTGCTACATCTGTGGCTATCAGGAGTGAGTGTGCATATGGGTGCATGCATGTGTGTGTGTGTGTGTGTGTGTGTGTGTGTGGGTGTGTGTGGGTGTGTGTGTGTGTGTGTGTGTGTGTGTGGGTGTGTG
>JBBPCS010000359.1:11704966-11717888 GCA_037974645.1 Hollardia meadi
TTGTCTTATTTGTTGTTTTGGTCTTTTGTCTTGGTATTACTCTGTATAATCTTGTTTGGCTGTTTATGTACTTGTCTGCACTCGTTTTGTAATCGTCTTATTGCACAATAATAATAAATAAATAAATAAATAAATAAAGAATTTGTAACTTTTGGATGTTCTAGGGTTTTTTAATCAAAACATATGAATTCTTGTTTTAAAAAAATACATTCATACTTCATAAGCTAAAATCTCACTAAAGTCCCACTTAAAAGAAATGCCTCATTTGCCATCTAGTGTCTGCCACATTAATTTTTAGTATAGAAACATCAGGCTGTCGAAGGTTTCCAGTATGGTGGAAATGTTTTATGCACACACACACACACACACACACACACACTAACACACACATATATATAAAAACTAATGTAAAAAGACAGTGTGTGATGGAGTAGCCTATAGGTACATGTCTATAGCCCTGCTATTTATTGTATCGTGGTTAACCTTACTGTTTGGCAGCCCTAAATATCTCGTTAAGCTCTCAATATGACAGTTATCAGCGGACCCATGTGTTGTGTTTACTGCCACTGCAGTGGAATAAATCTTGTCCATGTATGTTCTGACGCAAGCAGCTGTGTATGAGAGGAAAAAAATATTTTTATATACTTTGTGTTCTGTTGTTAAAATCACCTGTATTACCATCATATGGCAACAAGTATCTTTGTGATTTTGTGTATAGGGCAAAAAAAAAATAACATTGAAACAATTAGTATGATTGCAAATATCGTAGATACATAACAGATGGATAAAGCAAAGTCTGAATCAGGCAAAGATAGTAGTTCATGTACCTCGATAGAATCACTTACTGAAATTTATGGCTATTTTGACTCACTGGTTTTCATCGTGTAAGACAGCATGTCTGAGCTGTCCTATTGTGTCTATTTTATTTTGTCATTTACTGCAGTGTAAAACGATGATAGCTGATCTACAACGTTGCTATACAAACTTTACTGTCTTTCCCGTACTAATCTACCATGCCTGCTCATAACACAACAAACGTATTGACAAAATGTGCTTCAACAACACACACATGAAGTGCTGAGTAAAGTCCAGCTTCCTCTGCTCTGTCACCCACAGAGTACCTGCCTCTGCCCACCTTGCTCCACAGTTAGCCATTCGAAGCTTTTCCTGTCCCAGCAGCCCACAGCCCAGCCAGTCAGAAGTCATTACACCCGCTATTAACTCATGCTCAGCTTCATTAGGCATGCAAATTGAGGAGGGACAAAGACTTGAAAAACTTTACTCTGATGCCCTCCTCCTCCTCCTCCTCCCTCTGTTTCTTTCTCTTTCTCTCGACTCACCTGTGTTCAATTAGGCCTGGATCTGCATTGAATGGTCTGATGTGAGAACGTGTGTTGTGGCTCCAACAATAGGGACTCTAATTGGCAAAATGCACAAAAACTGCAGGCTCAGTAGGATGACCTTAAAGGCTTCAAAACATAAACTTTCTGTCACCCTTGTGCCACCACAACCAGCTGTATCATCAGTTGACAGCATAAACAAAGCTATTTTAATGTTTCTCACAGTACTCAGTTTTACTGGGCTGGTGTCAGCATCCTTTTGAAGATTCCTCAATCTGTTACATTTTATATTGATATGAATAATTTAAAAAAGATAGGCGCCACTTTTTTTTCAGAAGGCAGATTCATGAAGATGAGTCTGTTAACCCAAACTGTGATAATAAAATTTTACTGGCTTATTATATTTGATCATGCCAGCCTGAAAACTAACATGGAGATCCATGATTTATTAATGCACTGGCTTGTCATAATTTTAAGTGGAAGAGGTTTCTCTTTTCACACCATGACCTCCATCCCTCTTTAGTAACCCTCTCTTTGTCCCTGCTGTCTAAAGCCACCAACATCAGAGGCGAGGCCAACGTGGGTCAGGGCCAATCCTTTGCTCTGACGGAGCATAAATGTATTACCAGCGGGTTGAATTACCTAGGGATAACACAGTGTGTCGCGCCGTGCCACTGTGCATCACACAACAGGTTCAAACAGGTAGAAAATGTATTCAGAAGAGAGGAATAAAATCAGCCTCTGTCAGTTTGCACAAGAAATACACCTTTAATATAATCCGGATTCAACTGTGTGCTGCACTGTGAGATTTATTTCACATCTATAATAATCACAATTGTTGATTATAATGCAAGATGATTCATTGTACAATGGAATCTAAACAACTTGGAAGGCTATTACTGTGTTAGCTTAATATATAAAAAAGGGTCATTTGCTTAAAATCTTCGTTTTACATTAATATGTGTGTTAATGTTGAGATCTCATTAAAAGCCAATGCCATTCACATTTACAGTTATGGCTGTTCAGCAGTCAGCTCAGCTGTGGAGCTGTAGAGCAGTTATTCTGTAGTAAACAGTGCCTTCCTCTGATTCATAAAAGAACTACACTGATATGACTGTGAACTAAAACTGAAGAAACTCCAAGTATTGCATTTAAAAGTTTTGACTTGTTTTAACAAAAAGCAAAGGTATCAAAACATAAACGCATGCATCATTGTTGAGACCATCAGGTCCACAGTGGTGAAGCATGTCTCAGTGAAAATCTTGCCAGTGCTAAATGGTGCTGTGACGCGGACAGTCTGGAGGGCAAGGGCCAGCCGGAGGACAGGTGGCAAGCTAATCATGTGGAAAATGAGAGCCTGGAAGGCAAGTGTAGGGGTGGGGATGGGGGCCGATGAGGGGTGTCCACCTTGTGCTCACAGGTCCTGGCCCGACTGGGAACAAGACCAGCGCTGCGATCCTCCATTCTGTCTGCCAGCTTGCCCCCTTTCCCCGCGACATTCCCATAACTCTATTTTCCATCCAGCGTTTCACACACCACCTCCTGTAGCCCAACCTGTTGCTCCACCAGCCTTTTCTAATCCTCATTAAGCTAATTCATAAGACACTAATTCATTAAGTCATTAGGCCTATACTGAAAAAAAGAGGATGAATGCTATTTTAACCAACCTGTCTGGTCAATGTACTTATACAGTATTCTCCCTTTGTTCATTATGTAAAACAAATCAACAAGTCATTATACAAAGGCCACACAGTACGACAAACTGATTGGCATTGATGCTTAATCCTCACAATGCAGCTAATTGCTGCTGAACTGTTTTTGGTTGGAGCTTTGTCACTGTCTAAATGAGAGATCTTGTGCAAGCAGTGATGCTAAAGCGAGACTTTGTAACTTTTGCTGAACAGCAGACACTGCAGCCACAAGTAAAAAATAGCAATGTGTACCAAAGGTTCGCCAACATTAGCCACCAAAAGCTACTGGTCATACCAGAGCAAGTAAGGCTGTAGCAGCCAAACCCCTGAGTGTATTGAACTGAGTAGCATTGTGTTTTAATGCTTATGAATTCAACTTGACATTTGTCAAATGAGGAATGTGTCATTTTCTTTTTCATAAGTTACAGTCTCTATAAACGTATGAAAAGCAGCACCACATGACTTGTAGTGCCTGAACTCGTGTGGTTTACTGCAAGGTTTGGAAGACTAAAATAGTTTCATAAAGAAATACTGTTGAATATTTACTTTGTTTGGACTCAAATGACTCAGAAAGAGCAGCTAGTACAGCTGTTACAGTGAGAATCAACACCATACTGTGCATAGTATGGTTTCAGCCATTGTTTCGGTACACTGATACTCGGTAAGCTCAATCATCTGTAGTCACCCACAACCTACACCAAAAATGTTGCTTTTGATCCAATAAAAGTATCAGCCTTATAGGTCTCACCAATATTGAGGATGTCAATACTTAATAAGAATACAAGACAGGAGCTTTAAGTCACTGGTGGATGACACGTGTGCAACAAAAAAAGAACCTGCAAGGTAGTGGCTTTCACAAAACACATAAACCCAGTGAATGATAACATCAATCTTACAAAGGAGGGCATGTCAAACAACAAACAGGCCTTTCTATACTTGTCTCCCTGAAAAGGGGGGTAGTCTTGAAATTGAAAGTCTGTACCAGTCCCTTCTGTTTGATTCCCACCATCCACTTGATAAATTAGGTGTAACTCAAACCTTGCACCACCAAGCAGAAAAAAACACTGACTCTAATACCTCTTATATGACTACTATGTGAAAACAATTATCCTTTGACTTCAACAACTTTCATGTGACATCATGGCGTGAATGAAAAGCACAGAGGTTTTAAAAGTCCAGGACACTCTTGGATGAGGCATCCACGTGAAATGTGCCTGGATCACTGAGGCTTCTTCCTCCTTGTTTTTCTTTTGTTGCAGGCAATAGTCTGTATGCTCAATCTCCAGATCAATTCTGATGTGTTTCAAACATTTTGGTATTACCACTACCACTGAGGGCTGAGGACTGTATTGATTCAGTTGGAAGGCAATCGGGTATAGCTGGGAATCGTGGGTAGCTTTAAAATGCACCACAACAGCTATTATCCTCTTCAACCAGGTAATTGTGTGATTCAGTAACAATTAAATACTAAATGGAAATAGAGGCAGGATCAGCATTTTTTTGTAAAACAGAGTAAAGGGAATGAAGTTTTTATATTTCTCATATTGATCCCGCTTTTTTAAAAATCAATTCTTTTCTAATTGACAACATACCACAGGATCAATATTTTTGATATTGATCAGTTTATAACTACGTACAAGCCCACACATGCCATTTGTACAGTTGTCCATCTCGACAGGGCAGGAGCCAAAATAAAGAAATGATGGAAGAAAATTGAACATTGCACATTAAATAACTAGGACAAGCACTTTTTCTTGTATTTCTCTTTCATATAAAATTTCTGTAAGCAAAAATGCAAGTGTTTGAGTGCTCGTCCGATCTTACTTGTGAATTCCCTTTGTTCCTGGCTACAGACTTTTAGTAAAAAGGTAATGAGTGGAGCCTGTTCCTCTGTAGAATTCTTTTTTTGGAGTTGGTGGACCAGATCGATGCTAAAAGTGAGTGAATATTACACCGGGACTACATCAAAAAAGTACATTTGAGTGCCATAAAAACCAAAACAATCAGCTTAAAGGCTGAAAAGCTCTATAGAGCTTAGTGGAGCTGCAGAGTCCAGTGATAATTATCAGTAGGTATGTCAATGCAAGACATTTGCACAATTTTTCATTTCTTTCTTTTCTATAAAATATTATTTTGTGCAGCATTACACAATTTACACCAGCACAGATGAATGATGATATTCTGGCGTAAAGTAAAAGATTTTCAGCAGTGAACTTCAGATTGTAGCAACACTGATCACTGAAAGGACAGAAATTAAGCTAAATTTCTTAGGGGTTTTTTAAAGCCTCATTCTATATACCATCACAAAATGATGATGATTTCAAAAGTTCCCAAAAGTCTTAAGTGTGCTTCATTTTAAAACAAATGCAGGTGGACAAGCTCACATGAAACACCTACAAATAGATTGTCCCACACTTCCTTTAAAACTCTCCTAAATGTCAACTCTGTAGAACGTACTGCAGAAGAGAAGAGAGCCATGATGTTTGAGCCATAAAAGCTAGCAAACCTGCACAGAGCAGAGGGCCACAATGCCGTCTCCTGGGTTACCACTTCTTTGAGAACAGAAGAAGGGCTGCAGGGCAGGAAAAAACGGTCAATATCGCAGTGTTTTTCAGGAAGGAATATTGCTGTATGTGTGTTTGAATAACATCCTGAGGGGAAATATTGATCAACACTAAAGCATGAAAGAGAAAGGTCCCTCAATGGCTTCAAATTGTTCCTAAATTGCTGTCAAATGAATGCTGATCACATTAGGTCAGCTGCATGTGGAGGGAGAAGAGCGCCTTTGGTGAAATCGAGTGTGTTGCCTTTGAAAGTCATTTTTAGTATTTGTTTTAATGTGCATTGGAGTACCATTATTCAGATATTAAACCAAATGTTTTTCTGTAACTGTGTAAACCGTCTTGCATTCTACTCTGATCATATTTGCATGATTTAGCGCTTTACCAAACTAAAATGCAGTCCTCATTCATAAACAAGCTCATAATGTCATGTTGGAGAGAAAGTTTTCTTTATTAGGCCTACTATCATTTGTTTTTTCACCAGCATGACTAATTTTGTCACTAGTGATGTGCTCGGTGACAACAGCAGCTCTATCTCATCTGCTCTCCACAGAAAAGATAAACAACACAACGCTGGTGCCATGGCATGAATTGCAATTTAGAAGTAGCTTCGCCCCTGATTTGAGAAAGCAGAGGGAAATTGAATCCTGTAACTCAGGGGTTCTTTTGCAGTGCAGAACCCAAATTAGAAATTTGGTCTCTTATCCTAGGATACAGCCTCATTAATATTTATTGGTACTTTTACTTTGTGGGAAGTACAGCTGTGACCCACTTTGGGTCTGATCCATAGTTCAAGAATATATATTATGCTCCATTTCAGATGCAAAAAATACCCTTATATTAAAAATAAGAAATTGTGAAAACATAATAATAATAATGACATTAAATGCCTTTTAATGGACACAACAAACAGAATATGAAAGTCAGGATAGTGAGAGATGCAAAGAGACAGTCTGATAAATAGAAAGGGAAACTGTGCTATCAAACTTGCCAGAAGGGGAATCTACTCCCCTGTCCGTATCCATATGTTACTAAGGTGATGTTCCATGACATCCATCCTGACTCAGACACCTGCCAGCCGGAGGTTCTAGCACTGTTCCCCGGCACGTCCATCTGGAACGCTTCTACCAGTGGCAGCAGGAAAACAGGACAGAAAAGAGAAAAAGTAAAGGCTGTCAAAGATGAAAATAAAATTTAAAAATTAGTCTCTAGGCCTACTGGTTAGTTCATATAGCAAACTATGTGGTTGTTATGAAGCATGTAAGGTGTTCTTTTTGAAATTAGGTTCAATGATATATTCATTCATTCATATTCATTCATATTCATTCGCTAGAATAGAGTGTTTGGCTGTACTCTAAGCAGCTCCCTGTCTGTTTAAGACAGATCAGCAGGCAAGACAAAGAGAGAAATAACAGAGGAAACAGAGGAAGAAAGAGAAAAGCCGTTTTGTCCCTGTCACCCCATTAATTTGAGGAAAACTAGGAAATGCCAGCAGGATTAAATGTTACTCCCACGGCTTTTTTCTCCCCCTTCTCTCTCTCTGCAAGTTCAAATTAAAGGGAGGTGGGGGTGTTGGGTGGGGCAAGGAGGAGGGTGGAAAAAGAGAAGAAAGGTGTTAATTGCTTGCCAATCGATAATTCTATAATTACTTTGTGACAAATGGCTGGCTTGGGGTGCTAGGGTAGGTTCAGAGGAGGGTGGGATGAGGAGGTTGGTCAGTGGGTGGGGTTGTTAAAAGGGATTGGCCATGATCAGGAACGGAAATATTTGCTTTTGTGCCTACAAGCCTGACTGCCCCAGAGATTTGTGACAGGGAATTTATGTCGGGTTTAAACGTTGGGCGGGCCTCCCTGAGGGTTGGGGGGGGGGGGGTGTAGACACATGCATATAATGACAGTCATACTACTCAAAGTAGTTGTTGCCCCCACATACCTGATCCTCAGGTTGAATGAGTAACAAAATCCATTTATTCTGCAGTACTGTAGACAATAGCCACACAGAGTATGAAAGCACATTAAAGATAGGTTAGCAGATTATCATTTTTGCACCATTAAATTTGTCAGACCGATTCCGAGAGAAAAGCTGGCTGTAAAAGGAAACCTGGAGCGAGTGGTTTTGAATTTGACTAGAAGACTTTGAGTCTACTAAAGCCTGTCACAGTTCACTATCTTCCAATCACAGTTTCATTATGCCAGCCAAGCGTGAAGTGATGGGAGTCTCTTCTAGCCGTAGGGGGAGCTTTAGGCAGACAGCAGGTGCTATCTGGAGACCTGTACAGGTCAGGGCACTATGACACCTGGCGCCCCCTAGCTGCCACAGCTGGGTGGGTGAGGGTCGTAGGGGCCAACGGGAGATTGATGGCCCACCTTCACTCATGTCAAATCACCTGTCAGCGCGCCCCTGGCACTGAATCCATTTTGTTCCAAGCCACCATTAACCTTGGACCAGTTGGATTCATTCCCCCTCTCCATGGACCAGGCCCCCGCAACCTTTGTCTACTACAGCTGCCAAACTAGTTACTGGGCTCAACTTTTATCACATGTTCACAGAGCTTTCATCAACACGGCCGACTTTTAAACAGTAAACAAGGCGGAGTTGGGCTTTCTCACCCAAGTCTTTTGAGCACACAAAAACAAGACTGCATGTGATTATAGGGAAACAATAAGATGAGAAACAGCTTCATGTGACATCCATTTTGGCTGTATTGATCCACAGTCTTTGGTGAGCCTTAAAAAGCCCACTGATTCTGTTACTGACGAAATCCACCTCAAGGCTTCTTTTACACTCCAATCCGCTGCTGTGCACTTTTGGGATAATGTACTTTCTTGTCATTGTTACATGGTGTCATTGTTACATCCTGTTGTGCAGCATGATATTACACAGAATTTGATATTGTATGTATGATCCATCTATATATGAAGCATGGTTATGAGCAGATGTTTGATCATTTCACAGGCCTATAAAAGGGCGATTGGGCTGCCAGTGGCCGCTGTAATATTGATTGATGGTGGGTAGGTGGGGGCCACAGTGCTGCCCTCAGACAGACTCTGTTTATTCATACAGACTGCCGTCTGCCCACTTTACCCACCACTGGGTTCCATTCACTGAATTTACAGTCATCATGGGAGAAAAAATATGCTAATGATGCCACATAGCCCTGAGGAGAAACAAAAACATTTTCAATCCCAACTTTCCGCACTCGTATCAGTTATATCAGACTGGATCTTGTGCACGTTTACCACCAATATGGCATGTACTGTACAGTATCTCGGCTCTCCACAGTACCAGTCCATTATCTGCTTCTCTGTACCCTGGGGCATACATAAATTGGATCCAATAATGAGAGGCAGTAATGATTGTCTTTGCATATTTGGTCTTGATTTTCAATTATATATCACTGATATTATTGTTCTGGATGTTGCGTGTTGTGGTATTAAATTTAACTTCTCTGTCAAAAGAATAAAAAATGGACTCTGTGTCTTATTGAACATGCAAAGGAAGTATTGTTTTGAGGCAAGGTTTTAATATGGCCAACAGGCTTATTTGAATCATGAATCTGTGTGACCACTGCATACATACATATGCATCGTCTTCAAGGCGCCACTGTCACTCTTTCATCTTACCTTGATCAGGTACTGAACACACTGTAAAATCTCGATAACAAATCAAAAGTCACGCCATGTGAAAATATAGGATAAGAGTATATTCCAGTGACACACACGGAGACAGAACAAATGAGAGAGGGGAAATAGTCTTCTCCACACCATTAAGGATGCTGCATAGTGAAGTCCTTGTTCCATTCCAATTTTCTAAGCTTTGAAGGAGTCAGTGGTTGGATGTGGGCTGCCTCACAGAGCATGTCTTCTGTTCCACTGAGCACACAGTGGCTTAGGGATCAGCCTGTATCCCTGACAGGAATGTGTGCCACTGAGCGTTGGCCTGTCCACTGAACAGAGCTGCGAGCCTCAGATCAGTGGCATTGGCTGGCCTATGGGTTGTTCTTTATGGCTGTGTCGCTGAGTGGCTGGCTCTCCGCTGTGCACACGGCAGCCCTCCAGATGGATGCTGGGACAGCGGAGGCCACAGGGCTGAAAATCCCATCAAGCAGCAGTTCCAGGCCCTTGCACTGAGAAGATGAAGCGCACCGGCTCGCCAGGGGACACAGGCCAAACCCTTCTGCACCTCCATCACCCCCCAACCCCAATCCCTTCATGCCCCTCTTTCCTTCCTCCCTTCATCCCTCTCCTTCCCCTTTTTTCTTCCTTTTACAGGAGGAGACTGCAAGCCCAACCAGCCAAAATATGGAGTGTGGCCCTCAGGGTCTGTGGCCCTCGCTTGTTAAATAAAGGAGCTGACTGGTTGATTGATAGACCCTCAGCAGTCCCTGCACCTCACATGTTTCCCGGTTCACTGCCTTATATACGAATCCTTTGTTGGCCAGGCCTGCGTTAGCGTTGGTTAAATGCAGTGTTTGATGGATGACACCAATTTTCTTCCAAAACCCAGATGAGCCACCTAAGCACCTTTCCCCCTCCCCTGGTTTCTCCCCAGGTAAACCCCATGAGCACGAGGGGACAGGAGTGCTCTAAAACGGTATCAATCAAACAACCTTGTGCACAGCAGCAGCAGCAACGCAATGTTTCAATTATGCATCTGTTCCTCAATGCCTGACATTATGTTGAACCTCTCGCCCCAACCAGGGGCACAGAGGAAGTGTTTCTGCATATTTGTCACCATTTTTTCTTTACTCTATATTATAATGTCTGCATAGACTCACGTTTTAAGAGAACCTTAGTCTCAGTAACAACAAAATGAAAGGTGCAAAGGGCTACAACTAATTATGGCTACAAATAATAATTTTCATAATGAAATCATCTGTCAATTATTTCTTGATTCATAGATTATTCATTTAGAAAATAGTGAAAAACACTATTAACAATATCCTGAAGCTCAAGGTAATGGTCACCAAATTGCTTATTTTGTCCAACCAACAGTTAAAAACCCAAAGTTGTTCAGTTTAGAAAAGAAAGGAAAGCAGAAAATCTTCACATTTAGTCACTGGAACATGAGAATCTTAAAAAATTAACCAATTATCAAAATATTTTTTTTCTGTCAATAAGAGTAATAAATGAATCAGTTTTAAAATTGTTGTACAAAAAGTCAATAGTAAGTTATCAAAACTAATATGTGCGTCTTACACACACTTTAGACCAGGGGTTCACAACCATTCGTAACTTCTGTTAAAACATTTCCAAGGACTACCTTCCCAAATAAAAGACAAAATAAACGACAAAATTTTTTTTTTTTAAATACACTGGTGATAGGTGTTCACCACATTTGCCACACTGTGCTTTTGGCTCAGCGTCAGTCCCTGCCATTCCATCCATCCATCCATCCATCCATCCATCCATCCATCCATTATCTATCACCGCTTATCCTATGTAGGGTCGCGGGGGGGCTGGAGCCTATCCCAGCTGACATCAGGCGAGAGGCGGGGTACACCCTGGACAGGTCGGCAGTTCATCACAGGGATTGACATATAGAGACAAACAACCACACACACTCACATTCACACCTACGGGCAATTTAGAGTCACCAATTAACCTAACCCGCATGTCTTTGGACTGTGGGAGGAAGCCGGAGCACCTGGAGGGAACCCACGCAGACACGGGGAGAACATGCAAACTGCACACAGAAAGGCCCCAGCCGGGAATCGAACCCTTGCTGTGAGGTGAAAGTGCTAACCACTGCGCGTCCATGCCATTATGAAATCAAATTAATTGTAGTCAGGGTCCTATTTCCTCACCACACGGTTTGGTGCTACTACCACAGGGTCATCTCCCGCATCACTTTTTCTTTTTAAAAACCATTTTGTGAAACTGCTATGAGGGAACGTTCGCTAGCTGTAGCAGACATTAGCTAGTAGGTGTAGAACACGTTTGTCTGGTGAGGTCAAATGTAACAGGTCATTAAAAGTATGCATTTTAATTTGCCGTCTTTATTTATTATTATTTATTTATGTGAATTCTTGAACTCATTTAGATATAAAAAAAAAGAACTAGCTTTGAAAATTACAAAACAAAATAAATTAAATCTTACCATTTACAGTAGTACTGCCTCCGTGGCCCACTAGATGATGCTCTGAGGCCCACTGGTTAAGAATAGCTGCTTCAGACTACTATTACACCCAGTCATGAAGTTAACAAATGGTGCAACCAGCCAACACTGACTATCTCTGTCCCTGTAATAGCAAAGGCATGCTCTGACATCCATAAAGGCTACAGAAGAGTGTGAGCCTGATGCAGTGCAGCGAACCGACAGGTGAAAAAGAAAAACAGATGCGAGACCAGTCTCTGGGGTGTTGGGTTCATTTGTTACCTAGCGAGGACAGACATATTCCTGTCAGACAAGCCATGGTAGCACCAGATGCGAGGTCATTCTAGTTACGGAGTGAAAATCTTGGTTTAAGGACAAAGATTCTCGCCTCACACAAGAGACGGCCGTGGGGTTTTATTTCCCCTGTGGTGTTCTACAATAAACACTCATTCATTCCACACTTAGCTCTAAGAAGCCAGAAAGCTTTTTCTTTTTTTTTATGAAACCGAAGCTTATTCATCAGTTTGTCTCTTGTTCAGTTTGGTTTATAATTGTGATCTAACAGCACTTTTGATGATGGATTCAGTAGTTAATATTACATTTTTTAAGTGATTGATTCTTGTTTAAAAAGTGTAATATATTTTTTTTAATTAGTTTATTTGTAGCAATTGTTAATTCAAGTCGAGCTGAATGTAGCTGTACAAAGCACAATAAACTGACCAAATACAATGTCTTTGGCACTATAAGCCACAGAAATATACACTACAATACTGTACTTAAATAATTATTTTACATCTATTCTTGATAATGTCATTATTTATTCAAGATATTGTCAGTTGAGGAGGATTACTATAGTACTGATTTTTTTAGTAAGTTAACTGCAAAAGATGCATTTATTTTTTAACATATTTTGTGAGTCAGCAGTGTTTTTATGGTTATTGTTCTGAGCAACACTTCTCTCTCTTCGCATATATATATATATGCCTTATTGAGGAGGACAGACAGCAGACAGGCTCATAGAAGGAGGCTATGAGACGGTACTTGATACACACTGGCTCCTAACCAAAACAACTGGCATCTCTCCTCTGCAGATGGACACACAGGTGGGATCACAGGTGGGAAAGGAAGGGGGGACGTGCTCTGCCAGTTTTGTGTTCGACTTGGTGTGTGTGTGTGTGTGTGTGTGTGTGTGTGTGTGTGTGTGTGTGTGTGTGTGTGTGTGTGTGTGTGTGTG
>JBBPCS010000359.1:11717988-11731532 GCA_037974645.1 Hollardia meadi
TGTGTGTGTGTGTGTGTGTGTGTGTGTGTGTGTGTGTGTGTGTGTGTGTGTGTGTGTGTGTGTGTGCGTGCGTGCGCACATACAGTAACATCTGGACCATCGTCCACTGACATGTCAGAGAGAGAATTTATCAATGAAACTACACTGCACCCTTCTGGACATCTGTAGCACTACAGAGACAAGATTTCATATGTCGTTTAGTTTTCGATATTGATATAAAAAAATTTATGTCAGCTCTCACACAAAACACTTGTAAAGGTTCGGGGGAGTTTTAAATACTTACCTGTATATTAAATGTTTTGTATTACAGCTACATACTGTTATCTCCACTCTTACTGCTATCAACACTGGGTAAACATGCATGTTCTCCCTCATTTAAATCAAGAAATTCATAAAATAGTAAAAACAGTAAAGCATGTGCCTCCACACACTGAAAGAGGCACCAATATAATGAATAAAGACCCTATAATAAAAACCCCTTTTTTCTAAACTTCTTTTTCATCCCTCCACATAGAAATCTACAAGTTCCCTTTAACTCTCATTCATAAATGAATTATCCAGTCTATGAAAAGATGGGCAGAACCAAACAGTATGATTGCAGAAAGCAAACTGACAAATAATATTGATCGCTGCAAGCACACGGACAGCTAATCAATGAATGTGTGTCCTCCCCGCACAAGCTGCGAGTCTAGATCAATTCTGAAGAAAGATGAGGCATTGGCAAATAAAGTGAAGTAGTTCTGAAGCATATACCGCTGTTGTGAAATGGAATAAATTCCCCAAACATATGAGAGATCAGCTATAGCTGTAAGAGGTGATCCAGCCACACTGTTTGAGCTCAGAAAGAATAACCATACTTTTTGTAATTGGAATAAATATTGTTGCTATTATTTATCTTTTTTATTCTTGGTGTCTAGTCATACACTTCTATAACACATGCTCTCTGGCATCAAATCATGAAGCACCAGATGATTTATTGATCTGAACGCAGCCTCCAAAGAACCCGCACAATTGTTTCATCACCTTGTCATTATTGCCCCATGATGAGCTAGGCGCAAAAAGTTGGAAAAGTCCCTCAAGGGTGTCTCTTTCAATATGAGTTAACAGGCATATTAGTTGCCATGTATTGCAGAATCATAAGAGGTTACAGGTTATTGGCTCATTGGTTGCATGGACAGCTTACTGACCTGAATGTCATGTTCATGTGTCGTCTTCTTTTTAATTTGTAGGTGTGTGTAAAGTAAAAGTCAGACAGACAGTTACAGTTACAGCACTCTTAGAGGTCTGATGGTGGTAGTCATGGTGAGAAAATGTAGCAATTGTGCTTTATTTTACCATGCGATGTTTACTTTTAAAGAAAAAGATTTTGTGCGTTCCATGAGAATTAAGCACAGCAACAACAAAAAAAAGCTCACAAACAGCAAAGTCAAACTTGAATTCTTTAAATAAATTCACAAAAAATTACATTAAATATTCACTCTTGCTGCCCTGAAGTCACATGCAAAACTTGGCAATGCTCGGTTACAATAACTTCAGGCAAACGGCACACACTGGGTCAAGACAGCCAAAAGCAAAGAAATGTTCAGTCTGAGATGCAGTCTCTCAGGTTTGTCATAAAGCAAGACAGCCTGAGAAAGAAATAGCCTCAGATGTTGGCCTGGCCCAGATGCTGAGTGAAACAGCTATAAATAGTGAGTGTTGTTATGATGAAACTATGTCAAAAGGCACAAACAAAATCCACTGAGGTCAACCTGAAAGCCACGTGTCAAAAGCACACGCACACAGTCAGCATGGGGCTGCACAATATGTTAAAGGTAGACAGCTTTTTTTTCCCTTTTTTTTTTTTAAAGAAAGATTGCCAAATAAGAAAATTGCTTATTTCAGAATTTGCTGGACAATGATGCCAAACAAATTTTTTTTTATTGGTTTTACTTTGTGAAAATTCACTTATTAGGAATATGCTTGCTGCCTTACCCCAAAGTTTCATGTGAAAATAAATACAAATTTCATTTTTAAATAACCAAATGTGTGATTTTACATGATGTACTTTGATCCAGAACATTTGCTTCTACAGCATGGATTGCCCATAAAAGGGTTAACTTACCCTATAAATGCTTGTTTTAAAGGCATACTATGCAGGCTTTGTTGGTAGCTGTTTGTGAACATTCAAATGTGTAGAAAGCGAGAAAGATAGTTGAGAATTGATTCTCATTCTGAGGTCTTTAAATATGACACAGCCACCAACACAAGGTGTTGGTATTTGACGACCTGGGAATGAGCCTCAACAATCAAGTATCTTTCTCTACAATCGTTGATGCCCACAAACACCCTGAACACATGAAAATACTAACAACATTTTTTTAAAATACAGGCAGAGCGCAGGGTCTCGGCAAATACAGACACTGCCACACCCAACTAGTGGGTCATAAGTGGTGATTGCAAATATTTTGTCTTTACATTGTTTTTTAGGAAAATAATAAACAATAGTATTACATGTTAAATGTACAATGTAACTATAATAATATGACATAACTGCAAATCATACAATGCATGTGGCAGTGATTGTTAATATATGGCACTTGAAGATATACCACTGCTAAATTTTCACATTAACTGAACACAAAGTACAAAATACACTGTTTAACCATTTAATTTGATTATTAAATGCTGCTAAACTTATTGCATCTATAGACTTCCACACTGTATACCAAGTGGATATAAAGTAATAGTTTCAGAGCTGCAAACATCAGAAAATCTTCCAAAAGAGACTTATTATTTTGAATGTGTAAGACAATGTATTATACCTTATATTATTGGCTGTTTAGCTGCATTCAGAGTCAGCAAAAGCACAAAAGAGACACTTCAAAACACACTACAGCTAAAAAAAACAAAAAAAAACAACCCATTACCTGAGGAAGAATATAAAATATTTAGTATCAAATAAAAGGCATCTTCTGGGCTAATAATAGTTACATGACATTGTTACACAGAAGAGAGCTCTTGCCATTTACAAAAGTTAAACTTCAAGCATTCATCCTGATAAGTGAAGCACAAAATTTGACTTCCTGAAAAGTATCTCATAGCAGACAAGTAGAGTCTGTTTAGAAAGTAAGAGTCATTGGAGTCAAAGACAAGAAGATAACACTTCAGTCAAACTGAGATTTTTCTTTATCAATTATAATATGTAGCCTACCTGCTCGATGACAAAAATGACGCACCCTCAATTGCCCTCCCATGATGCATTCTGTTTGGCTTAAACTAACTCAAAAATAAAACAACTTTATGACATACAATGGCAATTATGCCTTACTCAATTCACAGTTTGCATATTCCTTTTTTTTTTTTAAATGTTTCACATATCTGACTTGTATGGACTTTAAAGCAAAAATATAACACATTCTTCCTTGTATAAATTAAAATCTGAATTCAAATACATTAAATACATTACTCACTTTATTACATGCTGGGGTTACTTGTTCTGGTGTGAACAGTTCTACACACCATCTTGTTGTATAACTGATGTTATTGAGTCTGTTGACTTCATGACACTTCTTTACTTGTGCTACTGTAATTTCTTTTTGAAATTTGTCATTAACTTACAATTGTTACTTATGGCTACAGTGGCTGTCAGTCAGAAAAAAGTTGCATAGTCTCTCTTTATAAGACATTATTAGCTGTCTGTTCATTAAACCAAAAAAATAAAACAGATGATTCATTAATAACAAATCAAATAAAACATTCAGATGAGGTTTTCAGCAATTCTGAGTCACATTTGTGATGTAGCATTAAAATAACTTTAAAAAGTCTTCATACTTTTCATGCAATGTCCATCCTGTCAAGCAAAGAAGCTAAATTTGTGAAGCTTGTCTTACAAGCAAATTGAGGCACAGGCTAATCAAGTCTTTTCGGCTTTTCAATCCCTTCTTGCTACACCCAAACAAAGTAAGCAATTTCATCCAAATCTACAGGATAGTCTGTGAGGTGCAGTGGCTCCTTGATATCAAATCTCTCCCCCTTGTAGCTTCTCCAACGGCCGGCGGGGAGGTAGATATCACGCTCTTGCTTACCAGGCTCCAAAACTGGGGCTACCATGAGGTCATCCCCAATCAGGAACTGCGAGTCGATTTTGTAGGCTGTCTCATCGCCTGTGGCAATCCACCATAGGGGTCTTATGATTGGATCCCCAGTGTCCAGCACCTCACCAGCCAGCTCCAGGACCCGTGGCGCCACAATACTCTCATGGAGGGCTGTGTATTTCCGAGCAATTTCAACCACCTCATTGTCGTATTCCCATGGTGGAATAGAAAACTGCATGGAGGGCATGAAGGCTGACAGCTCCAGCCAGCGGATATAGAGTTCTCGATCAGGTAATGCACGATTTCCATCTGTGCGGTTCAGATAGGCATTCCCTCCAATCATGTCTGGTAGAATGAACTGATAGCCAAGAATGCTGATGGTGAGCACTGTGGGGATAAGAGATTTGAGACCCAACTCATAGCCCCACACGGAGTCTCTGTCAATTGGTCTGAAGAAGCAAGATATGTTCTGGGACTGGTAGCCACTGCGCAGCTCAGCTCTATCATTATAAGGGATAGCCATTTCCGTGTAACGTCTTGTGAAAAAACTTGGGTCCCGAATGGGAGTTCTGGTGCTAAATTTCCATGGTAAATAGTTGGTTTCGCCTGCATCAAATTTGAAAGATGACACCCCATACCTGGAGCGCAGTGAACGTAGCTGGGAGGAAAACCAATCACGGGCTTCTGGGTTTGTGAAGTCCAAAATGCCGCCAATGCCATTCCACCAGCGCACCAAGGCTGGCAGCTGGCCTGTTGGCTCCCGCACAAACAGGCCCCTTTCTACACAAGTATGGAAGTTTTCCGAGTCATAGTTAACAAAGGGGTGGATCCAGAGTGACAATAGAAATCCATCTGATTTCAGCTTTTGGAACATGGCTGACACATTAGGGAACTTTGTCAGGTCAAACTCAAATTCTCCATAGCGGCTGGTGTAGCGATCATCTAGTTCCAGGTGGCTACAGGTAAAGTTATACTTGCGGATGTTGGCAGCGTACCTCAAGAGTTTCTCTTGGTCAATGTCAGTCTTATGTAGAGCCCAAGTTGACCATATAGGATGGCGAAACATGGCTTTGGCAGGCACTTTGTTTGGTTTGTTGAAGTATCTGCGGACCATGTACTTGTGTATGGATGTTACATCCAAGCCCACGCACACTCTGTAGCTAAGTTCAGCACATGGTGCCTCTCCTGGGTTTGGATTGAAAGGACTGTCATTGTATCGTGCCTGGAAGTACATGGTCTTTTCTGTATCATTCCAGCCCAGGTGGAAGGGCACAGAATTGTTTATCTTGATGGCCGTAGCATTGGATGAAAGCCAATAACTCTCCAAAATTCCACCAAATTCATTGCGGTTTGAGTAGATGTCACTAGTGACAAAGGGTTTGGGAGCCTGTTGGCCAGAAATGGAAATAGGCCAATGCTGAATTGCTGACACTGCACCACCATACCAGTGTGCAAACTTGTATGTCATGGCATGCTCAACAGGAATGTCAGGAACCAGTTCCTCCCAACGCACACGATAGCATTGTACTGTGTCCTTAGGTCGCACTGTCTCAATGAAGAAGTTCAGTTTTCTATCCGTAGTGGATCCACAGCTGAGAATCTCCCCTTCTTTGGAGCATGAATCCAAATCCAATGTACCCGACCTGCCAAGATTTACATATACAGTACATTGTCAAGCAATCTCTCTCAACACACACCTCACATTTTTGTTTTAAATGTTAAATAATGGAAATGACATGCACATATTATTATACGTAAAATTATAAATAAATAAATTTCAGTGACCACTGACAATTACCAACCTGAAATCCATTCTGAAAACAATAGACCCTCCCTGGTTGCGGATAATGTAGCCATCTTTATTCAAATCCAGCAGCTGAGTCTTAAGCAGCTCAGCTTTGCGTAGAGAGGCTATGTAATAACACCATGCTGTCACTGCTGCGATCACCAGCACCAGGCCGATTACTCCAGCTCCGACTAAGGGTCGAGTGTCCTTGCTGTGTTTCTGCTTGGGGATAACATCTGTAATTGTGCCTCCCGCTCCTCCAGGTACAACTTGGTACATGACTTGTGCTGTTCACTGGGTAAATCTGAGACCTGCTTTTCTAAGGATCATAGAAATGTTTTCCAGGGAACCTTGTTTGCTTCACTCTGGCCCCGTCGTTGTCACTGTCTTGCCTGTCATAAGAAAGAGAGAGAGCAGATAGGCTTGGGTGGTATACTATACCAGGGTATTTAAAAATCCCAAAGATACGATTTACAATAGCGTCAACAACAATGCCTCTCTTTCTATTAAAGTTTATTAGTTTTATTAAAGTATTATTACCATCCAAAGGCTAAATGCAGTAACATTTTTGGTCGAAATTGAGTCATAACTAAAATTGAACTTCTTGATATCTTTTTGATCTTATGACAAAGTTTAACTTCTGTTTTGCTTTGTTTTAGAGAAAAAAAACTGCATTAAAAATTGCAGTAACTACAAAATCCATCTCAAAGCCATTATAGACGGCAGTAGGTGAACTTACTGCAGCCTGCTTTGGGATCTAAGTGGCTAACTTTTCTCTAACTCACATAACAAATCACTTTGAGATGGCATTACCCAGTGGAAAGAGGATGATGGAACTGGCATTGAAAAGAAAATACCCAGAGAATGGTATGACATTAAACATTGAGAAACTAGCAATAAGATTGATGACTGACTGACAGACAATGTTTAATTAGCTACTGTTAGCTTACCAGCTCCCTAAAAGCTCTAACATTATCCTCTAACACACTTATCATCACCAATGCCATGTCAACTAGGTTTTGTCGTTCACACCACAGTTAATCCATCCAGCAGTGAAAAAACATATAATAAAAACTCAAAAGGAATCATATGTGTCAAGTTATCCCACAACAGTCAGGCAACCATGAGAGTGACATCTCGCTGTGTCTAACAACATGAACAGCATCTTCATTGTCTTCATAATTATTCATGGCATTGTCCAGTGGCGCCCCCAGAAATTCATCATAGGGGTGGCCAGGCATAGACTGGTACAGGTAACATTTATGTATCTGTGTTATGTATTGGTATATACATTGTATGTATGTACATGTATATATGTATATATTATACATGTACTGCCATCTTGCGCTGGTGACGTCATTTGGAGCCAGAGTCTACACAGTAGCGGTTGGATGCTTCTTGCTTGATGTTTCGATTCTTTGCATCGAAGCTTGCATCATTTAATTCATAAAACTATCTACAGTGCACTGTTTTGCACAGATGATAATTACTGAGACACAACACCATGGGTGCAGGACATAAAGTGATGGCACAGATTGTAAAATGGAGAAAGAGAGCAAAAAAAAGCCAGGAAGAAGAGAAGAGACACAGAAAAGGACAGAAAGTGACCAAAGTTAATTTCAAGCTGAAACGAAACGAAAACTCTGCACAGTGTCTACTGTAAAACCAAACTAGCCGATCACCATAGCACGACATTATGCTTACAGATTCTCAGCAGAAATCATCCAGTCCACACATTCAGTCCACATGGAGCGGACCCGACACAAGGTAACCTTAGCACTTAACATACCGGTAAATCAATATGATTGCTGGTTGAGATAAAGGCTGGTACGTCAATTATGGCTACATGTAATGGCTAATTAAGAACGTAAATCATTACGGTGGCTAATTATGATGTCCCAAAGTTAGCTAAGTTTTGCTCAAGAAAATAGACACAGAAAATAAAATGCTGCCGTCAATTTGTGACAGCCTGAGTTTCACTCAAGTATATGATAGTCACAGCATACACACACACCTACTCCCCTCACAGTGGCACATAAAATACATCAGGAACCAATATATAAGGTCATGTATATAGCAGCTGAAACCTGGTAAACCAGTAAACCTTTTTCACAACAGCTATTTTGGCAAGAAATAGTAGTGTAAACACAGGTGTTAGCAATGATACTAATGAAGGTTGTGTTCCATTCAGGTCAAATAAGAGTCAAGGTGCTGCTTTCGTGCATGTTGGTTGTTGCTGGATAGGCTCTGCCACACTAAATGGAACAGAACCTTAATTAATTTTGTTAATTACACCTGTGTTAACCTGCGATTTAATGTCAATATGGCTGCCGTGAAAAGGTTCTATCCAATACAGCAGGTAACAGGTTTCTATTTCTTAAATTTCCACTGAGCATCCATCTCGACTATAAGGGTTAACGTTAACTTACAAATCCACACGGAGTCAGAATAATATCTTTTGTTGGCTTTATTTGTCTCTCCAAGCAGACATGAATAATCCTTCTTTTTTACACAGCAAAAATGTTTCACAAAGTAGAATCCTCCTGTAGAACAAAAATATAATCCAATGGAGTATCCACAAAAATATATTCCACAGAAGGTAGTCCAAATAGTCCAAATTAACAGTCAAAAGAGCTGTATGAGCCAAACCTCCCTCCTTCACTGACTGCTGACTAATCAGCTTTTTCATCGGACTTCTCAGTCACAACACCATAGGAGGCGCACTTTAGCACAGCATAGCGTTAGTTCATAACTGGCTTATGTAAATTTACTTACTACGTTGAAGGGTTGCTCTACACCCGCTGACCATATTGCAATCAATGAACAATCAGTTGTTAATTTTAAGAGACCTCTCTCTTTTGTATATTTACTATTGCTTTTTAATAACGCAAAAGTATTTCTTATCCGATTACTCGATTAATCGTCAGAATAATCGGTGGAACACTCAATTATTAAAATAATCGACAGCTGCAGCCCTAATCCATATGTTGCCCATGTCAGTAGTATCCCAACACTTTTACTGACTTTTAAATCCTGATAATATAACAAACTGCCCTGCATCAAACAGGTGATGGTGACAGGGATGATGTAAATAAAGAAATTATCCAGATAGCTGAATTATCTGATAGCTGTTAATTGAAAGTATATTAAGACTAAAATATGCCCTCTCTATAATATCAAGTCTGAAATTAGGCCATAATATTTAAACCAAGCAAGTCTTGTCTAAGTAAGATAAGTGTTTTTTTACAGACACAAATACCATCATATAATGTATACCATGAAATGTCAGGATGGTATAAAGTTATCAAACAATACATACCGCCCAAGCCTAATAGTAGACTTCATGAAGTCCATATAAATACTTCCTCCTCAAAAGTATTATTTTACTTACCAGTTCTGGTTAGTCAAGAAATACTTTAAAATAACTTATCTTTCAGTCACATAAAAAACAGGGAAACAGCCCCAGCCTGATCAGGAGATGAGATGTCAACCTGTTTCTAGGTCTAGCTTGTTTCCTTTTCAGTTCTAAGCCTGCGTTACATTTCTAGCATCGTCTTACATGATCTGCATTGCTGCACAAAGTGATTTCACAGCACTCAGAGGTATTACGCTGTCAGGATGTAAACTTTAAAGATGTGTCTGAGACTTAACAAAACAAATCTACTGCCAATTACCCATAAGAGGATAAAGTGGATGTTCCCCCGAAGTAATTCTAACATATGAGTTTGACTGAAAGAAAACTCATTTGTATGTAAGGAAGTAGAGAAGCAGAAAAGGGGATTTTGGCCTTAGAGCTCTGCCAGTGCAGAGGAGAGGAAAGAATACTAAACTTTGTGCTCCATGAAGCCAGACGCCAAAACTTGGAAGTAATCTGGTTCATTCTTTACAAAAATCAGACATTTTGACAACCCTAACTGTCCCTTCCAGCAGGGATACAGCAAAAAAAAGTCTTAAGGGTAATTGACTGGTTGATGTTAGTTATTGTGGTTTAAGCTAATCAGAATAGATTAAAGTGCACAGCCAACCGAGGGGATGCAAACAGGGAACCTGGGGAGGACTGAACTCCTCCCCAGGTTCCCTGTTTGCTGACTAGTCCTAACTGCAATTGACCCTCGTGGTTTGCAAGGGTCAATAATAATTTTAAAAAAAACAACAGGAGAGATACCATAAGCCCATCATTAATTAACTGAAAACTAAGTGTCTCCTCCTTGGAGATCCACTCAGCCTGCTAGATTTAGGGGAAGAAAATTACTCTGAAAGGGGAAGATTTGCTGTACATTAGACATTTCCATTCCTTTCCAGGCCATTCATCAAGTCAAGCTGCAACTAACAATTCCTTTCATTATTGATCTATCAGACAATTATTTTCTCAATAAACTGATTAATCAGTGAGTCTGTAAAATGTCCACCACAGTTTCCTGGAGCCCAGGGGTCATCCAAGAGCCCAAAACCCAACGATATTCAATTTCTCTTTACATAGCTTGTTTTATTTGACCAACCGTATTCACTTAATAAATGACAAAAGAAAGCATCCTAACATTTTAGAAGCTGGGATGAGACAGTGTTTGGTATTTTTGCTTGAAAAAGGACTCAAACAATTGATAGATTATCAAACTAGATGGCGATACATTTTCTGTTGATTTACTAATTGCAAATATTCACATTTTGAACCAGGAAAGCTGGATTTTTACTTAAAATTAGGCTAGTTTAATCATAAATTATCTTTTTTTACACTATAACCTACATGAGCAAAACTCCAGCAATAACACAATGACTTATTGTATCTAGCAGCCAAAAAATAATTGAGAATCAAAATCGTTGCATTTATTTTTCTGTCACTCAACTGAGTGATTATTTCAGCCAATTCCTAAACACAAATTTAATTTAAAAATATGTTTTTGTTTCTAGTGGCTTTTCTGAATGAAAATCTTTACATGTTTTTAATGTTGAGTTAAGGCAGAAAATGTTCAGACTTTGGCATTTCTATGTTCACGGTGTGGGCCTAATCGGGGGGTTCATATCTGCCATTTCAGCCGATTCACTATCTATTCTAACATGGAGAAAAATAAACACAGAAGCGCTGATGCAGTCAGAAGTCTTGAGAAATTCCCACTACCTCCAGAGTGTGTGTGTGTGTGTGTGTGTGTGTGTGTGTGTGTACTTGTTTAATAGTTTGTACTTGACTTATAAACACTGATATATAAGTACACGGCAGAACTTTAAAGAAATGTTCAACAGTGACGAGCTTCACTTTGGATGGGGCTATTTTTGTTTGTCTGTGTTGAACTAATGTGTGTATATTTTTTTTATGAAATAGGCAACAAAAAAAACGTGCAACCCATACAAACACGCGTTTAGAAGATAATAATGGTGAGCCTGCAGGAAAAAAATGTCTTCTTTGCTAATGTACCAACAACTTGTAGGAAAAGTCGGACGTATGGAAAGCGGTCGTTGTGCGCTGTAGTCGGCGTTGCGAGAAAAGTTAACGGAGGGGAAAATAAGACGGAATCCGTGCAGGTAAAGTTGCATTAAATTAACGTTTCTGATGTCCTGACTTATTTTCAGCCGTTCATTAAAAATAGCTTTTGCCTACCGATCAGTGACAGCCCGCTCAGCAGCTCCAAGCACAACTTGTTTTCTCAGAAAGACCAAGAGATATCAAGGCATGTTGCGTATCCGCCTTGTCCGCGCCCGCCGTAGCATGGGAAATGTAGTCCAGGCGGTGGGAACAGTTTGAGCAAATCACACACTGTTTGAAAAAACTTCGCAAATCAAACTGACACAGTGAGGCAAATGTGCCAAACACATGTTTAAAAGAACTGTAAAAAATAAAATAAAAAAAATAAAATAAAATAAATTGACCTTACTAGCACTGGTGGTATATTTTGTATAGGTACTATATGGTATATCAGTAGAAAGTACTTATAATAATCACCATAATATGTCTGTAATACCCCTGATTAGTTTCATTGTTTGCAGTACTATTTCTGTTTTAGTGCTCCACACATGCAATGAACAATTCTTATATTTTGTAGACGATTATCTGTCTAATATTCGGATATAATTTGTATGTCACAGACAGATACATTATTAGGGCCACAGTGCCTCTTTTTCGATTTGATCACCACAAGCCCCCTCATGGTAAGATCTTTGATGCTTCTTTAGGACTGAATTGTAAACGTGTCCGTGCTGTATGTGAGATGATAGTGGTGAGAGTGCAGCCATCAGCCACATTATTCATTCTTGCACCTTGTCTCGCTGGGTTAATTAGTAGAGAATTGAACAATAGTCAAGTTAATGATCCCTCATTTTGCTGGGGAACCTCCAGAGGTCCCCAGTCCCCACTTTGGAAGCCATTGCTGTAATGGTCCTAACGGAGGCACTCAGACACAAACTCCGGGTGTATGATGTAGTGTCCAGCTTGGTAGGTTTTCACCACATGGAAGCAGCTGTGGCACCCGCTGTTGAGAGACCATGAGAGCTCAAATTAGACCCCAATGGTTTTATTTATGGCACACTAAAACATCTTTTCATCAACACACATTTTTTATTATATTTTTTATTAAATCAAGTTCAATATGCACCTATAATCCAAGCTGCTTTTGGAACTAGACCTCCGGTATTGTGTCTGCGGAGAGTTGTGTTGAGCTGTGAGAAGGTTGCTGGTTTGGGTTCTTGTCTGAAGCTGAGCCACTGCATGTTGCCTGTCAAAAACAATGTCCAGATTCAGGTTTGGTTTTTTTTTTACACAATAACAGGACTTGGAGAACCACTAAGTTATCACTAAATAATGTTCATCAATTTATCTTGTGTTTTCAGGGTTTAAAGGCCACAAGAAGAGGGGGCGTTTTCTCACCTGAGTAGCTGTGCAGAGAGTGGCTGAGCATTCCTCTGATAATCCATTCTAATGCAAAGAAAATCACTTAGAATCAATGTGTATTTAGAGTTATCTGTGGAGCATTGATTAAACTGATCAACTGCTACCTTGCTGGGTTCTTCAGAGCTGTGTGGAGCTTATATCCAGGGCCCGCAGGAGGCTCAGTCGGCTGTAGTTTCTGCAGTCCATCAGCAGAGGGCAGAGCCTGTACCACAGATGGGCTGACAGGGGGCATGTGGTTTGGTTTGCCTGTGGTCACGGCCTTCAGATAGTTGTCAGGGCAAGTCGTAACTGGACTGTGGAATGATAAATGTCTGACAGGGGGGAAGAGAGGACGGCCTGTGTCCACAGGGGGCGACGGGTGTGGTAGTGTGCGGTGTGGGCTGTAGTTGGACTGGAGACTCCTGGGAAACAGAAAGTCCTGAATAGGCATGGAACAAAAAGGGGCATGTATACGTAGAAAAGCAAGAGGAGAGAAGTAAGATAAGTGGAAGAAGAGATGATCTCTTGTCGTTATTATTTCACTAGAATGAACATATGCACTCGAAACAGTATCTCACATTTGATATGTTTTTAATATGGCACATGTATTTTTCTTTGTATTTTCTTTTCTTCATTATTCTCATTAAATAAATCATTTGGATTTCTCCTACATTGATTTTTTTCTTTGTAATATTATCATTAAAATACACTGAAAATAGCGAAAAGACAGAATCGTGCAAACTGTACATGTTGTATGCATTCTCTCCTCTCGTGCAGTCATTTTTCCTTGGGGGGGGGGGGGGGGGGGGGGGGGGGGGGGGGG
>JBBPCS010000359.1:11731542-11742301 GCA_037974645.1 Hollardia meadi
CGTGCAGTCATTTTTACTCCCCCCCCCCCCCCCCCCCTTTAAAGTAGAGAGAATATTCTCCTCTTAGGTCTCTTTACTCCACGTCTGGATAAATAAATAGGCACGAAGGAAGTACTGAATAATAGATGGGACACAGCTTTCACCAAGCACAGGGAAATGTAAACAACCAGCTGCAAATTAATGTAAGACACCTCGGTGTGGCTAGATGAAGAACAATAAAGAGCGTACCAATAATAAGTGACCCAATTAGTGTTGTTTGACCTTAAATGCATCACCTGGAAATGTGATGCTAAACTATTTTGGTAACATTATTTGCTGAATTACATTGATGGAAGGACTACCATGTATGTTAACTGTAGCATCATTTTCTCAAGAAATTGTGAAAGTGACTGTGCTGCTTACCGGACGGGGCTGTGGGTTGTTCCTGCGGTGGGCAGAGGTGGGTCGAAGTTGCTCTCGTTTGGCTCTGCCAGGAGAGGCAAACTGCTCTTTGTACATAGTGATGTAGAGCTGGGGAGCCATCTTCGCTTCTACTGCTTCCCTCCAGTGCGTCTGAAAGTCATGAACATCCGTCTCCTCCCTTGTCACCTGGTGGCTCCTCCCTTTCCCTCATACCTGTGCATCTCTTTTACTTACGCCTTTTTCTGCATTATTGTCAAATATGTGTGAGGGGGGGTTTTCTGATTGAAATTGTCGCTGGGCTGTGCAGGTCACCTATGTTGCTGCTATATATTACTCTTTCTGTGTATAATGCATCACAACATAGTATTTACCTTGTGTCTGCATCAGTAGTTATAAATCCTAGTCCTAGTCAATGGACAAATATATGGTAAAAAAAAACAACAACATTGTATTAACTTGTAGCTATTGTGATAAATCTGCTATTTTGGATGTAGAGACGGCTTTAGAGCACCTTGCTGAACCAGAACTCTTTGTTGCTACCTGAGAACTCAGCTACTAATCCTCCTGAGCCCCAGGCCCCCTGCAGAGACACACATACCTGGGGTCACTGTCCGTGACCTACTTCCCTCACAGGGGCCCTCATAAACTAGTCAGCACTGATCTCAAACACTTACACGTAGCTGCTAGATGTTTAGCTAAAACACAATCAGTCTTATCAGATCTGCTAGTACACTGGAACAAACCAGAAAAGGGATGGGGTTTCTAAGAATCTCCCACCACCACCACCCAGGGTCACCTCTATTCACTGTCAGCATACCACATGAGCATCAATAATTTACCAAGTGCTGTAGGGTGCCTTTGTGTCTCCACCGCTCGCTCTCTCTCAGTTATCTGTGACAGGAACTGGCTTTTAATCTCACTGCAATGGCTGGGCCTTGTTTGACAGCCATGTTAATCCCACTCAAATCCATGTCACCAGATGCAAAGCGGAGGACATGGGGAATCATAGTAATGATGCGGCAGGAGTGCCCTTCACAGGTTTTCAAATCAAATCCACACGTTGATGGAAGGCAAATCTTAAACCCCTCCTTTATTCATTTTGTTAACTTTTGATGTCCTCCAAACAAGACATTACAATATGTTCTGTAAGAAATTACTTACAGCACAATGGATTTATGAATAATGACAGGTTAAAAAACGTCTTTAAAACAATATACATTTCAAAGTAAATACACACTTTTTTAAGTTGTGCAAGATCAGTCTGGGAATATTCTTGTTGCATTGCTTTCATGTTCTGCACAGGCTGTGGAGCAGACGTCCAATATATTCAATGCAGACTTCAAAGCCCTTGTCGTAGACTCCATGTTCAGTCTTTTTTTTTTTTTTTTTTTTACTGGTGCTTGGATTTCACTGCTGCTTTGAGCTTTGTATAGAGATAGCCAAAATTCTGTAAGAGAGAACATACACATACCGTAAGAAAACAAACCTGATACATCAAGAGTTGTGTCCCTGTCTGTCAGTGCTTTAAAAGAGAACACACAAGGTGCTATGTTGTTTGCAAGGAAGCAATGCGAGAATACAATTTGTATGGACAATATAAGAAGTTACGTTTGCAAACCTGAATGGCATAGTAAACGATCCCCAAATAAGCTGCAATGCAGCCGCCAAGAAAGAGATCAAAGGCTGCAGGCTTCACTCTGGAAGAAAAACACGTGTCAGCATCTAAGTGTCATATTGAAACTGCTACATGCACAAAATGCATAAGAACACAGACATTTACCTGTACATCACAACTGGCTGGTTCATTTGATCATAAAAGGTAATATCAGGGTCCCTGTATGAATAAATATAGTTAATCAGCGATGATACTGTTGTATTTCTTCCTACAGTACAACTGAGAGCTGTGCACAGTATGTGTTTTCTTCTACCACCACCGTGTTACCTCTTGTCCTGCTGGAAGGCGTGTCTGTGAACCTGCTGCAGGTAACGTTTGAACTCATGCTCAAGTGAGTTCACCAGCAGGATGTGACTGGGCTCCTTATCCAGCAGCTGGGTGGCCCGAGGGACTGATGTCAGGAAGGACATCAGACTGGACATACGACCATCCTGAAAGTCCTGCATCAAGAGTTTCGATGTGGATTCACAGGAATGAAAAATGTAGAAAATGTCTGTGCCATCACTAAAAGATAAAAGTCACTGTATGCCAGGGATTCTGCAATTATAAGCCACGAAAGACCCAATTTGCATTTTCAATTACCAATAAAAAAAATTATCTTTTAATAACTTTGACATCAACCTGTAACTTAAATACTAAACTTTCTACAATTTAAAACCCTTTATACTCAACAATGCACAGTATATTTAAATAAAAGATTAAATTTAACATTACTCAGACCAAGGCCTCAAGACACAAATGTGCCACAGTTCCTACAAACTAACACCAGATGTCAGCGTTTGTCTTTGCATATTGATCAACCAGGAACTTACCATCTGGCCCTTGAAAACCTGCACATCTTTTGGAGAGCCCTAGTGGAAGATAATAAAGATGAATCACGCATTAAAATGCTGATGAAATGAAAAAAAAGAAATAGAAAACCATAGTTTCTGTATTTGGATACATGCATCCTGTTTTCATGCATTTAATCACCTTCTCAGAGAGATTGTACATATAACGTGCCAGTGCCTCTGCTATGATGATGCCATTACGCTTTAGTTTCCTAAAGTCCACTTGTGACCTGTGAGAAGATACAAAAACAACTGAGCTGGGTCTTTTACGTGACCTCATCTCATAGCCAACATGGCCTTCCAGCACATAGTCGTAATCATAACCAGAGTTTAGAGCCTACATGCTGTCCAGTATGGAGCCACGGAGCTCAGATTTGGGGTCTTCCAGATGAGACAGAGTGAAACTTGGTATCCTGCGCAGGCTGTAGCGCTCGTGCTCCCAGGCTACCGTAGACTCCACAAGATTGATCTTCTTATGGACCAATCCCACCTTCACCCAGGGGAATCTGGAGGAAACCACCTGGAGGAATGATCACAGATTTAAGGCCATGAAGACTGAGATAGGCCTACAGCATGTTCTGGAGCTAACAATAAAGCTTGTTACCTCCTCCAGTATTTGAATGAAAGAGTGAATGGGAGTGTCAGGTTTAGGAGGGCGGGACACATGCATGTACAATTCATCGCTGTTAGCCAGTGTATCCAAACACAGCACAAACGCCACATTGTCATGGAGCAGGCTGGACTCTGGAGAGGAAAAGTTTGGATTAAAAATAAACCATACTGGGCTGCTCATGTTCACATTTGTTAGTACCGTAGCGATACAACACAAAGCCCAAACACTTGGAGAAAAACTCACCAGCATGATCCAGATTCTCCTCAATCCATCTCTTTGTGCCGAGGAAATTGTATTTTCCTCCCCCAGTTAAGGAGAACATTAAATGATATCTAAAAGACCAAAAAGAAACCTGAACATTGTAAAGCATTTTATCCATAATGGACCAAATACAATAGTATAGACATCTAGCAGTAAACAAACAGAAGGTGAAAGTGTACAGATGTCTTCAGAATGGGATGTTATTTTCTAGCCGTTATTTTCTTCACCCATAATAAAAATGTATGTTCTCATAGCTTTCAGTGCTTACATTATAAGATTTACTGGGTGCCAAGTGGCAGATGTGTGGTTATGTTTTAATGTCCCTCTATAGGGGAATTAAAACTCACAGCGGTCTGGTGCTTGGGCTACTAAAAAGCTTCTGGAATAGACGTGCCAACTCTAACAGGATGGTGACCCCACTGCCATTAGAGTCTGCTCCATGAGACAGCCACTGTGTCACACACACAAATACAAACATATGCAAGAACTTAGTATTGTGCCGCAAGGGCTGAAATTGAATCGACACAAACTGCAATCGATAAGTCTTCATGAGGTGTTTTATCGTTCCATGTGGCTCACCGGTGCCAGCCCAAAGGAATCATAGTGGGCAGTGATGACAATCGTGAGTGCGTCTTCCCCTGCTCCAGGAAGCACTCCCTGAAATGAACACCAGCAGTTACGCAGTGCAGAACTGTGGATCACTCACAGACCAAGCTAATCAGGTTTGACTGAAAGGTTTTTACTCCTCTCTTCTCTCGTCTGCATAGAAAGTCTCACCTCCAGTGTGACGATGGTGTTGTCAGTGATGGCCTTAATAGGGGCACTGTTGCTCACTAAGATCTGAAAGGCGGTAGCTGTGACCATACTTCGAAGGACTGGTGAAAATGAAAACATACAAACCTCATTATGGACATGCTGTATTGTGTTTTGGGTTGTTGTTTTTTTCAGCTTCATTACAATAAAATGTAAATGTACAACCACACACCCTCTTGTTCCTCTCACCTCTGATGAATATAGATGAGGTCCGGGTGGCTGCAGCTAGCTTGACCTCCTCATACATGTAAAGCAGCTGTTCATCCTCAGGCACCACATACACAGGCATGAGGGTCTCCTTCAGCAAGGCTTCATGCTCACTCACCATGAAGGACTGACAAGTAAAAAAAGATACTTTTTCACAAGGCACAAATCATCAATATTTTTCTATAATAATACAAACTATTACCTAATACCTTGGAGCACTAAGATATATTTATATTCAGAAACTGTATTCAGAATAGTCTGTGATGTACTTTAGTGCTTCCTTGTCGCCTTACAGCGTGTCCGAGGGGTTTCTGGTTGACTTGTTACCTGTACAGCGTCACGGGGAACACTGGAGATATTTTTGGGCAGCAGGATCAGTATGGCTGCAGCATTTTGCTTCTGGGCTTGAAGGTATTTTTCTGCAGTGAAGTCCAGCACCTTCATGATGACACAGCGGCGGGTCAGCACCGGCTCATCCGCAGAGCGTGCCTCCGCCACCACAATGGCCCCACGGCAACCTGAGCAGGCAAAAAAAGGACGAGGGAAACAGAAATATCGACTAAAGCGTGTTCATTACTTGTACTTCACTTTAGAGGAAAATATTTTTCTTCACTACTTTTATCTGACAACTATAGATTAAAATTAAAACTTTTTGTGCATGCAAACATGATCATTTTATGAGATACACATGGCTATAGAAGAGAAACTACAATAGTTAAAATGTACTCCATCTCAATAAGCTACAACATTGAAACAATTTTTATATGTTAAGTCTATCAGTAATAATCATCCAACCACATAGTGTATATAATAATTTGCACGCAGCCATTATGCATGACTACTTTTTTATACTCCAAGTACATTTTTAAAATGTAACTTACTGACTTCTCTCTCAACATCCTTATGTTTATCTCACATTAACGCATGCTGATCTTCATTATCATTAAAGGATATTACTGTGTTTTTATGTATGCTTTTTAACAGTACTCGAGACCTCTCACAATCCTTTTTTAGCCTCAACTGTTCATGCTGATGGATCGATCAATTGAGATACAACTTACATTGTCATTCTTAAAAAGATTTAAACCTCAAAAGTACTAAATAGTGTGATAATAACGTGAGGTGAGCAGTGGTGGAAGTATACCGATCCTAAATGTAAGTACCAATACAACAATGTCAAAAATATTCTATTCCAAGTCCTGCAAAGACCTACTGATGTATAAATTGAGTAAATATTATCAACAAAATATACTTAAATAAAATGTTTTATTAGGTATTTAAATGAAGTCTCAAGCAGACACTGCTTTTTTATAAGTGGTCCCACACCTAAAAGGTTGGGAAATCCTGGTTTAATCTTTGAGTATGTGTAAAAAGTACAATATTTCTCTCTGAAATGGAGCGAAGTCTAAGTATTAAGTCGCATTAAGTAAAGCATGTCAAACGTGTACTCACTGTAAATGCAGAGCTTGAGTAAATGATGTACTGTACGTACTGTAAGTTTTGGGGCTGAGGTGCCTGAACTTACTGAACTTACCATGCCTCTGTTGTACCAAGTTGTACTGCTGCATCCTGTAAGCTGTGAACTCATAGGACGATACAGCAGGAAGAGCAGAGCCATGCAGACACTGGACACACAGCAGCAGCACAACAGCAGCTGCTACACTCACATCTCTCAGCAACATGATGTCACGTCCCGCCTTGATGCCGTTATGGTCTCAATCTACGAGGGAAGGTGATGTTATGGTTAGCTTCGCACAAGGCCAGACTATAAACATTCAAACATGCTATATTAGCAATGTCCAAATTGTTTTCATGTAATGGATGTTTGCAGTTCCCATTAGAGATATCCTTGACATTGGGCCATCCATCATGTCTCCTACTACAGAGAACTAGTCTCAACCACCCTGGACTTACACGAGGAGCCTTCCACGGTTTACAATAATATTTACAATAATATCTATAACCGTGAGGTCGACTATGTTTTACGAGCATCATTTTGAGCATGAAAATGTCCCTCACCCGTCTCTCAGCAGTCCTGTCTCATGAGCTCTTCTTGCTACGTCGTCCTCAACTTCAGTGCTACTCCTTGCAGCGTGGACACAAACTAGCCTCTGGGACTCAAAGCGTCTTCTGTAGGTAAGCCACCATTCACCATCTGCTCCCAAGGGATCAACTCAGGGCTAATCACAAATACCCAACCCCCACCCCTCACCCTCACTACTTCTCGGTGCATCTACTGTATCTACGCATCAACCCATCCCTCCTGGCCGTCCCCTCTTTCCTGGCTGCAGCGTTACACCCATTCACTTCAGTAGGTAATCACACATCACCAGCAGAGATTCTGTGTGGGAGGCAGGCAAACTGTTTCAAGCAGGAACGATTTGCTTCATCTCCTGCCGGGACAACAGTTTGAGTTGTGTGGAGAGCTGGTGGACTGGAGAACTGACTGAGGCAGCAAAGAGACTTCCCCTCCCAGTCACTGAAACATGAAACACATTGTTTAAAGGTGTCATTTGTAAGATAAAGCAGTTGATTGTTCAGTCTCATTCCCAGGTCGACAAATACAGATGTTTTGGGTTGGTGGCAGGCCCAACCTACCAACTCAAAGCATCCGCATCTCATCTAGCACCTTTAAAAAAGAAACGTCTGTCCGTCTCAGCAAAAACATGTAATGACAAAAACACATAACATGATCAAACTTCAGATATCTAATCTTTATTTTTTTTATTTTTTTTATATGTTGCACTATACACGTAACTTTTAACACTGTTAAAATCTAAATGGAACCAGTTCACAATAATTATTATAAGAACCTGACAAATAAAAGCATCCATCTGCATATGGGTCATTTCCCATTCTTGAAAAATAAATTAAAAAAAACGCACAACTGCAAATAAATAGCTTCTGTTACAACGCGTTACTGTAGACTCCCCAAGTGAGACGATATTGGCCAGAAGTAGTGCACTCAATAGACGACGGCCACAAGACCTGTGTGTGAATCTACTAGGACATTAATGATTTTATTTTTTTTTAAAGGAATCAACACCATAGACAGTTGGCACACAGTCAGTCCCCTTAGTGACAGTGTTAACTGTACACAACTACAGGTCCTACACACACACCTCAGCAAGAAGCTGCATTAATGACATAGTACCTGACCTACTGTACTGTTCAGGTCTGTTTCTACTTAATGCAAGGCTTTTAATAATCTACATACACGGCACCTTTTTTGCAAAAGAAATGTCTTTTTTTATGCTTGATTACTTTTGTGACTCAAGTGCTGAAACATTGAGGCAGGGAAGAGAAAAGGAGGCAGAGAAAGGATGTACCATTACAGGTTGTTGGATAGAAATTGCATGTTGTTTTGTCTTTCCAAGTTGGTTTTAGTTCCGTTTACTCGCCACATAAACTAAAACCACCTGACCAAACTCACATGTATGCTCCCCAAACAAGAAAACTCTTGAGAAGATGCAGTCATTTGGAGTCATACATATATTACACACTCCATTTCCATTCACGGACAATTACTTTTGCTGTCGTTTCTGTATGGATTTTTGTAAAAATGTAAAAACACGGAGTTGTAAATGTGCTTGCAAAGTCAGCAGAGCGTCAGTTATGAACACTTCATCATTTCTCAAGCAGAGATAATCGAGATTGTTCAGTTGTTTTAGTCAACAGACTATTGTTAGTGTTACCAGTGCACACATACTTAGAATGGTAGTTATACATTATCGTTCCAATAAGTGTAATAATAGTGCATCTAGGTTTAAGATATTTAAAAAAAAATAAATGTGCATAAAGGGGAAGTTGTTCACTTTTTAAACATTCACCATTGCTTTGTTTTTGGGAGAAGTCATTTGTGTCAGAGTAGATTTACATGCAGGTGACTTTAATCATCTACTAGAAAGTAGCTGATGTCTGTAGAGCTCTAGAGATGTCTTTAGTGTGATGTAAACATGAAAGATAAACAGTATGCATTCAGTACTTCATAACAGCAAGTACTACTTCCTTTTCAACATCATGGAAATCATCCATTGGCATAAAGCCGTGACAATACACGGCCGTGTCCGGTGCTACATATACAGTTCTCCCAATCAGACGCCCTAGTTATGTTAAATCTCAAGGGGAATATCAAATGTACAACAACACAAAACATTTAAAACTAAATTTTAAAGAAAGGAAACATTTTATAATTCCCTTGATTTGCAAAAAAAAAAAAAATGCCATTTCATTTTCATCCAGGCGTGATGGAGTCACTTTATATACATTCTTCAGAACCCACAAGTATGACCAAAACTGCACAACTTTCTATGTATCTGCACATATTCTCTGTTCATATCCGATTCATTTCTTCCCACAGTGTTATGAATTCTTTTGTAGCCACATTCACTAGTGGTGAATCCTCTTTGTGATCCTCTTAAACATCCACTCATGTCAGGGCTAATATGGACAAACAAAGGACATTTTTCAGCCATTAGTTCTACTCTTTCTCCATATCTACTATTAATACAGCAGGTGAGCCTTAATATTACTACTGTATCTTTATGTTTTTTTTAAAAGCATGCCTCACTGGCACAAGGATATGTTACGGGGGAAATAAAAACTGATAAATTATCTGCACAGGCTGGTCATTAGGACACAGTGTTAACAGGCAACATGCAAAACTATTTGTTTTCAGCTTCTTTTGACTGAATATGAAACGATCAAGCAGTACAACCTTGGTGTAACAGACAAACTTTTAAAAAAAATAATTAAAATATGGACTTGAGATCTTGGAGTAAGAATTACTGTCTCATCAGCAGCTTGATGGTTTAGCACTACCCTGCTGAATATGTTTAGACGCACGTTTTTGACACCTATACACAGGAAGACAAAGCAGAAAGAAATGAGAAAACACAAAAACTTCCAGTCTCTTCTTGTCCATCGACCGTCAATGATACACCAGCAGAAGAAGTAGATCCCATGGATGATGCACTGTAAAGTCCCAATTTCACCATTTCAGGTCTTTTGGTCGATCAGTTCCCGTCATCTCATTCTGTTTCTGCTCTTTCACAACGTCGCATCATAATCCTTCATGGTCCTCGTAAACCAAAATATCCACAAGCATGAGACAGAAGTCAAAAAAGGAGAAGCAAAAGTAGCATGTTTTCCTTAGAGGTAATATTTCTGCCATCAGTCGAGTCCTTCACTGAATCAACAATGCAGAAGTAAGATGCGCAGATCCTACCATAGGAGGAACGTGCACAGATACTGTACATATCGACTCAACTTTACCTATCTCCATTACTTATTTTAGCATTTATAAACCCTTGTTTTCCCTTTGTGCCATTGCCAGTTTTTCCTCTTTGCTGCCACTCTGGTCAGTTATTGGCCTCAGTGAAGGTGTTTTTTTTTTTAAGGAGGGGGGAGGGGGTGCTACTGGATTTGACAAGATGTGGAGGGAGCAGCCTGGCAGCACATGCAGGTGGGGTTGACTGCTTTGGGTGGGATCAGATCCAGGTCCTCATCATCCGGGATCTCATCGAGCCGGTAGCCATCTTTCAGGAGCTGGATGTTCAGGTCCTGGTTGATCTGCTGTAGAGGCGAAAGAGGACAGATACAGTTTCAGCAGAGCTTCAGGACAATTTTGGCCAATCCTTAAAGTTCCCCTCCAGAAATGTTCTAAAGTACATAAAAATACTTTGTTATGACTAATATTTTATTTAACATGGTTTTCCCACATTGAAAAGCTTTTAAAAACCCTGAAAAGGGTCTGAAGCACATCTACTCTTTGTCCCTCATTGAGAAATTCTGGATCTATGAATCACAGGCCTCTGGCCCCGCCCACCACCACTTTTTTACGCTAGGTTGACCGGTGAAGGATCAGTGCGCATCACGATGGCTAGTGTTTGAGGAAACATGGGAGAGATTCAGCCATAATGTTACATGTTTGAGCCTCAGTCAGACCCAGACTCAGAT
>JBBPCS010000359.1:11742401-11754284 GCA_037974645.1 Hollardia meadi
GAAACATGGGAGAGATTCAGCCATAATGTTACATGTTTGAGCCTCAGTCAGACCCAGACTCAGATGAGGAGTCTGTTAGGAACCAAAATCGTCGACTAGCAAACGTATCAGAATGGTAAGTGTAGTTAGTATCTTTTGTTTATGTTGTTTGTTAGCTTGTTAGCTTGTGCAGTGGCTGACAGCGTTAGTGGTTGTGAAACGTACAATAATATCTGCTACAATGTTAGAGTGTTTTCACATCTTGATAGTAAAGTTTACCTGGGAACTGGCCCATTAGCAGTAGTAGTATTTGTAAATCAGACAGTGATTGGCTTTCGTATTCGTGACGTACCAAATCTAGCTCGCCCAGTGCACGTTTGAATCTCACATTTTTAGGAAGTGCCCAGAGATCTCCCCCTTCAGTAGAGGAATGTGAAAACACTTTTCTAGTGACAAACTTCGAACAGATACAAGTCAGTATAGTCCAGGTCAGACATTTTAGGGGATGTAAACATAAGAAAAACACATTTTTGAGTGGAGGCGGTCTTTAAGCAAAGAATTATCTTGTTAATTAGGTTCTAAAAATATAATTTAATATGTTCACGAACAATGGTGATCAAAATGAATCAAATTTTACAGAAACAGAAGGCAGAATCGCAGAGCGCAGTCAGGCCATTGGTGGAAATGGGGTGAGGCTAGAAGAAAAAACAAACTCGAAGGTGGAAGACATGAACAGGAATTTGGAGGAGGATTATGGATTAATCATTACAGATGACCGTGACTATGAATGCTAGGAGGAGCCAGTATGCAGTTTATTTTTAATGGGTGCACATATACCTGGTGTGGGTGGTGTGACAATGGAACTGGGTGATCAGGCAGGGTTGTCTGTAGAGTCACTAAATGATGCTGTGAAACAGTATAGTGTGTGTATAGATACCTGGTCCCTCAGACATCTCACCTCGGCTGAGGAGTATCCTGATGAGGAGTATCTGGACATGTCGAAGTCATCATCACTGAAAGACAGGAGACATCAGCAGTTAGATACAAGAATCTCAAAAAATGGGGGTCCAAGTAACAGATGGTAAAATTATATCTGAATGTTTAAAGGGGGTGTTCTCGCAGTTTAGCATTTTCTAGAGACTTTTAAAACATGGTTAGAATCGAAGCAGCAGAGGTCGACACATCCTGACTGTCTGAGTGTGTGTCATGCCTAAAAACATGCTGGATCCTACATTTTCAATAATGCAACTCTTAAGATTTTGGGGTTTACACTTCCTGTCTGGTAAGTTACCACATCTTTCAAACTGTATTGTCCCAGTTTGTAAAATGTATTATGGTTAATTTATTTAGTAAAGGTTCATTTAGTCTCTAAACATCTTAAGGCATACATAAAGTCCACCACAACCCCCCCTCCTCCACCCCCATTAAAAAATTCCAGAATATATGAATATGCCTATATTTCTCATTTTACAGGATTAACTGTTGGACACAAGATGTCTCCTACTTTACTGTAAATTCCATTCTCAGTGTACGAGTGCTAGAGGCTTCAGGTTTCCAGTTCACAATTGTGTATGCAGAATACTGGACCAGGATTGGCTTGTGATGTCACAAATTATGCTCATAGGCCCGGCTCTTCAGATCAGTTTTTCAGTGAGCACAGAGAAAATTGACACTTTCAGCAATGATTGTGAAAACAGTCTTATAGTGTCAGACTCTGCACATACATCATTCGACACAGTGAAGCTCAAACATTCATGTAATTTTTGACTGGAGGGGGACTTTAAGTGCTGACATTTCTGAGGCTCTGATTTCACATTTAACCCCACTGAAACAATCTGCTGCAGTCTCTAGTTTCCTATGGAAATTTTATATAACATTTGATTCAAGGAGTAGTAATATCATGCCAATGCTGGCAGACAAACAGGGTTTTTTTCCCCCCCAAATGAGTAATCACACTGTACACAAGCAGACAAGAACGACATTGTGGACAATAAACAAACGGGTGTCCTATGTGGCCATGAGTCAGAAAGCTTGTCAGAGGGTGTGTGTATGATGCAACGCATGCTATAAGCTTGGTTGGTTTCCAGAGTGCTCATTTCACATGAGAGCGTTTCCCTCGTGTAAAAGCGTACGGAGGGCACAAAGGGTGGGACTCATCTGTGTCAAATACTGTCCTGCTGTTACAGAGTAGAGGCAAGTGCTCCCTCTGAGCCGCTTTTCCCTGTCCAAATCCTCACCCCGCTAGCCTCTAATCCTGCGCCCTGGGAGAGGCTTTGCCCCTTTTTAGGATCCCTCTCAAGTTGCTCTATGGATTAATGCACCATCACGACAGAGTGAAACCTACAAAACCACCAACTTAGCCAATTTCTCCCTTTTTTCCCTCTCCTTTTAGGTCAGCCTGAAAAGTTTGCTCTTCTGTGGCATATTTTAGAAGAATCTAGATAATGTACATACCTGTCAGTGTCCAGTGCCACCAAGGGCTTCTCATCCGGGCTCTGGTCTAAAGAGGAGTAGCCTTTGTTTGGCACCACCAACCTGAAGATGAGCACAGAAAACACAACACACACAGAAGACAAAAACTGAAAAAAAATCATTCAACATTCAAAAAAAGAGTTTTACAATTTTCACCAAGTGGTACAATGCTTTCTTAATAAAACACACACAAAAATACTTCCAAAAATTTCCAATCATGGAGAGTGCAATAGAGAAGCTTCACACAAAACAAGATAATTGTCCCCAGTATGGCGCTCTCTTTATAAGCCACAATGAAACAAAAATTGGGGCTAATCTGTAGCCTTCATATTGCAGCCAGATTATCTTTCCCCCTCAGAGACTCGGGGTCCAGACCAGTTGGTAGCATTTCTTATATTTCCCCTAATCCACCACACAGTGGGATTAGACAGATGAGCCATTTGTCAATACTGTGGGTTGTACTGGGTTTATGCTCAGCACTCTTTCATTCATCTCATTCTTTTATCACCACTCACACTCGAAAAAAAACAAAAACAATTCCCCTTTCTCTAAAAAACCCTTGTTGTGGGTTTGCTTGCAGCATTAGCAAGTCTGCTGGCGTCCCGAGCTGAATGGCAGCAAATAACACATTCAGTTGCAAAAAAAAGTGTCAAAGTGTAACATTTGTGGTGGTCAATACAGGCAGTGGAAGCTGTTACCTTGTCCTGGCATTTTTCTTGGGTTGTTGATTGACAGGACTTCCTACAGTGCCATTCTTCACTGAACCCTTCCTGGCAAGGTCCCTCTGTTTCTCTAGGAAACCACAGGATGTGAGGTGTTCAGCAAATGCACCAATAAACCTTAACTTTATGATCATCAACAGTGAATTTATGTTTTTGTGTCTTGAAAAAGTAGCCGAATATGTTTAAAGCAAAAACAGGCTTTTAGTTATCTTATCTGCACAGCCTAAATGTCCAGCACAGGCAGCAATAAGGTGCGAAAGTGATCATGACTTTAATATGGCCTCTGCCAGTGACAGCAGTGGTTGGTTATTTTCATGTTGTCGCAGTATTTAGTCGGTGAGTCTTCATTCGCATGTAAGTTTATGATTAAATTAAATCTGTTGTTTTCTAACAATATGTATCATGGAATTGAAACTACTTTTAGCATAAAATTTAAAAAACATTTGGAAGTTGCTGACGAACTTTTAACTTCATCTTAAGGCCGTGAGTTTCAATTCAAATAGATTTTCGAGGATGGAATCCTAACTGAACATTTTTTTCACATATTGATTGGTGAGTTTCAGGGAACAATATTTTTCAGCGAGCTTTTTTGGAGCAGCGCCCGGGGACTAAATGACAATAACAAATCATGAGTGTGACAAAGGCTCTCACAGTGATGTGTTGTTCAGAAATGTTCTGACAGCTCTGACAGTACAGATAAATTGCCATGCTGGGGAATATAATTTGATACACTAATAGTCAATATCATACGGTACTGGATATGAACTGATTTTGAACAGAATGTTTGCAATGCACACTGTGGTAGCTTATGGCAGGTGTGCAGATACACCTGTTAAATGCTTTTAAATGCATTCTACAAGGGCTTTCCATTGTTTGCTACTAGATACTGTTAAAACTTAATTTTAAGGCAGCGAAGTGACGTCATCGTATGTTGATTTGCAGGGTGCTAGTTGCGATACCTATTTGGACTTGCAGTGGTGAGGGTTTGTAGTTCATGGCCACAGTCTCTCCCTTTGCATCAGGCTCTGTCTCTGAGGTGGAGGATGCTGCTGGGTCCTAGAAGAAAAAAAAAGGCACAGTACAGAGCATGTTAGCTTTGATAAAACAAAATAACACTAATAAAATGTCTTCATTCTCTCATTCACCTCAGGTCTGTCTCTTCATAGATAATCCTACTTGGGTCACTGCTGCAGTATTTGCTAATTTAGTAGTTGGACAAGGATTAAACTTTGACCCAAGCTGTTTTCTAGTAATACAGTTCCAATCAACTTGTGCTGTACATCCATTGTGCACCTGAAATTGAACACAGTCCCGAGGGCACAATCAACTCAGCACCGGCCGAGAGCGACCCACGGAGTTGTCTCCAGGCCAACACAGGCTGGAAAATCAGCTCTTTTTTCTTTTTACACCCTGCTTGTGTTCAATGGCCTGGCGAGATTTCCCGAGCCTATGTGCTACTATAGCTGCCTGGTTTGCAGCATCAATAGGCTGGAGTGTTCCGCCTATGTCGCCGCTTCAGTCTCTTTTATGTGTGAGCAGTGACGGCATGGGGAGGAGGCCGTGGGAGAACAGAGGGGGTTTCTGTTTGGAGCCACGGTTTCTCCAGATTGAGAGACGTGAGCTGGGCCTGGGCTTGGCCTGCTCTGCTGACAGAGCTCCACATTATGTTGATCCTATAGGTTTCCCCTTGTTGCACTCGGAGGAACACCACAGGACGCATTTGGTATCAATAACACTCCATTCTCTCCAGAGAAACAGCCTCTATATTTAATAAAAAATAAATAGGTCTAGACACAGATATGCCTGAATCCATTTCATCAAAACCCTTTCATGGCATTACTGTGAAATAGTACAGTAAGAATTTAGGCCAATTGCACGGAACCAATAGAGCTTATCCTATCTCACAGGACCTTATGAAAAATGTATGAGTATTTATCAGGGACAGTGAGAAGCTTCATTTGCCTATGAATTTTCATGTAGCACATTTAAAAACAAGCTGCCAACACAACAATCTGCACAACATGTTTAGAAAAGTGCAACTTCTATGCACAAACGGTTCGCGGTAAAAAAAAAAAAAAAAAAAAAATTCCGCAAAAGGCTGACTCGGTATCTTATAAACGTTTCTCAGCTGCCAACGACTACAATCCATCTCTTAGCGTGAAAGAAAAGTAACTCATTCCATTTCCCCACTTCTCAACGAGCACTCGTGATAAATGACAGGCTGACGGCTTTTCTTTTGGTCCAATATGGCTGAATACACCTTCAATGAATACAATCGTCTCATCCTCATCTGGTGATAAAGCACTGTTCACTTAGCTGGAATAATTAATGAGAACTCCAACAGTGAGCACATTATGCAAGGAGCAATGACAGCACAGCCCACAGATGAGGTATTCCCGCTGTAACAAGCGCAAACATGAGCTCTTTCTGTTCTGTGACAGGCCCTTCCCTTGGATCATTGGGCTTACCCACTGGATTTTTTTTATCTTGTTTTTCACACTTCCCTTCAAGTAGAGAAAGATACTATGATGAGACAGGGTCATACTGCATGTCAAGTCAATCCCCTTGAACATTTTTCAGCAGAGCTGGTGAATAATGAAAGGTATTCTGTATTAAGCTACCTAACTGTCACTTCTTGATATATGACAACACAATTACTGATAAAAAAAAAATAGTGGGTAGCCCACAATAAATAAGTTAAAACTCACATCAAATATATAATTATTACATCCATTTGCTCAAAAGAAAAGCTATGCTACAAGTTCCCAAACCAAAATACATTATAAAATAATACATCTGGTTTATTATTACTTGCTTAACTGTCAGACACAGCAGTGAGTTACACATACACTATACTCAAATGAAATGACCTCTTAGTTTCATCAGTCTGTCCTTCTGTTAGGAACTCCTTTACGGCCTCTGATGATGAAGAGCCACAAGGTTGCTGACACAGCACAGACACCAAGCAATAGGTAGGATTATACATCATGGCCTCCCTTTGGCCAATAGCAGTGTAGACTGGTACATCATGTGACCGTTTAAACAGTTGTACTATCTTTATGACAATGGCAACTGGGCTGGATTGCTGTCTCAATGTGTTGCAAGGCAATCTGTCATAATTAGACTAAAGTAATCAAATGCCCCAAGTTAAAGGTTAATTCAAATAATTTTAAAGTTTGCATTCACAATATAACGCTTAAAACATCTAACTGAGAATAGATAAAAGCTTCTGTATAACGCTGTTTTATTTGTGTGAAATTCAATCTCAACAAGGAGGCAGGTGCCAAGCACATTCATGCAGTTTAGGAATCACAATGAAGTTATTAGCATTAAAATGCACAGCCATGTGTGCCACACCAACTGTGATCCAGACACACTCACGCATGGTATAAATATAAAATGAGGGCGTCTGTAACTGCAGTTTTGTTTGACTTGAGCATGATAATTACAGAAGGTGATAAAGTATACTATACGACAAGAGTTTTAAGACACAGGCTGACCACCGACACACTGCAGCCACAATCCAAGTGTATGATGCTGGATTCAGAAGTACAGAAATCCCACTGGATGAAACATGAGAGCATCAAATCTTCATAAGGAGAAAAAAAAAAAACTGCTGCTGCATAAAAAGGAGACTTTCTGTACCAGAGAAAGTTATGTTCTTTATGTGATTTCTGCTGGAGTTTAGACTCAGGGGTACTCGGGCTGAAGAAGCACGAGGACTATAATGAACAGTAGAAGCTGGAGATCTGCTTTTGCCTAAACCCCAAAGACAAACAGTTAAACAAAAAGGCGACAGCTGTTAGACACTTCATTGAAGGGTGGAGAATAAAGACAGTGTATCAGAATTATCTCTAGTAATAAAAAGCTGTTTTACTAATCAACATGAATTGTAATGAATAAGGGCAGTTGATTGGTTATCATTTCAGATCTTGTCCACTGTGCAGGTTGGGCAAACACAGAAAGAGTGCATTGTGTATTGAACAGTACATTGAAGAATGAAGCACAGAAAACATTCATGCATGACTGCTACTGCTACTCGTGGAGTGTATCTATTCTAATTTTGCTAGCAGGTCTGAAACTATGATAAATCACGGAAGGAGAGACTAGTCTCTTACTATGGGCCTCCTCGGGCCAGCCATCATCAGGTTTGCAGTCTGCAGTATCGGTTTGGACAGAGCTCCTATTCACGCGATCATTTGGTCTCACAGTTCATACATCCATTCAGGCCCAAATAAAACGTCACATGACGAAATGTAAAAACTGTGGGCTGTGTCAGGTACTGATGTAAACAAGCGCATATAGCCTACTGATGTGGATTTTTTTTTTTTTTTAAATAATGATTTCAGTCAAGTGCGTAGTTTCATTATTGTGATACAGCAAAGTGAATGCTCATTTATTATTATGCATTATTAATGAAATCATGCTATATAGAGAAAAAAGATATACCGTTAGCCGCTATCCTTTCATCTCTATAAAATCAATCAACACCCATCCATCCCCAAAGCTCCGGTTTGTGCCACAGCTGTAGATTGCTATCAGCTCTCACGCGCAGATTGTCACCCAGCTGTCGCGATAAACCGCACGGACAACACAAAAATGTTTCCGTTTGCATTCAGAATTATTAGCATGAGACGTGTTTTTGTTTCTCCTGTCTCACCAAAGGCTGGGTCTCTCCGTTGACTGGAGGCACTTGGAACCGGTCAATTTCTTCCATCATTTTGGCAAAGCGTTACAGAAACGATACAGCAGTTAAGATGACGACGATGGCGGATGTCTAATTGTCCTGGTTTATGATGCTCGGTCGTCGGGATCCTTCGATTTTCAGCATGATAGCAGTTCGTTTTCCTCCATCCTGACAGAGGTGACTCGACAGCAAAATAGCAGTACCGCCCCACTTCCGGGTCTATAGGATATTCATGACAAGTCTGTCCAATCACAGAGAAGATCATACTGAAATGCGTAGTGAATTAAATTAATGTATTGACGGTTAGTTTAAATATATAATAAAGATGTTTATGCAAGTCTGCACTTGTGTAAATACTTAATTTTCGATTAAAATCTACTAGAATATTTTTCACCCTATTTTACAGATATTTGTTATTCCACATTAATTTCTGTTATAATAGTTTCAGGAAAAAAATTAACACCTCTTTTGCCTTCTGTATAAAACAACAAACATTTAAAAAAAAAGTTTCCATCTTGACGCATCCTTGCTCAAAACACAGGACAACCACCTTTCTGAGGAACAAAACGCAATTGTTCAAAAGTTAACATTAGTGATTATATACATATGAAATGTTCTCGAGAGATTATACAATTAAAATGTCAGTGCTAATATACAGTGGTTCAAAACTGGGGGGGAAACGGACATGTAGCTCGAGCACAATGTGATGGGAACTATTTTGACTTGATTATGATCTTTGCCCCCTTCTTTTTTCGGCTGGTTGTCTTGGCAACCTATATACAGAGGCAGGCAGTTGCTGAAGACCGAGTCTACTTTGCTTGTAAAACTATTTTTACTTTGTGTTTGTTTGCTGTATTTTGACTAGGCTACATACCTAAATTGTTGGTGAAGCAATTCACCGCACTATTTTCACAATGCCCGTGCCTAACAATAATATTGCAGCATCCGTGAGAAAGGTAAGTTTAGCTAGCGTTAACGTTAATTAGCTATCTGATAGCTAGCTACGCCACAACAACTGTATAAAGTAAAAGCAGCACGTAGAGTTACGTTAAATAAACTGACCGTGTTTTCTTTATACTAACGTCTCGGATATCCAGTTGGTTTTCATTTTGTTTTCACACAGGGCTCAATTGTTCAGAAGGTAACATGTGCGAACTCAACCAAAGCCGCAAGTAAGAAAAAGGTGGGAGCACTTCCAACTCACAAATCAGTAAAAGAAATCCCATTAAAAAAAATACAGTTGTGAATTTTGGAGTCTTGCTGCAGTAGAAACAACTATGAGAAACATGTGTTTTCAACATGATGTCATTTTTATTTTAATACTATGCAACGTTGCAGGATGAGGAAGAGGGTGTGGATATGGGTGATGGATGGGACGAGTGGTCTCATGGGAAAGCACTTATTAAGCCCGCAGATCAACTGGAGCTCACTGAGGCTGTAAGTGGATGGGGATCGTCATTAAGTTTGAGACATCCACATAGGCTGTGATTAGGAAATTGGCTCAGATTTAGCTGATGTTTGCTAATTCTGTTGGGTTTTTTTTTATTGGAATAGTTCATTCATTCATCATCTTTTCTTCATTGTTTTTGCAATTATTGCCTCTGCTAAATTACTCTAGTCAGACAACCTGTGCTTTGCTGACATGTGCTCTAATATATCAATAATGATATCATTAGGAGCTGAAAGAGGAAATCACAAGGATCCTGACTGCAAACAACCCACATGCCCCCCAAAATATTGTCCGCTACAGCTTCAAGGTAAGGAAATTATATCCAAGCACTGCTTCCCTCTCAGCTGACAATAAACTATTCCCAACAAATGTTCTTGTGCTTTTTGTTTCCAAAATGCGTTTGATACCATTTAATTAACATACATTTTTCTTCTCTCCTGACCACAATCAAACAAAACTGTGGTTTCTCAGATCTGCTCGCTATTTCTCATGTCACTGCTTTTTTGTTTTCCAGGAACGTTCCTACAAGCCTATCAATGTTGTGGATCAGATGGCAGTTCACTTTGTGTTGGAGGGCAGCCTCTTGTATCAAGACTCCAATGAGGATCATAGACTGAAGGCCAAGGAGGGTCTCCCTGAGGGTTGTTACTGAAACATGCTGCAATAATATTCCGTGTTCACAGATATTCTAGGCTCATAAGTTTCTCTACCAACAACTGTTGGTACAGTTTTCCATGTAGTCGTACTGTTGTTTTCTTCTCTGGTGTAGTGCATGCTTGGTTCCACAAGGTGTCACTTTAAACATGTGCTATAAAAGACATGTCCAGACTGAGTTGACTTGAAAAAAGTGATGTGTTTATTTTCTACATAGTTAAATTATTATTTAATATTTCTAATGAGTCCAGAGACTGCAGCAGTCGACAGTGGAGCGGAACCTGATGAGGAGAAACCAGATACCCCGGTAAACAGATAAAATAATATCAGAGCACTGGTTTGTGTGGGACAGTACTAGTCCATTTGAACAATGCATGACGGGGTCCTGTTGATCAACCTTTCCTCACAAGGTCAATAAGTCAAGAGTGTGATTTGAACTACAACACTTCCCCAACAGGCAACATCTATAGAAGATGGAGGGGAAGTGGAGGAGGCTGGAGAAGAGGACAGACCAGACAGTGTTGCTTCCAAAACCAACAAGAAGGAGCCAAAAGTTACAAACCAGTTCAACTTCAGTGAGAGGGCCTCCCAGACCCTCAATAACCCACTGAGGGTAGGAAGAAGGATTACTAGTCTCCTGCTAGAGGAGCATTTAATGTCTTATTATCAAAACACACATCTTTTACATAGCAGTTGAGTTAACTAACAATTAAAAATGGGAACTATTTGAGGGTATTGAAAACAAAATATTGATGTGTTTATAAGATAGTCATAGCCTCGTGCCAAAGTTTCTGTAGTCATTTTTATTTCCCTGTAGGAAAGAAGCTGCCAGACAGAACCTCCTCCACGCAGCGTTTTCTCTGCTACGGCTAATCAGGTACTTGTTTCAAAGAGATACTTAGGCCAGGCTTGTTTTCACACAGTTGAGCATTAGTGAATATGCACAAATTCACCTGCGCTAACTCAAATAACTCTTTGCAGTGGGAGATCTATGATGCATACATGGAGGAGCTGCAGAAACAAGAAAAAAATAAAGAGAAGCAGAAAGCTGTACCATCAAAGAAAGATAATGACAAAAGCAAGAAGAAAATGGTGCTGATGGAGAGTCAGGTACATAAAGTGCTCACCGACCTTCCAGCATAAATATAACATGCATCTATGTGTGCATTTGCATCTTAGCACAGTAACATCTGCTAATAATGTTGTCATACATACCATACACACATTGCCATACAACAAATTCTTCATGGCTGTTAAATCATAGTGTCGTATCTTCAAAGCTAACAATAGGACTACTCAAGACATGATGCTCTACTATCATAGTCATGTTCTTATGTTTCTGTCATAGAATGATGACATCACCAAAGTGGGCAGGGCATCCAAGATCTTTGAACGGATGGTCAATCAGAATACGTTTGATGACATAGCACAAGGTATGTGCCAGTAAATACTGTTTGTTCAGTGACACATGAGTAAACTGTCTCACTTGATATTCAAGTTGCTACACTTTGACTTCTCTTTTCTTCTTTTCTCCTTTCCTTTCCACTGCTTTCATGCCTTTTCAGATTTCAAATACTTTGAGGATGCATCTGATGAGTTCAGGGACCAGGAGGGCACCCTTCTCCCTTTGTGGAAGTTCCAATATGACAAAGCCAAAAGGCTGTCTGTCACTGCCCTCTGCTGGTACGTTTGCTCATCAACTCCGCTGAAATTCATTTAGAATGATGGTCGTTATTATTCTGAGGGGAAATATGTAGCTGCAACTGCCACACTATCTAGTGCAGAGGTTTTCAAAGTGGGAGGCGGGCCTCCCCAGGGGGGCTCCAAACAGTTTCAGGGGCAGCTCAGAGAATGGAAGTGAAAAAATATTACATTAGTTATTACATTAGTTATGAAAAGGAGATCACGTAGAATAGCCT
>JBBPCS010000359.1:11756813-11768275 GCA_037974645.1 Hollardia meadi
CCCCCCCCCCCCCCCCCCCCAACTAATGTGGCTCTGTGTCTGCTGGATGTCTAAATGGGCAACTGTATTACTGTTTGCTAACGCATTGGCATTAGCAAATCTGTAAGGTGATAAAATGTCAGCGTCCAGAGCCCGTTAATGCACCTTTCATTAGATTGAACAAAACACAATTGGTATTCAAAACATAAACTAAATGAAATGACATTAAAGAAAACATTTTTGTTTTTCAGTAAGAAAGTGACAGTCGTGGTTTTGACTTTAGTTTTTTATTTTTGATTGTTTGCCCCGCCAATTAGTTGCACCTGTGTCTAGTCTGTATATAGTCCTGTGTAGTGTTCAGTTTTTGCCAGTTTGTCATTGTAGTACTTTGTGTGTTCCAGCCTTTTGTTCCTCATGTATGTATTCCTGTTTTTGTTTTGTTTTTATCTCTGCCTGTGTGACTTTGTCTCTGCCTTGCCTTTTCTGAATTTGGACTGTTTGGACTGTTCTGTAGTTTTGACCTCGCCTGCCGCACCTTGACATAAGCCTTGTCTATAGTGTTTAATATATATTGCTGAATCACCTCTACCATCTGTGTCTGCATCTGGGTCCTCCCGTTCCTCGTGTCACTTAGACAAGCGTAACAGTGAATCCTTGGGGGACTTATAGTTTTGTGGGTTTCAGGTACCTGAATGCATGTTTATGTTTCCCTGCCTGCTCTGAAACATTCCCACAGCTATCCTCTTTCATTTATTCAAACTGGATCATACTGCTGCTCCCTGGGAGGAATGTGTCACGGGATATGTAGGTATATAGGCTCTATCTGGTGCTAATGGAAGCAGCTGGTTTGAGTGGCCTATTTGTGAGCACTCCATGACTCACATGAAGTGCTCTCCAAATGTATTGGCCATAACTAGCAACACAACAGCGCAGCTTCAGGCGAGCTGATGCTGTGAATGCGAGCTGGAAACAAGTATATGTCATTATTCTTGGTACAGAAGGAAAGAAAGCAGCGGTCTGACAAAGCTGTAAATCAGCATCTCTTTTCAATGTAGCATTACAGTGAAAAAAAACTATATCAATGAACCTTGTTTATGTGAATTTTTAATACAACAGAGCTTTATTATATAAGTAATATGTTTCCTGTCACAAAGTCTACCTTGATCCCTGGATAATCATACTAAGTGCTTTTAAGGCGGCTAATCCCTGCAATCATTTTATTTTTCATCTTGTTCTCTCAAGTTTTGCTTTGGTGTGACATCAAAGAGGTGACACTACAAACTCATTGAATTTCGCTTTCAAGTAATGGAAGATAATAGTACAAGATTACCGCCAGAGCCAATTTGTCCAAGTGCAATAGAATAACTGCTGAAAGTTGGCAGCAGGCTTAGTAGCGGCACTGCTTTGAATAACATACAGAATATTCATATAATTTGTATTTTAAGGTCCATGAGCCATGGAGAGCTGTGAAAATACATGTAAGAAAACAGCCTGAAAGTGTTGTTGAATGGCAAAAATTAAAGTAATTGAGATAAGATTAAAAGGCACACACAGGATCAGGGCTGTCCTGCTTGAATCCTCTGAATCATCACTTTATTTCCCCCCATTTTAATGACACTTTTCATGTGTTTCAGTTACCTCGCAACAGGGTCCGTTCTGCTCGACCACGTGGCATGCTGGGTAACCTGCAGTGTGGAGGGGAAATCTTCTATTTTTACTTGGGGATATGCTGTGACATATCAAACTACATGAAAATTGTATCCAAGCAAGGCAGGTGGTAGTTCAAGGTTCTGGGGGGTTTCTAAGTGAACTGGGGTGAAAAAGAAATATTTTACGTAGGCCCGAGTCTGTTTTTGTAAATAGTTCTAATAAAGGTGCATTCAATTCTCATTTTAAACTTAAATAAAAGATGAAAAAGAGCTGTGTGGTGTGAGGGTCTAATAGGCAGTGGATGTAGAGAAACTCAAAGACATGTAATGTGATCCTTACTTTTATGTGATAGCTTTGATGCCAAATTCCGGCACAGACTGGAGCCGTGTCATAGCATGTCAATCCATACAGGAAACACTGTGGTACTAGCCAGATAACATGACATCAGGAAGATGCCTAATTTTGTCATTAACCAGATTAAATTAATCAAACATGTGATATATCCCCCTGCAGTTGCCAGGAAAGATCTGAAATCATTCCAGTATGTTGTTAAAGGGGCACTTCAGCAATTTAGTTAGGGGGCTCACAAGGGATTTGAAACACTGAAACAGCAAAGGCTAAGATACTCTGACTTTCCCAAGTGTCCCAAGAGTCTCGAGCCATATTAGAGATAAGGCTGATGACATCATCAGCATTAAATAATCTAGAAATTAGTTTAAGCTAATTCACTAGGAGTTTGCTGTTATCATTAAAGAGACTCAAAACACTGTTATCTGTTAGAAACAACGAAAAAAATTTTACATACCAGAATTCTTTCATTATTCTTACCAATGCTGGACACATTATAATAATAATGAATATAAATGTTCAGAATATCAGAGTGAGCAGAAATCAAAGTGGTTGTAATTGTTTCTTTTTTTTGGAATATTATTCATCAAGCACTCTTATCAACAGAATTTGTTATTCTGGATAAAAATAGGTCATGTTATCAAGTTAAAGTCCGTTCATTGTCATAATTGAAGTGCGATCGATGTTTTGAGCAAAAAATAACAGTGGGAAAAAAAAGTGAAGATACATTAATCAATTTGGGGTCACAGCCGAACAAAAACTTGCTGTAAACCATGGATTCCCTACACATACTGTATGTAAAAAACTGCCTTTTTTAAATTGAAAGCATCATTGACATTTACCACTGGATGAATACATTCACCAGATTTTATAGTCCTTGATTGTCCATAGAACACAGAACAGTAAACATGAGAGGAAGTGACGGGCACACTGGAGTAGCAGGCAGATGGTACAATTTGAACCAACTACCGAGCCCATTCAGACATCACCATCATCACCATCATCATCATCCTCATCTAGAGCTTTCTGTTCAAGTTCTCTTCTTCACCTCTCTCCACTTTTACAGCACTAAAAATCCATCTGAAACACAAACAGAAGTGCATTACACAAATGATTCTCACATGAAATAACATCTTTCAAATTACATTCAGTTATTATACAACTGGCATATACAGCATCTTTGAGTTTCAGAAAGAGAGAAATGGTTTTGTCACCAGAGACATCTATCATGAAACATTTCAAAGAGAGGCATGTGTTCTTTTCTTATTATAATATTGCTGAGGTGAAATCTACCAAAAGGGGAAGAATGCCAAGTTTAAAGAGTGAAAAGCTAAAATGTGATAGCTTCAACATTTATTTTTAAATTAAACTGACCAAGTTCCAGACCAACAAAAAGAGAGAGGTACATGGTGCAGTAGAATCACTGAAAATCACATTCATACACGTTACATGAGCTGTTCCTGAACTGTTTATGGGAATGATTGATTAGAAGCCACTAACAGATAGAGAATATAACCACATGATAATGGTGATGGAATACACTGTTATATTTCCCAATCCCAGGTGTGTGTCTTACAGTGGTAAGATGAACAATGCACGTGATAGCGATGACGAGAAGCCCAATGATGATGGAGGCAACAGCAACATAGAGAGCGTTCCTGCCCAGCCGCCTCGACCCATCATAGTCACCGTGATAATAGCTGCTCCTAGACTGAGAATAAGAAGTCACACGTAAAACCCTGTCAACACGTGTGGGGATTTTACTTTTAGAACTGTGACACTAACTGAGCATTTGATCAGTCCCAGACATGGAAAAGCCGTTACCTAAATGCCTTCGCTCCAAGATTTGCAGATAATTAGTCTAAACTAACCAAATCTTGTGTCATCTGCCGGGACCTGACCACCCGATTTAATGGTTAAATTGTATTCTCCAAACAGATTACCAATCTGGTAACAGAACACCGTGTTCACAATCTGGTAGTTTGGCCACTAACTGAATGTTCAGATCATCAGTTTGCGACATGGACATTTTGTTTCATTTTCCAAAATGGGAGATCAAATGGGTTCGTTTGATGGGCACAACAGGTGTGTGTGTGACTGGGTTACATCTTCGCGTCCAGCACTCTGACTCACAGAATGCTGTGTAACTGAAACACATTAAACACCCCCAATGAACAAATTTCAACAACAACTATTTTTTTTCCTTAGTGATGCACAGCAGCACAACTGTGTACCATAAAAGTATACATGTATGTTCCATATTCAGTTCATGCTCACCATGATAGAGAAGAGCAGGGCCACAATGTTGACTGGGAATGCAGGACAAAAGCAGGTGAAAATAGCTAAACAGAGGTAGCTACGTAGTGGAGGTGGAGGTTCCTGTTCCTCTATAGAACCACAGTTAAAAAATGTGCTCCCACTCAGGGAACTTTTCACTTGCGAATTAAGCACTCCAAGGGCCATTGTGCCTCACAGCAATGCAACACAGTCAGGGGGTGAAAAACATCCAAACTAAAAGGGGGGAGACAAGTTAGAAATAGGCTGCAAATAAGCAGAACAACAGAAATCCAACTGGAGGAGAAGTCTCACTTTTAAATGGAACCCAGAGGTTTCAAAGTCTGGTTGTAGTCCTATATGTTGCGTGTTGGTTCCAGTCCTCTTTCAAAGCTGGGAAAAATGAGGTTTGTGGGGAGAGAGGGAGCAGGAAAGACGTGGGAGAGGATCACTAACCCCTGTTGGCCTCCACCCAGGACGCTGCCCTGAGATGAAGTGTTATGAATCAGACTCTGTTTACCACTGCTGGCTGCTCACAGAGACACACAACATGCTGATACATGGAAATCATCCCTGTAAACACTTCAATGCCATGTACCCCTCTCACAGTTTAATTTAAAAATGAATGTTGAAGCATCAGGTTGCACATTTGAGCTTTTCACTCTTTCAACTTGGCATTTATCCCCTTTTGGTAGATTTCACCGAACACCTCAGCAATATTATAATAAGAAAACTCTTTGAAATATTTCATGATAGATGTCTCTGATGACAAAACCAGCGACAAGATTACTCTCTTTCTGAAACTCAAAGATGCTGTATATGCCAATAATTATTGCAGCTTTCAAATTACTCTCGTGGCAACTTTTTGTTCGTAGGTAGCGGCAGCACAAATACTTCGCTAGGACTCTGAAGCACAAAACATTTTTACCCAGTATCGTCTGATATTTTCTGCCATGCTTGAAATACTTTGCTTGAGTCCTGCTATGATCACAGTTTTAAAGATGTATAGAATTAAATTCAAAGTCAAGTCCGCTTGGGGAGAGGTCTTTTTTAATACTTAATAATTCATACATGTTCACATCCTGCAGTGGGGGTCTTTACGTTGGATTCATTTGGATGAACATGAGAGAAACAGGGCACCTCTGCATCTTACGGTTGAGTGCCATTACTGGTCAACTGGTGTGACATCTGTGTGCCTGCATATACTGTCAACTGTATAATAATAAATAAAAACAATCACAATTGAATGCTTTAGAATAATTTATTAGGATTTTAAAATTGAAATTATCAGAAAAATAAAACAAGGAAAAAAGAAAAGCATTGCTGTAAAGCTTGGCGGGGGACAGCCAAATCTTTAACTTTAACTGAGCTCACGTAGAGCTGCAAGCTCCATCCAAAGCATTGGCCCTTTTCCTTACATCAACACAACAAAAGACATCATTAAAATCAATATACAAGGGGAACAAGATCTCAAAACAGAAAAATATAGTTTCTTTTTTTTTCTGAAAATAAGTCTTAATGCCGCAGAATTATCCACTTGTCGTCTGCTATTACCAATAATAGTACTATTTTCATTTGTAAGGTAAAAAATAACTTATTGCTTTATTGTAAGTTAAAAAGTTACAGTGTTGGTGTCCAGCAGTAGTTTTGTGTCATGTCCCAGGCGGTCTGACAGAGGAACTATTAGCTGGATCAGGAAGTTTTCTGCTGTGCTGGACATCAAACAGTCTGCAGCAAGAAGGCTGAACAAACAGGCTTCTTGTTTTTGCAAACGCTGAATTTGTTCCAGCTTTCTGACTTTTCCTGCCAGCCAGTGTCGTCTGTACTGAGGTCCTGTATCAGAGCTGCTGGGATCGAGACCCTGTTCCATTTCTGCTCCCCTGCTCAAACCCCGTCTGATCACCACTACACAGAGCAGCAACTGTATATAAACAATAGTATGTGTTTTCCAGAGGAGCACAAGTTCATTCAAACTAAATATGAAATAGGGGGGAGGAGCAGATGAGCCAAAATAGAACAGGGCAATCTTTTTTTTTCAGTACCAAAAAAAATGGCAAACGAAATGCTCCTTCATTGCCAAAAAAGTAGTTCCATATTACATCTTGATGTATGCACACAAACACTCACTCACACACACTCACAATCACATGCACCTTCAATAGTGATAAGAGGACAGAACATGATTGTGATGTTTTCTACAATTGCTTCTCTGAGAATGTCCTTCATTTTGTTTTCACAGCGGAGAACACCGCGTAAAAGAGTTGTTTGTTTTTTTTTTAAAAAAAAGAAAACAATAAACAAAAACATTAAGAAGTGAATCGCGCAAAAAAATATATATAATATTTTCAAAAAAGAGGAAGTCAAGTCAACCCCCGACCCCATGAACCCCTGATTTCTCCTGTTTAAGGTTCTTCCATAGTTCATCGTTTTAAATCTGAAGTAGTTTTTTCATGAAGATGCAAAAAAAGAAAAAATCTGGTTCATCGTGGTGTTAAAATGATGGAAGTTGCTTTTCCAAGAAGCAAAGTGACGACTTTGTGACAAAACTGTTGTTTAAGTGAATGAATATGTGAGACAAACTCCCGAAAGTTTGATTTCAGCTATCGACAACAGCACAGCGCTGAAGCATCGCTGAAGCAGACTGGCCAACAACGTACACATAAACCATATGCATACTGATAAAAGTAGTGAGATGACCATACGTAGTAGTAGATGACATCCAGTCAAACGGCTGTTAACTCTTTCCAAACCAACCAATGACATACCAGTCGGTTCAGTAACCCCTCCACCCCCCACCCCAACGTTTATGTACAATATCTTACAGGAAGACATAAAAACATTGCTTTAAAACCAATTACAGAATAAAATACCTTACAGATTATCATTATTATGTCAATATTAATAACAATATTACAAAGATTTTGTTTTTAAAGACTACCAAAATATACATTTTAGTTTGTTTTGTTTTTTTTCATGTTTCTGTGATGCCCGAGTTTTTAAAAAAAAGGACTTTGTTGGATTTGTTCTTCCTTTGTTAAAAATGGTTTTCAGAACCATCTCGCACAGATTTTTTCTCTCTCTGTTCACATCAGTAACAGCTTTTCAGGATTTCATGATGAAACAATATATCACACTGAAATAAAATAATAATAATAAAAAAAAAACATAGTCCTCTGTGTCTTTGTCAAAGATGACAAATGTTTCCTCGGAGATTTTTTTTTTTTTTTTTTGGCAGTTTTCTTTTCTCAGCTTCAAATGAAAATAATGGATAACAGAGGCGGGGACCTAGTTATTAGACTACATTAGGACAAAAGAGGAGAGACAGGGACGTTATGTTGAAGTGAGATTAGTACAGCAAAACAGAGTTCAGGATTTAAAAAGATATTCAGTCGGTGGGTACAGCCACAGGGAGCCAGGAGAGCCCGGTAGAGCCTGTGGCCAGCCAATCAATTTGTGCCATCAGTGGGCAGCCAGCGTTTTGATTGGCTCATCAGCAGAGGAGAAGCCCTCCCATCATCAGTGACCTGAGTCTTCTCAGTGGTAGCCATTAGTGAACGCAGTAGCAATCAGAGGACCCTGAGGACGCACAGGCAGGAGAGGATTCACTTTCTATTCGCTTTGGGAGTAATACGCGCATCCATGTATGTATTCAAGTGTGTGTGGGTCTAAGTGTGTCAGACCTACCCCTAGACCGTGGCCAAACCCTGTGCTAGGGGCGGGGCTAGCGGCGCTAATGTAGCTGCTGACTCCTGAGTCCTGATTGGCTGCAGCATACAGGTCAGCCATTGGTCCAGGGCTGCTGGTTCCCAAGAAACCAGCTGTGCGTGAAGGGGTGGAGCCTGAGAGACACAGGAGAGGAGTCAGGCTTCAACACTAGAGGTCTTCACACACACACACACACACACACACACACATCTAAAAATATTCCTTTAATTGTCCAAGCAGGACATTGTACACACATTCTACCTAAGGCAACCATACCAAGTATATGCACAAGAACACATTCTTTTGCCTCACCATGTCTCTCTTTCTCTCTCACACACACACACACACACACATACCTCTAACTACTGCGGCTGCTGCGGCTGCTGCCATTGGTCCATATGCAGTCAGGGGAATGGCTGAAGGTTACAAGACAGAATACATTATTGCACAGATGACAGTCATTGTGGATCGCTCTCATATCAGTTCATGAACAACAGTCTACAGCTCAGTGTCGGCTGGCTTGACATCTGCTCAAACGCGTCATCTGATATAAATCCAATTGGTGGAAGCTGCAAAAACCAACTGTGATATTACATCCAATAAATCTGACTTAAGGCTCTTTAAAAAAACTGAACAAATTATGCTCATGGAAAAAAAAAAAAAACAGAACGATAATTCCAAGTAATGATGCAGGTACAACTCAGAGCCACTAGATGACAGTGTAAAGACAGAGCTGCAGGAGCTGCTTGTAGACACTGGGTCATTGTTCGAGTAAGCTACCTGACTATTCTCATCAAAGGAATAGTCAGTTCACGTGACACTTAGAGGAATAGTTTGACATTTAGGGAAATATGCTTATTTGCATTCTTGCCAACATTTTTATTTGACTCCGAGCTGCTGAATAGATTTTATTTTTCTCATGCTGAGGAGCCACTGACCTGCCAGCTCAGGGGGGTGGGATGATGTCAGGAGGGGGGTCCTCTCTAAATGGAATTCTAGAAACAGAGAAGGTCAAGAGAGAGAGAGCTTTGTAAGTACAGTCTCCATCCACCAGCCACACTACAAAGCCACGTACACACAGACATTTAGCCACAGCAGAAAGCTAACATGAAGGCAAAAAGTTAAAAAATCTACTGTGAGGACAGGCAGGAAGGTTGGAGCAAAGGAAAAGGAGGGGCCATACAGCCAACAGAAAGGGAGTTATGTAAGCATATAAAACAAACAGAGGAATATAAAGGGGAACACAGGCAAACAATAGACAAGACACAAGGAGATATTTCAGAGAGGGAAGGGGGTTTGGAAAACTGGAAAGACCATTTTAAAATCACACTCTGAAATCTACAAGCAGCCACTCTGCTGAAATTAAGATGGTTAAGTGTGTGTGAGTGAGAGATCCACCCACGTGGCTCGCTTGTAGTTTGTACACATTTCATGACCTTTCACAGCTCAATCAATTACAGTACATGCAACAAACTGCGTCGCTTAACCTCTCTTCTCTCAGGCCGAGGTGTGTATGGACTTACCTGGGAATTGATAAGTGTAACCAGGAGCAATTCCAGAGTAACTGCGGCTGGTGTAGGTAGTAGTTTGGAAGCCCGGGTAGCCTGTTGGAAATAGAGGATGATCATCAGTTTGGTTAACTTGGCTCAATAAAGAAAAGACATAAACACGCAAACTTTACGTTGGAGTTTTGGGAAGACTGATCGGCTGAGTAAAAACGTGTGACCCACAGAGACACAGAAACATCAGCATGTAGAGCAACTTGTTTGGTGCTTGATTATTAACTGCTACACCTTTAGCGTATGCTGTAATTAGTGTGGGCAGGCAACAGCAGGATTTGCATCATAAACCTTTACAGCCATTCATTTTGGAGCCGGAGAGGTTGTTAACTAACCCGCTTCTATCTACTACTTCCCTCTGCTCCGATACAGCAAGTATGCAAAGTATCCAAAGTATGTGATGTGACATGATCATCATTATATTGGATATAAACAATTTCTTACAAAAAAAAAAAAAACTACCATGCTTAGCCATTACAGGATATGGGGTTACGTGACATTTAGGTGTGTAGGTCTTCTTTTTCTCTTTCAGTGTTTGTTTTAATCAGCCGCTGAACATTTTGAGTTTACAGTGGATTATTTAAACATCTACATTACCATAATATCATGATACTCTTTTCTGTATTTCTTTAAGGGTCAGGTTCATCAAAGAGTAATTGCAAACAAACCAGTCCTAATGAGTAAACTACAGCCGTTACTGAGACAGTACAGTACAAAGTCAAACGTCCAGTAGAGGGAGCCAAACAACCACAAATGGAACATGTAGCTCTCAGTTTGTTTTCTCAATGAGAAGGCTTTTGAATAAGATTTCACTCCAGTGTGTAGAGCTCTGTCGCCCTTCAGTTTGTGACCTCTAAATTTCTGATACATCATTGTTTTATTCGCTGTTGATGTGCACGTGAGAATCAGCGAATCAGACAACATCAACCAAGTTAAGGCGTCAGCTTTAGTTCAAGTCAACTGGATTTTTTTTCTTCAACATGTCATGGGTGACGTCAAATATTACATGTAAGGAGCCACGAAGAACATTCTTAACATGGGGTGAGTTACGTATTATATTATGAAGGAAGAGAGCACCAAATTGGTCTAAACTAAGATTTGTATGAAATTTAAAGGTGGAACAGGTGACAGGAGTTCAGGTGTGTTCAGTAAGTTACTGCCCATAAAAACTGTGCCGTTACTGAGCCAGATTCAAATGGCCATTAAACTTAAATAAATGTTTGAACTCAAACTTTAATTATATATGTGAAAATGCCCTTTAAATTACCTGTATATTAAATACATTACTTCAAGGCTGATTTTCCTTAAAAAAAACAATGTATAGACTGATACACTGATATTTTCTTATTTTCTTAGTATGTTGCAGTGTTCGGGATGTTTCTTGGTGTCAACCTTTGGGCAGTGGTGTGTAGACCCCAGCCAGTAACAGAGTGAGTTTGGGACTCATAGTGACCAGGTTACATCGCTATCTCCCTCTCTGTCCTCTGCTCTCAGTCTGTTTTAAAGAACTGTGAGTCTGTTTGGGCGGGGTCGAAGCGGCGCTACATACAGAACAGCGAGCAGAGAAGCCAAACAGGGGACAGAATAAAGCAAGCACTTCAGCAGTATTCTCATAAAATCCAGAGGGCTGTGCGGAGGTGTGGGCATGTTGATTTTTGCTTTAGGACATAACCGCCATGCAACAATCAGAAGATAACTTTTAATTTCTCTGATTCACTGCTTTGTTTTTCGCTAATTCCCCTCTCTCTCTCTCTCTCTCTCTATGTCGCACGTTGAGTGGGGGGGAAGTGAACAACTTTGAATTAGGGATGCACGATATTGGATTTTTGCTGATATCCGATGTGCCGATATTTTCAAATTCATTTGGGCCGATTGCCGATGCCGATATATACGCATCTTTTTTTTTAAGAGAACCCCAAATCTCTACTGTACTAGAATTAACCTATT
>JBBPCS010000359.1:11776110-11791877 GCA_037974645.1 Hollardia meadi
GTGTGTGTGTGTGTGTGTGTGTGTGTGTGTGTGTGTGTGTGTGTGTGTGTGTGCGTGCGTGCGTGCATGCGTGCGTGATGGTCGGGGGTTGGGTGGGGTCAGAGTATGGGGTCACAGTGTCAAGATGGACAAGTGGATTGGTGCTCCTCTTAGGTCACTGTCTGACTCTAATCCCAGCCAACCAGGGCTGAGTGATGAGGGGTGACAGATGACATCATCACCACTCCTCCTTGCTGTTAACCCCTTCAGGGTGCACTCACCTTAGGCTGAGCCCGGCGGGGAAATGCCACCTTTGGGTCAATCTGTTGGGGAGAGATGAGCTCAGATGAGTTTTGAAGTGGTAAAAGTAGAGGGAAAACATTACTGTTCTTGAAATGTACACATTTCAAGACATCCTACTGTGGATTTGATTGCAATTTTGATGAACTGTGAAAACCGTGATGGGCCGGCGCTACTTTATTACAGATATGTAGAGGATCCTATTAAAAGAAAGCTATTTTTCAGATTTGCTTCACCTTGCCAGATGACCTCACTACTGTAAGTGTAAAAATAAAACCATTTTTTTCCTTTAAATGTTTCTTTTTTCTTCTGGCCTTACTAAAACCAAAAGTATTAATGCGGTAACCCTTTCCTTTGACACAAACTGGGCTTTCAGGAAGGCACCAAAACAGAAATACATTGTTATTAAACCAAATAAGGAAATATTTTATATTTTATATGCATAAATATTTCTTTAGTTTGCAACACCAATAACTGATATGGAGCAGATGAAAATCTATTACACGCAACCATACAGCTGGGGTCTCTGTCCCCTAGCAGAAGTAATTTCATTTTTTGAAACATATAATCAATGAAAATCATGTTTATAAGAAATTCTTCTTCTTAACCATGTTATACATGTTTTTTGAGCTGTTAAAGATGGTACAGGGATACCTGGACCCCAAATGAATATTAAGGTAAAATTTTTAAAAATGCTCAAACATAGAACAAATATTTTCCTGTGTCTTTTGAGACTGGGATGACCTCTTCTTACTCAGAACACCCACCAATAAAATGCACCCCTCCAGCTTACGATTCTTTGGGCAAATCTGTGCCTGCTCTGGATATGTTGTTCGGTAGCTGATCCTGTGCTTGTGTAAACTGAATGTTGCTCCTGGCGCCGGTGAATTATCACACTGTTAACTAACTAGAATTAGTTACAACACAGAGCCTCTAAGTCTGAACCCATCTGGAGGTCTGCAAGTCCAAAAATAGAACGTATGCTAATCTGCGAGTATGTATAGTAGACCCTTGTTTATGCAAGCCCCCAAAAATCCAAACACACCAGCCAAACAAACAGGCGCACAGAACAAAATACACAGTGAGGCGTGAATATGTACATTTACAAACTGACACAACTAAATGTATCTTATCCACAAAACTAAACAGGGCAAGGCAGTCTGGAACCCAAAATCAGTATTTAATATTCTGAATACATTTCAGATGGATATATATTTTTTTAATTCTCACATATTCAGACAAGCTCCATTTTGGATTAGCCAGATTTGACTGCATCCATATTTCTCCCAAGTGGAATGTCTGAGCAGTGGTCAAGGTTACAGATAAAATTAGAAGCAAATGAGTTTTGAATGAGCTGGCCTTTAATAATGCTAAATATGCAAAGCCTGGCCTGGCATTTTAAATTTGTGAGAAATCTCATGTTATTCTCACTCAAGCCAGTGAGAGAGATGATTTTAGGTCACAGGACCTTGTAGTGTATTATGGTCTTAGAGTTCATCTTTGTTCTAATAATTGGATGTGTGAAGCAAAACCTCTTGTGTCTCACACAGCCGCTGTCAGAGGTATTGAATTGATATTGGCAACTAAAAGGAGCCTATCAAATGGCCAGCAATAACCACTTATCATGTGAATAATACACACAATACAAGGGTGGGTGTTCATTCAATATTCAAGCGATCCTTTCATCTCTTTTCTGTGATAATGCCCTGCTTCTGATGACAAATCTACAGACAAAAATATCCCACGAGGACCTTTAAGAACCTCAGATTTAACACTGCTTTCGAGTGCGTAGCGCTGTATAACTAAGATGCAGCTGCAGCGTCCTTGGCAGGGATTGCAGAAGGACTTTGCACCTTGAAGTGGGACACAAAGACGAGGAGAGTCATGTCACCTCCAGCTGGTCTGAGCACAAAGACAAAGGTGACAAGGACACGCAACGCCACCGGTGACTATCGGCAACAGCAGTGCACAAACAGAGAGCGCTTACAATCAATAACAACACAAGATTTCTTACAGAATGTGTGCTTAGTGTGCCAAATGGTACGTGTATATATAGATGTGTGGCTAAACACTGTAGGATTACCAGCACCGTGACGTTTGCACCACCTGCTTTTCATCTTTTATAAAAGATAAGAGCAAAAGACACAAATACTGTAAATGGGAAGTGGAAATGGGAGCATTCTACTGTATATACTACGTGTCTCACTGTTTACTCTCTGGAGAAGTAGTGCATCTGAGAAACCTCCTTTTTTTTAGGTGGTCCATGTATTTGATGGGGGAAAAAACGAGCGAAGAACATTTAATAAAAGCCGCAGTGACCTCTAAAGCATTACACAATGACAGAATCACACCAGAAGACAACAGGCAGTAATGTACATAGTCATGATGAAGTATTGTGTTGTGCTACGTTTTAACTTAACACAACAGTCCTGGTGTGAACTAAAAAGCGGCGGCAGCCTCTCGTGTCCAGGTCAACCCACCTGCCTTTAACTGTTTTAACAAGACTAGAGGGCAGGTGCTACCCTCAGGCGATTACGTAGCAGAAACATATAGACTGTGAGCTGACACAAGGCTGCATTCGCATACTGTCTAATACATGAGAATGGTGGTAAAATATTCTCAAAACATCTGTTTGTACAAGCTGAATGCGTCCAGCATCCAACAGCCTTTTCACTAACTTAACAACTTAGTGTTGTGATTTTGCAAAATCAGTCTTCCTGTCAGTCTGTCCTTTGTAAGATCCATTTTCTTCCATTTCTCATCAATATTTTTCATTTTCATGAAACTGGAAAACTATTAACCAGACGCTAATTAAAAAAAAATTTTTTTTGGGTTTACCCAGTAAAGTCAACTCCTGACAAATCAAGATGCGACATCACATTAATGCTACAATCTTGTTAATACAATGTAATCAGAGACATTAAAGAGACAGATACCAAGGTATAGAAAAATCAGTTGACAATTGTATGTGTCTCTTGGTATATATCATATTTCTAGGGATGCACGATATATATCAATAATGGGAAATGTTAAATTTTGGTTATTTATCAGCAATAATAACGGAAATAACTAAATAAAATAAAGCAAAATTTCTTCCTGTGAAAAGCGCAGAATCTATAGGTGGCATTATGAGCCTTTAGAGTAGGTTTGTGAGCCCTAAACATCGAGAAGAAGAAGAAGGGCAGCACGGGCTTGTCGCGCTCATGGCATCAAACTGCTGCACATATGTAGTGCCACGCAGGGTAAACTAGATAAAACAAAATATGTCGCCTGTGTGGACGATTTTTACAGTTTCAGAGGAAGACAACACAATTGCAATTGTCAATACATGTTCCACAAGGGTTCAGAGAGGAGTGAAAAAGTGTATGTGTTTTAACACAACAAACCTTATTAGAGCTATATGGATCTGAGCCTTTCTTACCCTCAGGTGTGCAGAAACTACAGGTTATGAAGTACTTTTCAAATGTGTAATTATCGGTTATCTTACCAGTATCGGCCATTAAAAGCAGGTAAATATTGGTTATCATATTGGCTAAAAAAATAGCCATATCGTGCATCCCTACATATACCCCACCGGTATTTCACATGTTGTCAAAACACCAATATTCCATAGCTTTAAAATGATCAACAACTAGCCTAAAATAAAGAAGGTTACTATACTAACTAGACTAGGTTAGGCCTAATGCAATATCTGTAATAGTGCTACTACGGCTACAGTCATGCCATGCTGTTAAAAAAAAATCATTCCACCTTACCGAAATAACAATACATCTAACAAGTAATTTCTACATCTGGCTGTACTCAGAGGAAAGCTGTAATAAATAAAACTATACATCTATCAGACTGGAGGATTAGCCTCGAGGAAGACAGATAGGCCACAAAGCAAAAAGCACAATGACTTAGCCAGGTCACAGCTTGCAACACTAAGAAATAACTCTTCAGAGGCTTGACAATGATGTAACGGTCCCAATCAGCAGTCCCAAACAGTCGTGAAAATGTTACTAGTCAGGAACAATGTTAAAACCCTTTCTAGGAAGAAAAGGCTGCTCTTCCCAGACTGACAAAGAAGAGTTATGACTGAGTGTCCATGAAATGGTCTGACCAACATCCTGCTTCATGACATCCAACCTCCGCTCAATCTAGGTAGCATAGTGACGGCAGAGCCTACAATATGATTTAGGTGGTTTAGCTTTGTAAGACTAGACTAATCTACGACCAATAGTCACCTCACGTGGCCCAGCGTGTCCACCCAAACTGTAAAACAAAAATAAAAAATAGAACATCAAATCAAGATTGATAAAGACAGAGAGAGAGAGAGAAAGGAAGAGTTTGACAATGAGAAAGCACAGGGAGAAAGAGAAGGCATTCATTTGGAAAACAGAGTCAGCCCATGAGAAAGTGGGCCTGTCCAACGTAGCGGTGCAGCGGGGGCCGTCCCAGCAGGCAGCCCCTCTGATTTCATTAATTAACAGGACAAAGAGTACAAAACAGATGGGCCCGTAGAGGAACTGGGGCTCCCATTCTACCCCCACAAGCACACATACACTTTCAAGTACCATCATAACATAGCACAAACATAAACACCAACACATGTACACAACGTGACATATATATGTAATTAAATAGGCAAGAAAACATGAACATACACACATATACCTCATCCAATCTCCTGACAACAAGTGTACTCATCATGCATATAGACTGCTCTGGCACATTGGCCGACCAGCCAAAACCTTCTTGCAACAAAATGGCAAACACCAACACTGATATAAAGGCGCCACAGGCTGCTCCATTATGGCAATATAATCAATATGAGCGAAACAAAAAGCTCTAAACAGAAGAGGAGACAAAAGCAGTTGGCATGTCAACGCATGCACGCAGAACGAGAGAAAGACTTGGTTTGGGCTCAGGCCAACAGGGTCAATCTGCACAGCTGAACAATGGCACACTAATTAGTTAACGAAGCTCCCTAATGAGGAGACCCCCCCCCCCAACCTAACCCCACCCCTATCCCTGTAACCCTGCTAGGGTGCCTCATCAGGGTGGGTGTGTGTGGTGGTGGTGGTGGTGCTGTGTACATGCAACATGTACAGTATAGAGAATCCTGGATCCACCTTCAGAGCAGGTCCAGAGCTTTATCCCCGGATCTGAGGCCGCACATGGACCTCGGAAGCACAATCCAGTTTGTTTCCTCCAATCCGATTAGTTGCTTTTCAGATCTATACTAATTACAGCACGGGAGCTGGGCCTCCCTCCCTTCCTGTCTCCTCTCCTCCACCTTTTCCATCCCCCTCTCCAGTTTTTGTCCACGTCAGCATTAACAGCTAATCTCCAGTCAGGAGCAAGGCGCTAGTGCATCTCCACTCTCTGCAAACCAGGTGTTAGACCAGTAGCCGCGGCAGCCTGTGGTGCCAATGGTCCAGAGATAGGTGCTAACATATAGTGTTAGTGCACGGCCATAGACCAAAGCAGTTCTATTAGCACCAAGCTCATGACTACTAGTGTGCCTTCACAGGTGGCTGTGCAATTACCACCCACTGTAAAACATCTCAAAAAGGCATTCCTGTTTAACTGATGAAAAAACTAAAAGAAAACAAAGAATGTTCTATTCCTTTATTGCCATCCGTGTTTCTCTTTTGAGTACTGTTCATGGTTACAGTTTTTGAGGTTATTTTGGTGCACAGCCTTTTTAAAACCTAACAATTACTAAGTTATAACACATCACGACTGAATACATAATTCCTAAGCACTGTCTACCATGTGCACTATGAATATGAATACAGAAAATTTCAAAATGAAAAAAAAAACAACTGCTCAGTAATCCCTCACTTATTTGTCTAAATCAGTGAAGCCAAATTTGACATCACAAATCACAAAAAATGACCCTTTGTCTCATCGGACCACTCTTATAGTTAACACGCCCAGATCTAAAATTGCCATGCACAAACCCGAGCAACTGAGAAGTGGAAGCATTACAGAGAATATCTGGCCTTGTCTTTTCTTCTTCCCGTAACTGGTTCCAGTAAGTCTGAGAGAAAACAAATACCAGTTTTGCCCTTCTTCTCTGTCCAGGGCCATACAAGAGCACGCCACTGCCCTAAGGCCATACACTGCTCCGACAGGAAATCTAACCTCCAACCAAAACAACCACCTCAACAGACATTACTCTAAAAACAACAGACAGTCTCTCATTTGTTGCATTTACATTTTTAGCCAACACAGGTAGTGGCACTAATGCATGTATATAATGTGTTTGCTCTGTGGCTTTTGCTTCCTGCAGATGGATAAAACAATATTGGATGTAACAGGACTGCAAATGTTTAATACCACATGTAACCAGTGCTATGGACCTTTCACTAGTTGCAGTCTACTTCTCACCCTGTGTGTCTTTCGGGTTCAGGCCTTGTGGCGTTTTTTTCTTCTTACAAACCAAAGGCTCCGCATTAAAAAGGAAAGAAAGAAATCAGAGTATTGACTATTCGTCCTCATACAAGGGACAAGGAGGGGAGAAGAGTCCAGGTGTGAGAAAATGAATAAATGAGGAAAATAATTAGAATGGGACAGGTGTTGGAAATGTTACAAAGAGGCTGGTGTCCATAATACTATGCTAGTTATTAAAAATATTCAGGCTGACAGACTGACACCATAGAATTTGATTCGAAGCTGCTGTGATGTTTTAACAAACAAACAAAAAGTCACTCTTGAAAGCCTTTATTCATATTTATAAACAACTAAAAACAGTGGAGTGGAATGAGCCGCTTTGCTGCTGCACGAAGTTCGCTCATTTTGCATTAGTGATATTTTATATACTGTTGCGCAATTAGCCTGAAGTCAACAAAAATTCAGTCTAAATCATTGTTGTCTTTAAAGATACACCCCTTGCAAGTCTGAAAGACGTAGAAAGAAAAAAACTGGGCTCTTATTTCCAAAATGGAACGACAAAATGGCAACCATACCCCTGTTTAAAACACCTGGTTGGATAAATGGCACCACGGAGGGCTTCCACTGCAGACTGCTGCCACAATAGCCTGAGCAACCAAAGCTGCATTGGAGAGGGGCACTATTAAACATTATTATTGTTTAGCCTTGTGCAGTATTTTGGTTTATAATATAGGGCAACGCCTATCTCCACCAGTGGCTTCCAAAGGCCTGTGCCTCCAAATTAATGTTCATATCACAAACACACACACACACACACGGTGTGTCTCTAAAAGACTCAGCCTGTACCTAGTTTTAATAGGTAATATGACTCACTGAGTAACACTTTGTAACAGTTGCTTTGAACTCACTTTAAAGCTGACTGGAAAAAGAAAAAAAGATTACCAGCAGCAACACTCGTTTTTGTAATAAAAATTATAGCAACTTGAATTGAATTCAATTCAAATCTTTAAAAACTGCACCTAAAATACCCTCCAATCTTGTACACACAAAACCACACACACACACACATACAGTGAGTGTGTTTCCGAGCTCTGCCGGGTGTCTTAAGTTAATGCAAAATAGCAGAGAAGTTGTTATGGGGACATAAATCCCATCAGGCTGTGCAGTTACAGCACTGTCTCCTGTGGCCGACATCACCCCTGGCAACAGGCTTGCTCCAACAACTAACCAACTCTACCTTTCTCCACCCCAGGGCTCTGCTGCCTTTCTTTTCCACCGATTTTCACTCTCAAATGATCCCATTGTGTGTGTGTGTGTGTGTGTGTGTGTGTGTGTGTGTGGTTATGGAAGGCCACAAACTAAGGAAGACACACCCCTACAACCAATCTACATGACCAAGACAGCAACGTTCACACCTTCATAGATATTTAAATCTGAGTCAGCAGCTTTTGAATCTCACCAAACTACAAACAGCAGGGATTCGCACACTTTCTCATGCGACTGTCCTCAGCGAAGACATTATGCAGCTGAACGCGAGCATAACATGTGCTCTTCACCTCTGTTTGGTGACTGATTTGTCCCATTTAACCCACATCTGAATTTTCATGTGTCTGTGGTGTAGGAGGGGAAATCACAGAGAACAACCCGCCCTCCCATCACAGTAGCCGTTCAAATTAAATTCAACTTAGACTTATTTGGACCTCACAGACTTCCCCCTGACATGAGTTTTGGAACCACTGTCACAACCGTTTCCTTCCCTCAAACTTTTTTTCCCCCCTCTGCAACTAAACGGGTGCAGTTATTTTCTGTGAAGAAAAAACTTTAGGAGCTCTCTGCATAACCCCTTTGAGGGTTTTGCAGGGGCTCCTACCCCATTCAGGTCCCCAGGTAACCATAGCAATGAAGACCAAGAAAGAACGCTTTCATGTTGGCGCTCTGAACCGGGATTTGAAGGGGGAAATGAGCAGAGAGAGGAGGAGGAGGAGGGGGGGCTACTCCAAACTCCTCAATTTTACAAGCCATACGGTGGGAGACAAAATGCACTGAGGGGGGAAACATGCTACAAAGAATTAGAAAAGTTGCCCATAACAACTCACTGGTAACATCCAGGCACAACTTACCGTTTTGGAATCCAACTCATGTCTGTTCTGCGCCAAAACCTTTTCCACACCGGCTTGTTCTGCGTATGTTACAAACCCAAACCCCCTGCGAAGAACAATAAAAGAAAAGCAATTTAACCCCATAAAAATCTGAACGCAAACTCACGGCATCTTTAAAAAAAACAACTCTCATGGAAAAGCATGGAATGGCATGAGGCATCCACTGATAGGACGGCGGAGCGCACACGCCTCCTTCTTACCTCGACCGCTTGGTAACGGGATCCCGCATCACCATGCACTCCTTCACCTCGCCAAATTTACAGAAGTACTCCTTCAAGCCCTCTGCAAAGACAGCAATGGGAGTGTGGTCAAATACATCCAGACATCAGACGTGACGTTCCCTACAGGCCCCGGTGAGGTGATGTGCTGGCAGTGGCTGGAGAGAGACAATGGGGTCGGGCGGACCACGTTGTGTTTGTGTCGCTCCAGTCCTCCAGAGATGGTGCACGGACTATCTGGCCATTCAGCATAATAGCCCATTAGGCCACGCAGAGCACAAACAAAGCTACACTTGGCGACCGATTGCTGTTTTGACACAGCAGCAGCGGGATAATAACAAAACAAAAAAACTATATTCGGGCACCAGACTGCGCTCGTGGCTCTCTTAAAATAAATGAATGGATTGATCGGAGCGCAACAATAAGGAAAACAACACGAGAGCGTGGGCATCATTATGAGCCGAACTTCTGCTTTGACGCTCAATAATCGATCACGTTTACTATAACTGCCCTTGTGTGTTATTATCAGTGTAATGGGAGCAGGGGAAAAGATAGACAAAGTGGTTGAATGTGCATGCGTTTCCCTTGTTAATCCCCCTGCGTCTCGGCAAGTCTAAATCCAAAGAGCTGATCCTTACTGAATAGGAGGCTTTAGTTGAACTATTTACAGTGTTTCTCCTTAACTTCGGAAAGCCTCGCGGGTAATATGGGAAATATTATGTGTATGTGCAAAGAGGAAAACAGGAGCAAACAAGAGGCTTTCATTCAGACTTATTAAAGTAGCGTGCGGGACAGCTCACCTTGTGTTGTCTGCCAACTCAGACCCCCGATGAACATTTTGCTGAATGGGAGAAATACAAGCCGTAAGTCACACAAATAACACGCGTCTTTCACAGCACAACACAGGCTCATTCAAGCGGGCGAAACTGGGGGGATTATGTGAAATATAGCATCAATAAAGTAAGAAGAGAGCATCGGCCATGTTGCGAAGTCACCAATCGGCCAGTCGGGCCGTTATAATCCCCTAGAGGAGGGAAAAAGAGAGGATTTTCCAGATGATGGAGGAGAAGTTGCGCTGTGGCCTTCTGGAGGAAAAATCGAAATAAATAAACAAACAAGAAGGGAGAGAGGGGGGTGGCAGGCAGAAAGCAGCGGCGCGTCTCCTCCACTGAGCGGATCCATCCCACATATTCAGACACACACGCACGCACGCACGCACACATACACACACACGCACGCACACACAACGTGCTTGTCTTTTGTCTCGACGCGGCTCCGCTCCCGCACTGAACTCATCTAAAGTCCAAGGTGAACTCAAACCGGGCCGAGAGGCGAGTAAAAGGCAGGCGGGCGGGCTGAGGCTGTTACCAGGGGTCGTGGGGGGAGTTGTCCGTGCTGGAGGACAGGCTGCTCTGGCTCCCTTCCGTATCCATTCTGCTCTCCGCTGGTATATTCCCGCACTGCGAGGCGAGGAGAGGCAGTGAAGCTCCACTGCTGCTGCTGCTGCTGCTGCTGCTCCAGACTCAGGGGCGGGCAGCCGAGGGAGGGAGGGAGGGAGGGAGGGGGCAGGAGAGGTGGGGGTGGGGTGGTTAAAAGGAGGAGGGGTGAGCGAGGAAATACACACAGACACACAAACACATGAAGAGATGCACGCATACACGCTCAGAGAGAAGCTCCTCCTCTACCTCGTTTTCCCGTAGCCTACCCCAGCCTCGGACCTCCCTCTCTCCCTCCTCCCCTCCTGCTGCACGTTGCCTGCCTTTATTCATGCTGCCAGTGGCGCTCTATCGGTAGTGTTTCCCCGCCGCTCTTGTCATTGGTTGATCACATCAACATGGCCCATTAAAGCGTTTTGAATGTTTGGAGATCTACAATAGCTTTATTACTCTATTTAATGTTATAGCATCATAATGACAACAGAAAATAAAATGTAGAGAAAAAAACATGGGGACGAAAAAGGAAGACAGAGGTTAAAAAATAACAGCCTACAGGACAAGCATGTGTGGAAGATATGTTTTTATCATTAGAGATACACACATTAATTAAATTCAAAGCTATTTTCCAAGCCTATATTAGTGATGGAAGGTTATGTCTTTCTGTAGACATGTTATGTTATGTTACGTCACGTCATGTCATGTTATGTTATGTTACATCATGTCATGTCATGCTATGCTATGTTATGTCATGTCATGTCATGTCATGTCATGCTATGTTATGTCGTGTCATGCTATGCTATGCTATGTTATGTTGGACAAAATAAGAGATGATCTATTTTTACTGAAATGAAAAACCTTTTTTCCGTGGTGTAGAACATATTTCTCTTTTGCATCTTACTTCCAAATTAAACTGCTGAGTCGTCCACCAAAATCAAACATTAGCGCTGATGACAGAGTGTAATTTGTATTGTAATGTGCAATTGATGAGTGAATGTATTTGTATTTTGTATTTTTGTTTGGCTTTTTATTTTTGGATTGTTGTTTTGCTGTGATTTTATATTGCAGATACGGTGAAGTCCAAGGCAAATTTCCCACTGGGACAATAAAGTCTATGTTATCTTATGTAATTTCGGTGACACTCATTCAACCAGTACCTTTGTAGAAATTCCTAGACATTCCTATCCTGACAGACGCTTTTGTGCCGCAGTTTGACACAGTAGACAGGTATTGTATTAAATATAGGCTATTGAAAGTAAAAGTATTGAAATGGACCGTGGATGATTAAAATATAATGAATTAATTTCACAGTTCAGAGGCTGCAAAAATTGTTTCTGAGGGCCGCCATTGTCCCGCGTACCGCACTTTGAGAAACCCTGATGTGATGTAACATGTTGTGATCTTATATGTGATCTGATATTGTTACATATGGTGTGATGTGAGTCGTGATGTTGTATAATGTGTTGTGTGACGTCATTAATGTGATATAACATGGATCATATCATGTAATGTGATCCTAATGTGAGATGTTATGTCATAGTATGTGAAGTCTATTTGTTACCTTTGCCTCCAAACCTCACTGCACCCTTGGCCAGATCCAAATCCACCACATGAAGGATATTAATTCATATTGCCCTAAACTAGTTTGAGTCACCTACAGAACTGATTTTCATCATCATCATCAACATAAACCCCACATCCAAGTTTTTCCAAGCCTAATGAAACTCTCTCCATCCATCAATCATTCTTGCCTGGTCCAACCCTCAGCCCACCTGTCCCTGCTGCCCAGCTTTCATCCCTAATCCATCACATCCAAAACAGCTGTGATCACCACTCCACATTCTTCATCCAATTCTTATACCCAATCACAGTTTAACCCTCATGTAAACCTGATCTTACGCACTCCCCCTCTCCCCTTCACCCCCACGTGACAGGCCGTCCTAGCCAGCTAAGTGGAAGATTAGCAGCATTACCTCTAAGTCAGCCTGTCTCGGCCAGGGCAAGCCTGGTCAACTGAGCAGTTTCGTCACATGGTCATCGTCACACACAGCTGCTCGAACAAAAGTGAAACAAGTGCTCATATAGTTGCGTGAAATGCACTTGCTTCATTCATCAGACTGTGACCTTGACACACAGGAAAACCAAAATCTCACAATATACACGTAAAACAGCCCGAAACTATGTCTTCGAATAATGAGATCATGTGGGTTTGGGGCCCAGATGAAATGTAACAAACTGGGATTTACATTTTACTGGGCTTTGTAATCTGATTACAGTAGCACAGAATATCCTTTCAAATTAAACAACCGCGCGTGAATATGTGTGTGTGTGCGTGTGTGTGTGTGCGTGCGTGCGTGTGTGTGTGTGTGTGTGTGTGTGTGTGAAACTAGTTAGAAGTGAGACAGAATCAGAGGCAAACATGAGCCAAAAAATATCTCATTCCGTCTTCACCTGACTAAAAGGTTTTGGTACTGACGAGTTAAAATTCCTTGCACCACATGATGACCTGTGAATGTGCTGGTTCTGAGACGGGCTGCAGGGTGTTTGTGTGTGTGTGTGTGTGTGTGTGTGTGTGTGTGTGTGTGTAGCAGTGGGGGGAAGTCAGTGAGGGGAGGCAAATCAGGGGGAGGGTGTGACTGTGGCCTGGTGGACCATAGCGAGAGAACAGTATGTAGGACAGGGCCTTGCACTAGCTAACCTATCCTGGCGAGAGCCATGGTTGGGCGTGCTGAATTTCTGCATGCATGATCAATGGCACTGAATAAAAACGAGAGGAGACAGACAGCAGTGTGGGGGAAGGGACGAGCAAGTTAGAGCGATGTGAGAGTAAGACAAAACCATGTGAATTTATGTCTGATTATAATAGTAAAGTAAGTCAATTATTCATTTTAAACAACAAGAGAGTGAAGAGGACAATTCAAGAGGCAGAAATGAAGCTGTTGAGCAACTCTGGTTAACTTGTTTCAGAGGCTTAAGCAACAGTTTTTCAGAGTTTTAAATCTGGTGAAGTATGCATAAAAAAAACTGACACAATTGTGTGTGTGTGTGTGTGTGTGTATGTGTGCGTGCGTGCGTGTGTGTGAAAGAGGTCTTCAGTACGCTCTCATTGCACTTTTTCTTTCTGCCTTTGCTCTCTCCCATCTCCGCCCCTCTGTCTTGGTGTCACTGTCACCTGAAAACACTGCAATAGTTTTTCCAATCCAAGTCATCACTGCTTTTGTTTCCTTGACCACAGCTGACCCAGAGTGGGAACCCATTGTCTGTGAGCAACCTTTGACCTGCCAGGGCCTGGGACCTGCTCTCCACCACCCTCGAGGCAGTTTGAAAGAGAGCTTAGAAAAGAGTAAGGCAACTTTTGGCCATCTGAAAAGCTAGTAGCTGTGGCTCTGTCAACCATATGCTTCAGATCCAGCAACAGTGTTTAGAGCCAGAAACCATAATTTGCATGTGATGTAAAATGTGAACAAGCAACAAGTAGTTTCAGGAAGACCTCAGTGAATTAAATGCAGGCAATGGATAATGAATGGAATGATTGTTGATGGATAAAGAGTGACAGAACAAGCAAAATAGTCTTTTAAAGTGGAAGCCAGAAGGCCATTTTAAAGCGCTTCTTTTGCTGTGGGTTTTTTTTTTCACCTGGCAGGTGGCGAGCCAAAGAAATCATTACATGAGAGAGGAGAAGGGAGGAAACAAGCACACCTGTGGTTGTGCCAGCTCCACCTCCGTTCTCCGATCACAATTCCCCCGGGCAAGGTGTGGCAAAGGGAGAGAGACAAAGGGAGGAGAGAAAGGGAGAGGAAGGAAGAGATTGTGGGGGAGATTTACAGGCCTCTTCAACAGTTGACTAAGGGTTGAGTTAACCTTTTATTAATCATACGCACACAAAACAAACTGGACTGATGATGGTGGAAGAAGCTTCCAAAGGCAGCTGTGGGCTTCCTGCGAGCACAGACCACAACCTATTTACCCTGATGACACAGGACTATTTGTGTGTGTCGGATGTATGAATGTAAGCAGCAGCAGCAGCAGAGATCTACACCGTAATACCACACAGACAGTTGGGCCGACAAATGCAGGGAAACACACACATAGAAACCGCATAACGGCTTGTGGTTACAAACCAGCAGAGACCTAACACTTAAAGACAGATTGTCAATACTGCACTTGCCATGGAAATTGGTATGGGAATCACAGTTAGTTAAAGGACTGTCTATCCGTCACTGCTATACTTATTAACTCCTGGATGACTAATTGTCTGTTATCTATTGTCCCATCTGGAATGACATTAAATTCCAGCATCCATTCAATCCAAAGTCATGTTTATTTAAAAGTGACAAATTTTTCTTGGTTGACACTATGAGTGCTTTAAAAGGTAGTAGTGATGATGAATCAGCATGTTTTTTTTACTTGTAAATTGATGCTTACTCACATGTACATGCACCATCCTCTACGTTTGCAGCTTCACATCTGCCCTGGCCTCTTTTCACGGGTGAGATGATGTCACTGAGCAATTGCTGGAAATGACATCATGACACAATACGGATGGAGTCACGACCATCTTTGAGACCGTCATCGTGCCGACCTAAAGGCGATGGCTGTGGTGTGACTCATCATCTCTTTGTTGGAAGATGCGCTGCGGGTAATGTAGTGTTAACACATGATGGATTTCACACCAGGGCCTCAGAGTATGATGGGAAGAAAGGAATAGAGAAAGGAAAGAGAGGAGATAGAGAGATAGAAAAAAGAGAGGATGAGGAAGCATGTAAATGTGAGAGCAAGAGTGGATGGGTGGTGTTTATTAAGAGAGGATGTCCAAGAGAGAGTTTTGTTGGTAGCAAGAAATCACCTCTCTCCAACCCCTGTCTCTCTCACACACACGCACGCACGCACTCACACGAACACACACACACACACGACGAACACGCAGAGTTGCACTGTATCTCTTTTAATCCTTTTTCCACTCCCCCCTCCATTTCTTTTCACAGGACCTATCAACGCCATTCCTGGCTGCTATTTATAGGAGACCACTATCCCCCTGTCCCCCTGCCTGAGTGTAGGTTTGTGTGTGTGGGTGTGTGTGTGTGTGTGTGTGCGTGTGTGCGTGCGTGCGTGCGTGCGTGCATGTGTGTGTTTCAGGGGAACCTCAGTAAACCAGTGCTTTTCACTCCTAATCTTAATGTGGTCTGATTCACTGTACAGAATACATGGGAAAGCCAGTTACAAAGAAAGGTGTGTGTGTGTGTGTGTGTGTGTGTGTGTGTGTGTGTGTGTGTGTGTGTGTGTGTGTGTGTGTGTGT
>JBBPCS010000359.1:11791977-11807043 GCA_037974645.1 Hollardia meadi
TGTGTGTGTGTGTGTGTGTGTGTGTGTGTGTGTGTGTGTGTGTGTGTGTGTGTGTGTGTGTGTGTGTGTAGGGGGATCAGGCAAATGAGGCTGATTTATCCCACCTGTCCAGTTGTTTCCGGTGCGTGCGTGTTGATGCACGACAGAGTGCTGAAATGTATTCCACGAAGGCCTGGGAACACACAAATCATCCCTGGAAAGTTGGAAAGTGTGTGTATTTATTGCTGTGAATATGTCTCTGTGCATGCATTGTAAACACTCAAACTGGATCTATTGAGATTTTGATGATACCAACCCGTAGTTCAGTACGGTACAGCTGCTTCACTTGCGTGATGTGGGGCACAGCCTGATGGAGGGCTGTGGTCATTGATTTATGAGCTCACAGTTAAATCACACCCTGCTTTGTGCTCTAATCAGCAGCTGACACATTAGAGCTTCACACTTTTTATACATTTTAAAAGGAGATTTCACTTTTTGGGATGAGCGTGTGTAGAGTAAACTTATTTTAAATGTCAACAGGCTGTTTGAAGCTTTTCATGATAAATTGTAGATTAGCTTTGTTACTAAATGTCTATCATGCAGTAAAGTAAAATACACTTTATAAACTTCTCCAAAGGTCTCTTTGCAGTGTCTCTGTTTATGAAGGTGTTATTGTCTTCATTAAAGCTGCACCAATTAATATTTTTATATAAACAATGGAGAACTACTATGTGAAATGTAAAAAGGGTTGTCAGAGTGACAGAACACACACAGAATATTTTCACCTAGGTCTGCAGTTCCAGAATATCTTAGCATGTTTTAGCTCATTGTTTTGGTTTTACGACCCGCAACTTTTTCACTGTTTTGGTACAGTGTCAGCACTCTCATTAGCATTGTTTTCAGTCACAGCACGCTGCTGTTTTAATTAAAAAGCTCTGATAAACCCTCTGTACACTACCTGCCCAGCACCAAGTGGCAGAAAGACAGGCAGAGTCAGCAACTAGCTGGTGAACATAGCACAGCATTTAGTGGCTAAAGAGCCAGACATTTCCAAAACAGAGTGTGAATATTGGACCTACATTTGTCTGGTGATTACAAACAAATGAATACATTGACAGCATGTTAGCAACTGTTTGCTAACATACTGCTGAATAGAAATAATTACATCAAGCTGCTGACCATTTCCTGTTTGCATGGCCTCACCACTGATGCAAAAACAAAGAGTCCAAATAGTATTTGAACATATTGGAAATCTCACAAGGCTATATTAACAGCAGTATTCTGTCTGAAAATTACCAATGCAACAGTGAAAACCCAACTTTCTTTCAGGGTGTATTGGTAAATAGTAAGTGAAAGCTGATTTTGGCCGCATACAACTTAATGTGTCAGTGAGAACAGCAAAATACGTTGGGAGACAGACAGAATTGAAGCAGGAGTCAAACAGAAAGGATTTAGCTGCAGAAAAGATAAAGGAAAGCATCATTCCAAGAAAAGTAAAAGAAACTGAATGAGGAGGTAAACAGGACAGAGGAATAACAACTGCAGGGTGTATGTATTCTTATATAATTCAGTCTGTTTCTGTGTATGTGTGTGCAGCTGCGGTGACAGAGCGAAGGGAGGAGAGAGCAGAGGGGGTCCATTGTCGGTCTTTGTGTGGCTCAGATTGTCCTCTTCTCTGGGAAAGTGGAAACTCAACACTCCTCTCCAGAGGTCTGGTTACCAGGTGAGAGAGGTGGAAAGAAAGGGGGGAAAAAACAGAGCTGGAAAGCAAGGGAGGGAGAACTGCATAGGTGTAGAGAGGGAAACAGAAACGGAGAGGCGAGAGAGAAAAGACCATGAGAATTTGGGCATGAGACCTGGAAACTGAGAGAGGCTGAGAGTGATCGGGAGATGAACACAAAGATAGGAAGAAAAAGCCTGAGAAAAAAATAAACAGAGAGAGAGAGAGGCTCAGATTTTGGTGTAGCTCTCTCAAAACTCCATAAACGGATGATCAAAGTGTAACAGTCCTGAACAAATTTAAAATTTGGTTGTGTTAGCTCATCAGATGTGGCCCATAGATAAGTTAATGACGTGGAATTAAAATTATTTAAGAGTTATGATCCCTTGGCAGTGAAATCACAGCCATAAACTAATCAGATCATCACCTTGTCTACAGTTTTAAGCAAAAACCAGATTGCCAACATGTCCTATAGCATAATAATAAAAACCAATGCTGTGATCTTCTCCACAAACATGAAACTAAACTGAAAGCAGTGCCACTCGTTTATGACTTAGTTATAATATTACTCCTCCTAGTGGCCACTTTTGGAACATTTCTTATATTTGTTCTTACACCAAAATCAGCTAAACTCACTTCAACTTTTGTCACCCACCGAAATAAAAAAAAACAAAAAAACAGCACTTGTATCTGAAAATGTACATTTATTTTATTTGATCACTTTTTACAAACTATATATATATATTACAAACACCACCTTTAAACCCTGAACACCAAAGTTTACAAAGTACAAAGAGGAAGTACATTATATATCTAGAAGAGAGACCACTGGATTTCCACACGTATTCCAACTTAATGTTTTAAGACGTACATGATAAAGGAATAAAAATATTTTTTTAAAATACAAAGTAATGAAACTTAGATGGGATAGAAGAATATTTGATGTGGCTTTAAAATAAGGAAGCCCAACCATTTTGCTGGACCAAGTACACTTCTTTTTTATTTATTTTTTTCCATTCTGAATGCCAGATAATTTCTCACAAATCTTTTCCCTTCATTACATGCGTCATGATATCAGATCATTTCCACTTGAAATTCCCTTTTCGTTATATGAGATTTTCATCTTTTGATTGCTCGCAGTCGAAGGATACATTTAACGTACATACATACATTTATCCTGATCCGTTACCATGTTGCCATCATCTAGAGGAAACTGTTAAACAGACAAAATGTAATAATAATCTAAGACTTTTGATCAAAATGTCACACAGTATTATTGTCCATGTGTCTATGTGTGTATGGGAGCGAGAGAGGAGCGGGAGATGGGGAGGGGATTGCAGGAGTGACCATGTGTGTTTGACAGGAGTGTTTTTGTGGATGATTTCTCTCCTTCTCCCCCGATATCGTCTGGAGTGGATTGTACAGGAGGTAGCTCTGAGAACAGCTGCTTCTGACAAACACTGCGTAAAGACTATGTGTGGCACTTGGGGATTGAGTGTGTATGTATGTGTATGTGTGTGTGCTTTGGGGGGGTGGGGGGGGGGTACTTTTAAAATTGCTAAGAGGAGACTTACCATCGATCTAATAGCAGTTTGGCCTGTCCACAATTAAAAACAGATAAATGATCCTGTTTGAGGCGTTTTTTCTGTTTGGACATCAGAGCAGAGGCTGATATTGACCTCCTGCAATATCAAATACACACCCGGAAAATGACAGTTCTTTACAAATATAAGATGCAACTGTATGAGCGAATGAGCTTTATGTACTGTATGTTCAGCCATGTGCATGCATGTGTGTATATGCACAGGTATACTGTATCTATAAATGTGAGTACATATGTGTGCATGCACGTGTGTGTGCGTGTACATGTGTGTGCGTGTGTGTGTTTTTGCATGCTAGCAGGCAGATATCACTGTCCTCCATTATAAGCATAGTCTGCCTTGTTGTGCATGACCAGTCTGTTCTCGACGAAATAGAAGCTGTCTGACCGGGTCTCGTAAGGGCACTCCACCATCTGACGGACTGAAAAACACATGCATGTCAACCATCCAAACAAAGGCTTTTTTTTTTTTTTTTTTAATATCCAACCAATTAGAACTGATTGCATAATGGCTAAAAATGATTGAAATGATTGTGTCAGTATAGTTTGTTTGGGGCCACCATTGCAAACAAGTGGCACTAATGTCCCTACAATAATAACAATAATAACCCAACACAAATAGAAGTGCTGGATATGCAATTAATGAGTAAAAGAATGCATTAATAAATGTTAAAAAATCACATAACACATGTGGTTTTATATGAACTTTTTATGTGATAGCATTAAAGGACAGTTACAGATTTATTTATGTCTGTCTTAAGATGATACTCACGTGCACATTATGTACAAAGCTGAAATAATTCCTCCTCTCCATGAAACAATTCCTTCCCTGAACTACACAGTAAAACACAGGACCAAATTCACAGTTGATGTTCCGTGCAAAAACATTTTCTTCAGTTCAGCCTAACCTAATATGAGGCTTCAACAGTCTAAGTTAATATCAAGCTAATATCCTCCACTGTCACATATTTTAGGATTAAATTTCCTCTCTGTGTTTCCCCCAAGCAGTGTTTCCTTGCTGTGGTGCAGCAGAGGGATACTTCTTGGTGGTTGGCACACTGCTTAATAAATAATATTAGCTTCAGCTGAACTTTAGAATGCTTTTTACACAGAACAAGGACTGTGGAGTTTGTTCCCCATATTTTTAGTGTTGTCACACTCGGAAGGAAACTCTTCACTGACTGTACGGAGTTTGCAGCGACTAATAACACCTGAATCTATCCTTTCAGACGTTAATGTAGTTTTGAGAAAACTGCTTTTTCTCAATAATACGGCAGTCATGCTGCAAGGTGCTCCAAAGATCTTATCAGATTATCTTCTCTACGGTGGGAAGCGGTGGTGTAGCTATCAGTCTTTGTTATAGATTTACTGTGTATACAAGAATGTGTCAATACAGACAGACACCACCATAATGATATACTGTCATATATACCATCATAATTTTCACAATATGGGGTCATATTTTGGATAGAATAATCCGTAAAGCTGATGAACCAATACTCTCGCTCAATCATAACCTAATTTTTACTTTTGTTACGGGCTCCACTGTGACACATGACAAGGAAGGAGTCACAAATCTCCCTCAAAGGAAATATTATCAGTAAGAACTGCTAAATCTGTTCTTTTGCTATTTGCATAGTACACAGATTACATTAAACAAAACAGTCTTCTCCTAGATGTTCAACATTTGGAAAAAGGTGGCATGCAAAGTCTTCAAAGCTAAAATGCATCAGATAACAAGCAGTATACTTTGATATAATCATAATACGGAATATTTTTGTTGAACTTATGTAACTCATAATGGAAAAAAAGATGACTCACCCAGGCTCTCAGACAGCTGAGGGAACTCATAGATGTGCTCACAGGTGTTTCGGCTGTTTGGGATACAGAAGCCAAAGTCAAAGTCAAAGCTCTTCAGCAGGTGATCGCGGAAGTAGTGTCTCTCTATCATGCGAAAGTTGTTCAGAGGCCGGTTTCCAACTGTGAATTCCACCCTAATTGGATAAAACAGAGAGAAGAGCGCCTGAGATGTTACAACCGCCGGTCTGCTCTCGCGTAATTATATTGTTATTACAGGCACGCAGCACTAGTTCAAATTCTGTTCAAGTGTCTGGCTGACGGAGACAATGCTGCAATTGTTTTGACTGTTTGCACATGGAACAGGTGAGTGTGTCTGTCGGTGATGCGTGAGTCACTCACGTAGCTCCCACGGTCCTCAGTCTCAGGAAGGCCGGGGTGAACTGGTAGCGTACAAATCTGCCTGCGCTGGCGTCCGCCTCTCTGTTCTCCTCATCGTCCTCTGAGACCCACAACAGAGGGCAGAGACACATTTGAAATAATTCACACTCAAGACTATTTTTTGATCAAAACGACCAGCGGTGGATGTTTCCGAACCTGGCGGCTTTCATTTTACACTCATTTTCAGCTAATAACGAGAACAAGTTGTCAGCAGGGTCAGTACATTCATTTTTAAACGCTCAGAAGCCTCATTTGCATCACAGAACAAACACTGAAGCAAAGCACTTCAGGAGGAGGCTAATGCACAATACCTGTATGTGGGGGTTTGGCAATCTCAAACAGCACAGTGCTGGTCTCCAGGTCTCTGATCTTAAAACGTACGAAGTCAATGTTGTAAATATTGTCCTCGGGTTTACAGAGGTAACCTGCAATAATGACAGGCAGGCGTTAATTACACTGAAATGATTTCCAAGTTTATATGTACATCCTTCAAGTACAAACTGGCTGCTTTGACATGCATAAAGATAACATACAAAAACACAGTGCTTGATTTAACACTCGCTCATATTTTGTTTGTACACAGACACATGCATGTATACTTCTACATATACAGCCTAACCATAAAATAGCATAAGGCAAAGCTTTTATCACTGTGGGGCGACTGTGTCTTTTTTGAAAAGACACATAAAAACTGATTTGCTAATATATATAATGACCGATTTTGACTTAAAAAAATGTAATAATGTTATAAACAGCAACATCAAATTTAATCTCCAGTTTAATTTCCTTTTCAAATTCCAAATGTTCCCTCAAAAATGTAGAGTCTACCATGTTGTCATTATTTTATGTTGTTGTTGTTGTTGAAAAGACCAGACTGTGATGTCACAGTAGTGCTTTGTGAGGTCAGACATTTTTTTTGAAGTGTGATTTAATAGTAGGATTTTTAGTAGGATACAATTAAAGTCACGCCATAGAGAACCATTATGTCACAAACTCCTTCCATCATTGAACTCCCAGTCTCCGTGGAGATGCTTAAAATGAAACTGGGATTTTTCCATGGGTGAAAGGTTGGCTAATGACGTTTGTTTGTGGTGACAGGTGTTTTATCCGATAATTATAACACATATAATAGACAACCATATTTATTTCCATTTTCAAATGACAGCCATGTAAGCCTGCTCACCTGGACGCCATTTGCTATACCTTTACTGTACGCCTATGGAATATGTAGATTTTTTATTTTTTCAGCAGGTTGTAGAGAATCGGTTAAATTATGTTCAGCTAGCACAGGCGGCACAATAAGCATCATAGGTCCATGAAAACAAGAGACATTAGAGGGAGACTCAAACCTCGCGTAGCCACCCGCAGTCCGAGCACATCCTCCGGCGTGATGTGTCCGCTCTGTGTCCGCAGGTCTTCCTCCGTGACGGGCCTGCTGTCCACCTGGCTCCTCCGGGACTTGAGCCTCTTCAGAACCCCGCCGCCGGGCTTGCGGTCCCGCGGAGGAGCCGCAGTGCTGTGCCCGCCGCCGCCTGAGACGTTTTCAGCAACAGGCGCGTCGCTGCGGGCTTTAGCTCCGCTCATTGTTCGATCCTTTCGGCCTGCCTCTGTTTCAGCGGGTGTCTTCGGTCTTCTTCTCTGATAAATGCCAGAAGAAGAAGATGGCGTCGTAGATGTCGAAGTGTCGGTGAACGGTCAAGCTCTTGTTTTTGTAAGCACATGCTGTACAGTTGCCATGACAACTCGTCCTGAGGAGGGAGCCAGAGAGAGGTGAAGTCGTTTCCGTCCACCAGGGGGCGATGGATCTGAAAATACAGTATACTGTATATTCAGATATACTATATACTTTTCTCAGTTTTGAGAAAAAATTCATTGATGGAGAAAGTAAAAATAGTGAAAGTCCTACTTACTTAATGCCCCTGTTACTGTGATACTAGGCTATTATATAATTTGATTAACATTACGAATGCATTTCACAAATATAAAGGCCGCATTTTACTATTGTAGTTGGTGGATGTGGAGCTAATATTTAACTGTTTTTGTAAGGGACTGCAGCTAATGATTATTTTCATTATGAATTCATCTGCTGATTATTTTCTCAATTCATCAATTGGAAATTGGTTAGAAAAAAAAATCATGTCCAAATTACAACAGCAGGCCTACAAAATTAAAAAAATATTACATATAAATAAAAATGATTAAAATAATTAAAGCAAGATCATCACAGGTGTGAAGTTGAAACCATGAAATGTATTGCATGAAAAATGTTATAGCATCAAAAAATGCTTTATCAGTTATCAATAGTTTTCATTATACATTCATTTTCTGTCAATTGATTCACTGATTAATCTACTAATTATTTTAGCTATACTACTGTTGGGTAGTTTAAAATGTATATTAAAAAATTATATACATTGTAATTATAATTTGTAAAATAACTAGTAATGAAAGCTCTCAGCTCTCTCATTTCCATCTGAAAAGAGTAGAAGTAGAAAGTGGCAGGAAAATAAAAATAGGCCTAAATAACAAGTACGCCTTCCTCAAATTTGTTCAAGTAGGGCCTAGAGTACGTGTGTACCAGTGTACCACTGTGGAAACGCTGTTTTGCCCCATTGTATGTTGTATAACTTGTAAGACAATTCTAACCACCAAACCAGCACAACACGTGTTCTCTCTCTCTCTCTCTCTCTCTCTCTCTCTCTCTCTCTCTCTCTCTCACACACACACACACACACACACATCAATTACACAGGCGTGTGTGTGTGTGTGTGTGTGTTTCCTGTCCTGATGCGCAGACAACGCAAATGAACGCTGTAAAGGCCCAGGTGTTATGCAAATGAGTGTTTGTTGTGTGAGAGCTGATGGGCACGTCCTGCAGTTAAGATGTCCCAGATAACCTCAGCACTCTCCATCGAGCTGTGAGGGCTGCAGGATCCAATTCCGTTTCACTGTGTGTAAAGTGGCGTTTCGCTTCAGACAGAACCTGTTTATCCAGTAAACTGAACAGTGTACTTCAGGCAAGGAGCAATGAATTTACAGAGCATTTCCTGTCCGTCAAGTGTCAAAATAAAAGAGCCCACTGTAGAACTTGAAAAAAGTAGCCTACTATGCTTCTGTCATCTCATCTAAATTATGTTGACTCACTTCAGTCCATTTACTGAATTCATTCTTACTGATGAGCATAACTTTTCAGATTGATTGATCACTTTGGATTAATAGCCAAACACCAGCACTTTTTTACTACTGGTCCTCAGGCCCCAGATAATTGATAATTTCCATGGTCATTAAAGTAGATGCATTAATTCCTCTGTAATAATTACACCTTTTAAACTGCGAAACGTAAAAACAATCTGAAGTAAGGGAATTTAATCATTGTGCTGAATAACTTCATCAATAATTGCCCCCTGCAGGGCCCCCATGAAAAAAAAGCAAATGTACCCTCTAGATGCCCTATAAAAACATGACAAAACATGATGGTGTCCTCTACAGTGGCCCAGTGTGCAAGAAAAGAAAACATAAGAACATGCTGTCCAGGGTGCCCTTCTAGTGGAGAAAATGTGATGCTGTGCACTAATGGGTGCCCTTAAAATTGAGAAAATGCAATACAGGAGCTGTTTCATCATACATTTATACTGACTTTCTGCAAGCTGATACTCAGCTGGGGCAGCCAGTGTCCTATTTTTAGTTTTTAGTTTGTTTGTTTTTTGCCCCTGCCCCTCAGTCGACCACTATTGGGGCCCCACATGTAGGGCCCTAATAATCTTTAGTTTACTTATAAGGCCAGCTTTGATCTGAATACACCTATACTGCCTGAACTGAAACCACTGTGACTGTTTGAGGACTCTCTTTGTAATGTATTGCAGTACTGACTCTGTGGCACACACTGTTTAATTTAATTATGGCAATCATGCTGGAGTAGTTGTGGCGCTTTTATTTTGAAGCAAGTACACGCCACTTCCTGTCTAACTGTGTCTCCGTGTGCGACTTGACCCCGGAGCAGCGTGGCTCGACGGGCTCGACCTGAGGCGGGCAGAGGGAGTGTCTGCTGGGTGTAGGAGCAGTCTGACGTCTCGTTAGCGTGAATGGGGAAAAAAACACAACACCCAGCAGGCGAGACGTTCGCGGAAAACTGAGGAGCAATTTTCTTTTGTAACTTCTTCCCGCTTCCTTCCTCCACCTGTATGACTGCGCGAAGACAAAAGGTAAAAAAAAAAAAAAACAATTAAAAAAACATTATTCTGCTAACGAAATGTAAATATCTCAACCGTTGGAAAAGTTCACAGAGCTGATGTTAAGAGCAGGTGGGACAGTTTTGTAACAGTTTCTGTAACGCATTACTTTAGGGTAACGTTGGTTGTGAGTATCCGCTTTTATGTAACTTATGCTCGCAATAAAACAGACAGCCAAGCTTAAATTAAACGTTAAGATACACTCATTTAGGTGGCTCAGTTTGTTTTGCCCAGTTGCAGACAGAGGACACACTGGTGGTTCAACGACTGGGAGTTCATTGTTGACGCGGCTATTAGTAACTTATTAACCACCCGTAATGATAACGTTAATTTCACCGTTTAACGTCCGCTACAAGTCTGGAGTGGCCTCAAACTGAGAGGATAGCTTCACAAAGCATCACCCAAAGAAGTAAATTAATAACAAACACGAAAGGGAACGAGTGTAAGCCTTTGCAGGAGGCACTGAAGGCAAACAAAGATAAAGAAACAAAAATGCCCCAAGCTAAGTGTTGCTTAACATTGGTTGGTCCATGGATGTGGCCTAAATAATCAACAAAATCATCTATTAAGAGCAGCTTGATCTGCTAAACAGTGTTTGATATTGGGTATTCAACTGTAAGAAAAAGAGGAGGTAAAGCAGATACAAAGAGGAGCCATTAGTTCATCTCACTGGGTGGTGTACACAGCTTTAGTCCCTCTTATCCCATTACACAATATCATGCACATCCAGTGGTGTTGTGTTGTTTGATCAATGCACCAACAAGATAATTACAAAACACATCATGTGCAGAAATACCCAAGTGCAGACATCCACTGTCATCTGGAATCAAAACAGTTTAGCCTGTATGAAGCAGCTGTGGATGGATAATGTGAGAGTGACACAGTGAGCATTTTGCTGACACATGACAATGCACAGTATTAAACTTTGGGGCGTGGAGTTACCGGTTTGAGCAAAACTCTTACAGGTCAAACCAGATGACACACTGCACACAATGCCTGTGGTATTTGGTGTAACACAGTTGGAAATATTACTCTTACCTGTTTCACACGGTGTGTGAATTTGGCCTTTGGTTTATGAGCGTTCCTTGTGCCCATGTGATCGTACTGACATTGAAGCTTGTTTATACAGTGGTTTGGGTTCAAATGGAGATATGGGGTGATTATGTTTCCCTGCAGACTATATTGTTGATGTCCATGATGACTCATCAGGCCTGCTTCAGTCTCTGAAGACATGTCCCGAACCTGCCTGTTTTGATTCTTATTTTAGCAGTGTTTCATATTAAAAGTGTCAAAGCTGTATGGCAGCTCACTTTATTTCCACTGTCAAAATCACATATTATATTAGTGTAATATCACGCTTCATGCCTGTAAGTGTTATCATGTAGCAATACTTTACTGTACTTTAGTAAATAAATACTTTTCAGGATATAAATGTACTTTTTAAAACTTTACTTTTATATGCAATGCATTGTGTCGAAAAGAGTAGTGTCACCTTAATCACATGACCACAGTTGTTTACTAGCTGGGTGGACTTTGAAGTGAAAGATACACAGCAGATTCAGGTTAACAACCTGTTATTAGTTAGATATGGCACATATTTTTGGAAGATACAATATTGAAAGGGTCTAGATTCTTGAAAGAATAAAATGTAGTCCATATTATGGTTCATAAAGAAATAGTGAACAAGGCATTTGTAAACACATTTTTTTTATTATGGAAAAACTAAACTGAGTAGGAAAACACAAGCAGGAAAATAAAAAATTATCCCAGCAAGAAGACTTTTCATAGTTCCTGGTGTTTGTTCAGTGTGATTGATTAGTTTCTCTTTGCCCCTGCAGAAGTATCATGCTTTCAAGACTCTAGACCGACCAGACTAATCCAGCCTTCATAGTAACAACACAACCAACTGGCTGTGTCTCAGCTGAGAGGGTTTTTTCAATGTGAATATGTAGTTTGCTATCTGTAAACACCTCCTCTCCTCTTTCAGCGATTCAGATATGGAAAGCTCCATTGAGGCTTCCCAGATTGCTGGCATGTCAAAACCCAAGCCAGTTTTGGGCCCCAAACCTCGGCTCGCTCCTAAACCCTTCTCTCTGCAGAAGAACACCACCATTCGCTCCATCCATGCCCCAAAGACGGTCACTGCCACCTCTAAGACAGCAACACAGCAGAGTGGAAAATCTGAGCCTACAGCTGTCCCGACTTTGCCCACCCCTGCTTGGCAACCCACTACCTCTGAGCCCAACCCCAGCTCTATAAGTGTGCTCACCAAAGATCAACCCAAAACAACCAAAGAAACCAAAGCAAGTCCACCTGGAGAAGATACACTTGATTCTACCGTAGGAAAATCACATCCAGCCCCACAAACTGCTCCAGCCAAAGAGAAGCCCAAGTCTGCATCGCTACAGAAAGATGACATCATCCAAACAAACCACAAAGCATCCACTGATATTGTAACTAAATCAGAACAAAAAGATGAGAAAAAGAAAGAAGATAAAACTCCATCTTCTGTCACTCAAAAGCTTGAAGAATCAGGGAGTGACGTTTCCTCTGCAGCAAATCCAACATATAGAATGGGCAGTACCAGGAAGCGCCTGTCCATGGAGCTCACCTCAAAGTTTGAGTCAGGTGGCCTAACTCTGCCCCCTCAGCCAACTATTACCATTTCTACAACCAGCACCAAAGATGATGCAAACAAGCCAGAGTCTTTAAATCCAGAGCAGAGCCAGACAACATCAGAGCCATCAAACAGAGCGAGTGATGACGGCGGACTGAAGGAGGATTACAGTGGAGGAGGCAGCATAAAACGCAGAATCAGTCTTCTGTTTGACTCGTCGTCGAGGCCAGAGGTCACAACGAAGAGAGAGGAGCCAGAAATTATAAATGGAACAGGAGGTGTAAAGGCGAGAATCAAAAACTGGGCCACGGAAACGAGCTCTGAGGGTCCAAAGACTGAAAAGAAGCCTCAGTTTGTACCCCGACCTGGCTCTATGAGGTGAGTGTGTCTTCTTTCTCCTGGTTAATGGCACTATGGTTGGATAGTATTGGCCTGGGTAATATTTTTCAGTTCAGATTCATCTCTTATGATCAATTTTTTAATGTTCACACTCAAGACTTTTAATGTGAACTCTTGTAATTTATCTCTCTGCTCAATGTAATAAGTATTCCTTGGGTAAAACTGGTGCTTCTTTGGTGCATATACGTAGAATTCACATTAAAGAAAGAGTTTTATACTTTGGTGAAACACAATAATTCTCTTTCTTGCTGAGGGTTAGATGTGAAGATCGATACCACTCTTATGTCTGTAAACAGTTAACATTAAGACTGAAAACATTGGGAAACAGCGAAGCTGGCCTTGTCCAAATTTTTTAAAACTCAGAATTAACATATGGAGTCTGGAGTCTCTGCTGTTTGCCTGGCATCCTCGCTGTAATGACAAGACTCCAGGACTCACAGCGCCAGGCCAAGAAATAGTTCCAGCACATAACTTCTCATAAAACCACAACTTCTCGGTTTTACATTTCATCTTTTGCATATATTAAACAAACAAATAACACGTACCATGTTAATTACGAAGCTTTAGAAGTGGTGGTAGCAGGATCATTACATTTTTTTTTACCTTGAACTACTGTTATTTCTTCCACAGCTCTGAGCCAGCGACCCCTCCAACAGCAGAGAAAACACCCAAAATGCCACCTGCTGAACCTTCTGCAACCGAGACAACGTCCAGTCAGGCGGTGGATCTTCCATCAAGGTCCTCACCTGCTAAACAACCCACAAAGACCCCAATGGAAACCTCTAAAGATGCTTTTCCCAAAGATGAGTCATCAGAAAGCCTGAGAGAGACATCAGGAGAGCATATGCAGAACAAATTAACAGAGGGTGGTGTCCAGCTACGCAGTCGCAGCCCATCTGCAGGTCACACTGCCACTGATGAGGGAGACTCAGCTGCGAGTGAGAGAACTCAGTACGCTTTAAAGAGGGACAGTGTCAAACGCCGCTCTGTTCACTTTGGTGTCGTGGAGAGAGATGATGGTGGGCCTCCAGTGACCCTGGGCTCAGAGTCTGATTCCAGTGAAGAAGAAGGAGAAGAAGAAGAGGAAGAAGAAGAGGAAGAAGTCAAAGAACATGGTTCTGAGGATGAAGCTGAAGAGGACATCCCTGTTTCAGTGCCAGTCTACAAAAGAGTGGGACTTTTTCAGAAGGATGATGGGGTGCATGGGCAAGAAGCAGAACGACTGAAACATTTGGAGTTTGAAAAGAAACGGAGAGCGGAGGAGAGTGAAGAGGTGAGACTTAAGTTAGAAGAGGAGCGGAAACGAAAAGAAGAAGAAGAAAGGGAGAAGGAAAAGGCGAGGCAGATGGAAGTGGAGGAAAGGGAAAGAGAGAGGCTGAAGGAAGAGGAAATGGAGAGACAGAGGAAGGAGGAGTGGGAGAGAGTAAGGTTGGAAGAAGAGAAGAGAGACAGGGAAAGGCAGAGAGAAGAAGAGATGGAGAGGGAAAGACTGATGGAGCTGATGTGGCAGAGAAAGAGAGAAGAGGAAAGAGAGAGGGCGAAACAGAAAGAGGAAAAAATTAAACAAGATCTGGAGGAGAGAGAAAAGGAGATAATGAAGGAAGAGGAGAGGAAAGAGGAGAGACTGAGGGAGGAAAGTGAAAGACAGAGGCTGAGAGAGAAGGAGGAAGAGGAGGAGAGATTGATTCATGAAAATGAGGAACATAGATTGGAGGTAAAACTGAGAGAGGCAGATATTAACAAAAAGAAACAAAGAGAGGAGGAGTGGGAAAAAGAGTGGGTGGCCAAGACAGAGAATTTAGGCAGATTAGAAGAAGAGAGGGAAAGAGAGAAAGAGTTGGAGAGACAGAAAGAGGAGGACAGAGAAAGGGCCCGACAGAAAGAGGAGAGACTCAGACAAGAGAAGGAAAAAGAAAGATTAAGAGAGGAGGCGGAGGAAAGAGAGAGACATCGGAGGCTGAAAGAGGAGCAAGAAAAGGAAGAAGAGATGGAGAGAATGAAGCAAATAGAAATGGAGAAACAGAGAGAGGAGGAGAGAGAAAGGGCCCGACAGAAAGAGGAGAGACTTAGACAAGAGGAGAAGGAAAAAGAAAGATTAAGAGAGGAGGTGGAGGAAAGAGACAGACATCGGAGGCTGAAAGAGGAGCAAGAAAAGGAAGAGGCGATGGAGAGAATGAAACAAATAGAAATGGAGAAACAGAGAGAGGAGGAGAGAGAAAGGGCCCGACAGAAAGAGGAGAGACTCAGACAAGAGGAGAAGGAAAAAGAAAGATTAAGAGAGGAG
>JBBPCS010000359.1:11807143-11877856 GCA_037974645.1 Hollardia meadi
GCGGAGGAAAGAGAGAGACACCGGAGGCTGAAAGAGGAGCAAGAAAAGGAAGAGGCGATGGAGAGAATGAAGCAAATAGAAATGGAGAAACAGAGAGAGGCGGAGAGAGAAAGGGCCCGACAGAAAGAGAGACTCAGACAAGAGGAGAAGGAAAAAGAAAGATTAAGAGAGGAGGCGGAGGAAAGAGAGAGACACCGGAGGCTGAAAGAGGAGCAAGAAAAGGAAGAGGCGATGGAGAGAATGAAGCAAATGGAAATGGAGAAACAGAGAGAGGCGGAGAGAAGAGAAGAAGAACGGAAGAGACAGATAGAGAAAGAAAGAATGGAGGAGTTAGAGAGAAAAATGCAAGAGGAACTGGAAATAAGGCAAGCACAAGAACTGCAAGGAATGCTTAGAATGGAGAAAGAGAGAGGAATGGATGGGTTGACCAACAGGGAAGGAGAGAGTGTGGTGGGTGAAGCAGAGCCAAATTTAATCAGCTTTGACTCAGAAGATGTGCCTCCGAACTCACAATCATCATATTCCCCATTAGCCAACACCTATGAGCCCACAGAGAGTCAAATGGAAGTTGTTTACGAGGACTTCTCCGTCAGACAGCCCCTGATCGAGGTGGAATTTGATGATTTTTCAGTCAAACCAAAGAGATGGGGCTCACAGGCCAAAGTAGAAACCAGTCCGGTCATCCAGAGTTGGGCAGCTGACCCCATGGATAAAGAGGAAGTGGATGTCAGCACTTGGGAAAATAAAGTGCCAGAGCAGGTGGAAAACGCAGACAGCCTAGTGCCTACTTTAGCCCAGGAAAGAAAGGAAGAGGAGGAGCAGCTCATCTCCATCTCCATGGAGGTGGAGGAAGAGGAGAAGGAAAAAGAGGGCACGACAGAAGATGAAGTCAAAGAAGATGACAAGAAGGAGGTAAATGCACTGCGATATGTATTCACGCTTGATAATGTTGTTGTTGTTGCCAGCAGAGTTGTGTGAAAGGGTTAATTGTTCAATAACTCAGAAAAGGAGAGGTTAAGAGCAGAGACAGGAGTGTACATGTAAATGGGGTTATTTCACCACTCAATCAAATCAGCCTGGCAGACACACACACGCCTCACCTGCACCAACACATTGCCATTCCTATAGCATGAGGAAAAACATCATTTGATACTTTCTTTAGCCCGATTCAGTCACAGCTTTAGAACTTGGGTTTGCATGCGTGTGTATGTGTGTGTGTGTGTAGTTGTGATTATGATAAATAAAAACAAGCATGGCCTGAAAGCTACATGAATATTCCATGTGTCAGTAGTATTACCTGCCTTTTCTGACAGTAAGAATTTATTTCTTAAAAGAAAAAAAAAGTACAGAATGTTAGAGAAAAGTTAAGCATTGACTTAGGATGATAAAAAGACATAGCTGTGCATGCAAGTGCATGGTTTCACTTTGTTCTCTCATATTACTACCACTGATGATGGTATGTCAGGGATGAGAAAAAGCATGTTTCACATGCATTACAGCTCCCTTAGCCTGGGGATAAGTGCAGTGTGAAAAGCCGTTTCACAAAAGTTTTTGGCAAGGGTAGTCCTGTGCTTTCAGTCAATTTATCCCTAGTGACCAATGTATTTTCTAAAGCTTCCAGGCAACAGTACATCAAACTGCATGTTCTGTGGTGTATGCACTGGTACAAGTATGTAGATGTGTGGTTATGACAGTAAGAAATCTAACAGGAAGTGAGGTTACGTCTTCCTATGCGTCTTTCCCACTTCCTGTGTATCTGTCTACTTTCATTTTGTTCTCAACTCTGTGTAAAGAAAAACAGATATTTGCAAAGTCAAAGGCAGTTTAAAATAAAAAAGACATGACATAGGCATATGAAGGAGGGATGGATTATTTTACATGGGCATCTTGGATGGCTTATCTCCAGCAGCTATGGGTGAGTCTTTGCGGATATAAATGTTACCTAATACATGCTAGTGGTTTTGCTGTGAATTGCAAAGCCAGTTCAGCAATTTCCACCTCTGGAAGGGTTCCACCTCATAAGCTTTAGATTTCTTTTTGGGGTTGTAATGCAGTAAGCTAGCCTCTCCCATCACTATAGTTTACCATTTCTTAAGAATTAATGAGAATTCAATGACCACCATTTGCTAATTAGAGCAGTATGGAATACACCATATGTTTAGGCTGAGCCTGTTTGTAATAAAGTGCTCAAAAAATCTCAATAAGGATTACCTGCTTGTCTGGGGCAAGTAAAATGCCACCTTGGGCTAATAAATCGAGCAACTCACTTTTCTGGTTGGGTTAGTGGTAAAAAAGTTTAGCACATACCTGATGATGGTAGACTTAAGGATTGAGCCATCTCAATTCTCTGTTGAGAGGTGCACATGCACAGTACAGTGAAGCGCAGGCAAACATTTCAGTGATCCTGGAAACAGGAGTTTAGTTGGGTGACGTTGGAAGATGTGGGCGAAACTCTAACTCTAACTTTTGACACAAGTTTGAAGGTGGAGAAGATTAAACATGACAACTAACTCTAGTCTTTGTTGTTATTTGATAATAACCATTAATAAATAAAGCAATTTGTATTGGGGCCATTTAAATTGGACTCTAGGCAAGTAGATTTTTGACCGGGCAAGTGAAAAAAAAAATGTTTCTACCCACATGAAATGGAAGGCAGAGGGCTATTTGCTTCCACATACAGTATTTACATAATTCCTGTACTAACGGTCAGGTATGGAGGGATTTTTTGAAGTAGCCAATAGCGTTAGTGCTGAATGCGCGTTACACCCCCTCGTCATGCAGCTAGATGTTTAACTAGCTTCTGCCAGCATCCAATGACAGACCAAAGCCCGATGGAGGCCAGGTTGACGGCAGGGCATACAGTACCAAGGTGGTTTTCTTGCCAGTTTTGGCTCCTAGTAACCTGGGGCTGAGTTAGCTAAAGGGACAGCTAACGTTACCTGCCTGGCTAACCGTGCTAGCAGTAGCTGTCTTAACAGCAGAGTCTGCACATGTAAGAATATTTTCTCATTCTTTGTTGAAAGTGTAAATTTTCTCTGTGCTCATTGAAAATGTGATTATAAGCGTCAGACCTCCGAGCATGATTTGTGACATCACAAATATTCTGGAAGCCAATCCTGGTCCAATATTCAACTTTGAACAGTGTGATAAGTAAACTTGAAGCCTCCAGAGCACATGCACTGACAATGGATTTTACAGTAAAGTAGGAAACACCCATTGTGCAGTAGGAAAACTTAAGAAATGAACAAATTGTGCATTTTCCTAGATTCTGGAATTTTTAATAAGGTAGAAGGAGTAGATACCTTTTTAAGGTTTTCAATGTGGAAATTATACTTATACCGAGTGTTGGAGTGAAGTGTCCTTGAGCAAGATACTGAACCCCAAACTGCTCCCGATGCTGCGTGATCGGTGTGTGAGTGCATGTGCGAATGGGTGAATGCTGACTTGTAGTGTAAAGCTGACTAGAAAAGTGCTATTTAAATGCAGTCCATTTATACTTTCCATCGACACACATATCAGACACAGACACATTGTTCCAAGCAGTCTATTTGTATAGGTCTTAATACATGTCTGGAGGGGATCTTTAAAGCACATGCACTGTGTGTCTGGAAGACATGTCCAAACCTCAAAGATGACACAGCAAGCTTACTGGTACAAAGAAGATCGTACCAGTAAGACTGGTACCGGAGGTAACTCTGACAGCATCTGAGAAGTTTGGTTTAATTTCTTTTTCAAAGATCCTTGATTGATTTGTTTGGGTAGATTCTTTACTTGTGAAGAACTGAACTGAATCTGATTAACATTGCCAGAGATCGTTTATCAATTGGGAGGAGGGTTTACTTTCATTTAAGAAACCGAACTTTAAACTGAATTTCTATCGTTGTTTCTTGCTGAATGCGCGAAAGACAGAAATTTTTGTTGAACTCTGGTATCTTTATTTTTGGTAAATATTATTTGAACATGTATACTCTGGCCAAAGTCAAGTCAGTTCTTTTTAGAGAAGAATTTGAAAATGTAAATGACAGTGAGGGTCTAAAACCAATTACCTGTTGATCTTTACCAAACCAGATGCGATAGTCAAGAGATAGTCAAGATAGTAACAAAGGTATAGCTGTAAGTGCTGTCAAAATTTTAAATCGAAAATCAAATCAAATCAAATGGAATCTTATCAATTAAAATTGACCTTAAAATCACAATCGAAACTCAAATCAAATTGTGGATTTGGAGAATCGTGACACCCCTAGTAAATAAGATAAAATTGGATCTTATTTGAGCATAACTGGGAAGCTAATTTTCTCTGCTTAGACAAACAAGTCCTCTTACATCATTTAAAATTTCTTAGCCTTTTTAATGTATATCAGATTTTTTTCAAGCAATAAATTATTGAAAATTTCTTTCGTCCACAGAGTGTGAGAAGGTGTTGTTGATTATCTCCATCTCATTAATATTATCATAAATTTTGACAAGCCTAACTTTGGTCCAACGAGTGCAGTGAACAGCTTTACATTGAATCATCCCATGACTATTGCAGACAAATCTAACTCTAACTCTATTTCCCAAAATACCAAAATATTCTTTTAAATCACTGGATTAACCTAAAAAAGACCTTTCTGTCAGTTTATTTCACCCTTTACAAGTTTCTCAGTTAATTTTCAAAAAACAATGTACCATATCGTTGTGATTATATCAAAATATAAAAAAAAAAATACTCCATACAGTATACCATTTCCATATTGCCTGCTCCTTATTTTCCTTATCATTTAGCCTATTTATGAATATGAAAACATCCTGTTATCATGAAAAGAGCAAACAAGGACGTTTCTAATTCTGACTAGTGAAAATCCATTTCGTCACCTTTACATTTTTATAATTCAGGCATTAATTTAGTTGGTTGTTAATGTAAATCTGTAAAGATGTGAACCTATATTTCAGCATGAAGCAGGAGAACCTTGAGAGTTGTTGACTGAAAACTTTGACTACTTTTATCTTAGAAATCTGACAAGTATCAATACTTTATTAGTCCTGCTGCGCATATAGGATACACAAATATCATGAGGTTGCTTCTTAAACGAAGTGTACTTTTTGATTCAGTGGATTCACATTCAAAGGCCCATTGAAGATAAGTACAGGTGCAGTTAACAAACCATGTCTGAGTGAGCTTCTACGTGGACCTGCAAACAAACATCATCGCTGTGCTGCCTGCAAGAAGTAGTCAACTAATGTTGCTGGGAGCTTTTAGTCACCTTAATCTTGTTAGCCTTGTTATAGGTAATGGTAATAGGTAAGATTAACAGACAGTGAAGATTACAGCTGAACAACGCCTAAAAAAACACACACAGTTTAAAGCCCAAGGTCAACAATTCAAGGTGAATGGAGCAAAGAGTAAGCTATTAGAGTGCATCAGAGTTGGGGAAGAGCTGACAGGACCATGCCAGTTGAGACACATTGGTTCACCACCTGTTTGAACATGTAACATTTTTGCACAGTTAATGAAGGTACTGAACTCTGGAGCCCTGAACTGGGTGAGTGTATGTGTGCGTCTCTGTGGTATTGCGTTGCTTCAACAAACCAACCACACAAAACCAATGAGCTACTGTAATGGGACATTGCACATAACTACTTCACTGCTGGAAGGTAGTGGTATTGGCATTGAAGCTGCCAGTCATGATTGTGAGTAGAGCCCTGTTTTCACCACTGAGAGGTGCTGCTGCTCTTAAAAATGGCACCTCCTTATTCAGCAGCACGGAAACCAACAAGTTGATCTTACGTCAAGCACCTTACACTGCTGTAGTATGAGCAGCATAACATTAAAAGTATAGTTTCATAAATAACCTGTAACCTTGTTTATGCTGCAAGAAAACCTGCAGAGCAAAGACACCTGTGTGTGGCAGAGAAAGGCTTTTTATTTTAACAGAGCAGAATGAGGAAAATGTTGATTGGGCAAACACACGCTGTGCAGCCAACCGTGTTACTGTCATGCAGGCAACTGACTCAAAGACAGACGGACGGACGGACGGATGGGTAGATCTCATTTTGAGAAGTGGTATGTGGTCATCATGTCCTCATTTGGATCTGGTCAACAGGGCAGCGTGTCAGAATGACCATAGATGGTGCCCCTCTTTCTCTGTCTCTCTACTCAATCTCTCCACCCTGTTTTGAGAGAGCCTGTCAACCCCCTACACACACACACACACACACACACACACGTGCGCACACACACACATACACACACACACACACACAAAAGAGGACGGGCTAAAGCAGGCACAAGAAAGTTGTTCACTGCCCATTCTTTTAGTCATCTAGTAGCTCACTGTAACTTCATCTCAACTTTCCAAAAGACTTCCTGTTTCTGCTCTTGCCTCTACCTTCTTCTCTCACAAAGAACTGGTTCATTCAGTTAGCTGCATTTAACTACGGGAAGAGAGCAGTGGCGGGAGGGACAGAAAGCACCTTGATTGAGCCTGCTACCTTCTGGATTTTCCACACCTGAGCACAGACCTCTGCTTCCATTCTCTGAAATCACGTATGCTTAAAGATAAAGGAGTGATCTGCCTCTCTTCTGTACCTGGCTCTGGATGTTTGGAGTAGTACATATTTCCCAACCGGCTTTTCCCTTTTTTTCCCCCTGAATGGAAAATGGAGTCGCGATGTGACTTGGGACGGAGGTGCACAAGCAAACAGGCTTGATTGTGGCAGAACAAGTCTCAGCAAACAAAAGACAGAGGGTGCGCAAACTGCGCATGAAAAGAGGTAATTGTTAAAATTGGTGAGTGCAGAATGAAAAGCTTATTGGCTTTTTTTTATTTCCAAAGCTGAGGCCAAGAAAGGAACATTTTTGATATAGTCAGTGTCTTTTAAATGGATGACAATGTGATGATGGGGAAGTCTTTCTTTGGGACACTACTGTTTAGGATGTCACATCCATCATAGTGAATGCTGCAGTGGAATAGTGTTGTCACAGTGCAAACACATGCCTGGTCAGACTATTTACTTCTTTACTGACAGCAAATAAATAGACTGTTCCAAGAAGTCTGTCTGAGCTCAACCTTAAAAATATGGAGAGAGAGGCTGGATCCCGCTCAAATGAAAGATCGACTATATCTGGTTTTGTATGATGCCAGAAACTTTTTACAAAAGAAAACACAGACCCAGCTTTCTGACTCGCCCACAAAATCCCTTCATCTCAAACAAAGCTAGTTTCTCCGGTGACCCAGTTCCCATGGTGACCCTGGTGCCTCGACGACCAGCTGTGTGAGCTTTTCAACCATGCAGTACTTGGGAGGGAAACTTTCAGCAGCCCAGCAGCAAGTGTCAGGCTGGGTGGGCAGCATGCGACGCTCCTTGCAAGGGGCTCTGGATCTGGTGTGGGGCACCTCTGAAGAGAAGCAAGAGGAGGACAAAGAGGAGGAACAAGATGAAGATGGAGATGGAGGAGGAAGGTTTCAGAGAGCCATGTCACCGCTTCGTAACTTGGCTAGACGTAGCAGGAGATCCCTACGTCGCTTCTCCACGAGGAGTCGACCGACTATGCAAGGGAAAGCCAGTGAAACCTGCTCTGTAAGAGCTCATAATAATCCAGTAGAAGCCAATGTTCCAAAATTCTTGCTCTTATTATGTCGAGGTCAAGTCAAGTTAATAGACTTGTTTAATGACTTATCAGATTTTAAATGAATGGCCTTTAAATGTTTGGCTAACTAATTTGTGTTGACATCAGGTGATAAATGAACATAGCAGCTTTTAGGGCTTGGGTTCATCAAAGTAAGACCCAAGGGTTCTTCACAGTTTGCACCAAAGCTCCATGTAACCCAAGTAACTCATTTGCCAGTCTAATATTTCCACATTCATGTGTTAACAGATAACCATGCAAATGTATAAAATAAGGGAGTGCAGCAGGCATTGGCAGTCTGTTTCCGGAAGGACACAGTTATCAGATAAAGTCCAAATGTAGAGTTTTATCGGTGGACACGCATGCCCTTTCCCTCTGTGTGTCAGAGATAAAGCAGAGGACTATAACAAAGTGCGACAGAGTAAGACAAGGTTTATCTAAGTATGGCTGTTGTCTTTTCCCTCTGTATCTGTCTCTGTTCTTTGAGCCACAACTGCCAACACAGCATGATTGCACATACATATATCTAATTTTGAGTATCTTAACCAAGGGGTGTCGTGATATACCGGTATTGACTATATTTGAAAATGAAATATTGTTATTGGGTTAATAATATGCATATTATAATATCATGTAAACCAGTGGTTCTCAACCTGTTGTAACTTAAGGCCCATTTCTGATTGTTAACAAATTTCTGAGGACCACCTTCCCAAATTAAAGACAGAAAAGTCACAACGTGACCAAAAAGCTAGCTAGTTACGAGGGAGCATTAGCTAGCAGACTTGAGCTAGTATTGGGAGAACACGTTTGGTGATTTTAAAATGTAACTGGTCATTGAAATGATGCTTTTTAATATGGCATTTATAATTTTTGTGAATTCTTGAGCACTTTTAGATACGAAAATAACAATTTTTTAATTACAGAGTACAGTAACAGTACTCTAACCATACCATACCATAACCAGGCCCACTAGATGATGTTCTGAGGCCCACCAGTGGGCCCTGGCCATGGTTACAGACTTTCTCTCCACCTCCCTACACTCGTTGTTTGAGAGTAATTCATCTGCCAAAAAAGAGACAAAACAATAAACAATTTTACTGACAGCATTATTATTTTTTCAAAATTTCTATCAATATCATGATAGTATCGTTATCGTGGATTCTTTTAGATTCGATAATCATGTAGTGAAAATCTGATATCATGACAGGCCTATTTAAATCTCTTGCTATATATGTTATCATCATTTGCTCTGGAGATACAATGGGTGTGTCTTTGGGATTCTGAAGTCTGCCTTGATGTGTTTACTGTGGCTACTGCCTGCTGGCGAGTGTGAAAGTGTGTGCAGTTTATGTGGGTGTGTATGCACTGGAGACACAAAGGCCCGAAAGGGGAAAATAACCTGCAGGCTATTACCACTTTCCATCACTTTCCTGTATTAGAGGCGATTACTTTTGACAGTCTTCATCTATTATTCTGGTTTAGGTTCTCGGTTATTTGTTCTTGCGGCATCTTCAGGATGTTATCCTTCACTGCACCATAAACAAGCTCTCTTACACATTCCATTAACCGTGACAGAAATGTAATGGAGGTAAACTAGAATAAAACGACTCTGTTTTGTGCAGGATGTTCAAGTCAAGCAGAGGACTTAAATTTGTCAGGTGGCTGGAAACATAACTTAAAATAAATGCTATTGTTGCTCTCTATCTTCTAGATGCACATTTAGGCAACTGTTTGCTAACATGCTCACCATATCAACTTTATATGGTGATTTGGGACTCTCTAAAATCTTACTAGAATGGTTTTACAGGACACAGCAGCGCACACTTCAGTGAGCTCTATGACTGTCTCAGCAGAGTGCACGTTGTTTTCCTATAATTTGCATATTTGGTTTCACACTCATGGACATGGTAAGTGATAGTCTGCCTTGTTTAAGACTGTGGCATAGTGGGGGAGTAACCCAGTGCAAGCTGAGAAGACACACAATACTCTGTGTGACGCAAGTTTTTAGGGATTTCCACTGTTTATAAAAATAAGTCTGTAAGTGAACAACAGTAAAAACTTGAGCTGTGAGCTGCAGTTGCTACTTAAGTAATAAAAGTAGGACAGATTCAGGAGAAATGCACAATGGTGGAATTTCACCACCAGTCAACTGTGCCCTGTTGGAACAGAATCAGTTTTTTCTCTGCAACTAAACACAGTCTGGTTGTAGGAAAATCACTAGAAGCCTGGATTCATTCATGCTGTGATGTCCCCAGATAACAGGCATTGTGCAAATGAAGCTGTGCGAGTCCTGAGTAATAAATGGACGTATGAAGGAGATGAGAATGTATGAAATCATATGGAGGACAGGGGTGTTTACTCAAGTGTTGTTTTGTATCCAAGTGACAATATCAGACAAAACATTGGGATGTGCCTCTTGACAAAATGTGAAGTGAGCTTAAAGGAATGTGACAAAGTGCAGAGTAGCTGCTTTTGTTTGGAACCTGTGTGTGCGTGTGTGCGCATTCCAGTATGTGGGTGTGACAGCATGAGTGTGTTTGCTGCATCTTGTGTGTAGGTACATACAGTAGGTGTGTGAGCCAGCACATGTGCGTGCATGCACATGCTCATGGTGTTTATTGAGGACAGCCCAGCCTCTGTGACTGGCTCATTAAAAGATGCATGCTTGGCTGGTCCTTCGTCCTCTCTCCCTCTGTAGTTAGTGATCTTGGCTCAGCACACGGTCCATTTCTCCCTGCCTCCACTCCACAATTTGAAGTTCCAATTTGCAGATTTCCAAATCAAAGAAACATGTACATCACACTGATTTTATACGATAAAGCTGTCAATCCAAATACAGTGTATCCCACAGTACCAAATGCTTCCTTCATGTTTTCTCTGTTGTATAAGTTTTCTTGTTCATTTCCCAGTTTAATGTAATGTTTGTCTTTCTGTCTCTCAGGCCCAGGGCAACAGTTATTGCACAAACGGTGAAGACAAAGAAACTGACGCTTTGATAGACAATGAGCCAGACCAGCAGAATGAGGCCTGTGAGCAGACACCTGAAATTGACAGGTAGGAAAGAGGTTGCACTATAACACAATAAAAACCCAATACTGTCACAGCTTGAAGACAAAAGGAACCCAAGGACATGGCTGAGTAGGCAAAAGGGATGTATAAAGTAAAGAGTCTTTAACTGGAATAATTCAAGCATACAAAAATCCAAGCAGCTAATGAGGTGGTTGGGGCAGGTGAGTGGGGAAGAAGAGCAAGGCAGGGTCTGAAATGACAACAGAATGTGAACAGTAGTACAAACAACCAAGCTGAATAAATGATTGCTGAAGAAGCATTCTGAAATTTAAAACCAAACACACTGTGAACTACAGACTGACGTTTTTTTTTACGTGGTTTCATTTCCTTCATATATCCTGATGGAGACAGACAGGACCGGGCAGGTTTAACTGTCATTCTTTGTATATTGTGCTGAAGGTGTGGCTTCACAATTGAGGTGATTTGATTCAAACTGAGCCCACCTGCAAATAGAAGCCCTATAGCTATCTGACATTGAAGTCTTAAACTAAGTAGCCCTGAGGTTTTTGTTTAAATTTAAATCAATGTGTGAGTTGGACTTTATAAAGAAAAAAACTTGAGTATTCAACCTAATGAGACATGCAATTTGCCATTTGTGGTTTTTAAACATAAATGCTGTGACAGCACAACCAAGTGTGCTGCACTCCAAAGTGTGAGATCAAGTGCTTTCAAATATTTTCAAGAGTTGAGCTCCCTCTGCCCCCTTGTGGTTAATACAGCAGAACACAGAAAAGTGAGTGGTGCATTGCTCAGTTGGACTAAAATTACTCCTGAACCTGAACTGAAAGCACCCAAACTCCACTTTTTTACTTATCATTTCAATTAGCTCTCACACATGATTTTAAATATCTTTCTTTCTTAACAGTCTAAACCCCGTCCCTGACCACGATCTTGAGGCGTCCTCTCAAGACGTTGATACCACTGATTTTCACAGAGTGGCAGACCTTACTCCATTCCCTGAGGTTAGTGATTCTTTCCTTTTAATCCTTCCCACTTTGTGAATGGTGACAGTTGACGTCTGTGTCATTCACTGCAAACAATGACGTGTGATGTAGTGTGGTTGTTACATTGCATACCTATCTGTGAAAATATGCACCTCTGCATATTTCTATCTGCATTGTGGTAGGGCAATTGTCTGTTAACACACAGTGTCTGTGCACAGAGCGCCACTCCTCTCCTCGACAGCAGCGCACAGAAATCAAAAGCAGATCTGGGTAAGAGGCGAATTCGAACACGTCCGTCACGCTCGCTCCGAGCAGGTTCGTCTCAGAGGAAAAGCCCGGACTGGACGACCCGTGACTCCACAGGTTAATACTGCATTCATAATGTTATCTAATGTACATGTCTCTACCAAATACATCTGTAACAGCAGAAAAGCACTCTGGAAATGTTGATTTGCCGCATGTTCTGACTGATCTGTTTAACTCAATATATTTTAGATGAAACGGAAGCATCTTGTAAGCGAAAGGAGTCAGATTCTGAAGATGAGCAACCTAAACCCAAGATAGTCTGTTCTCCTCCTCCCACCTCACAGAGAGTCCCCATATTCCCTGGGTTGAGCCCTGCAGCCTTAATTGTAAGTTCTCAGAGTTCCAGTTATTAAAATATATAACATGGCACAAACTAGTAGCATTTGAATCAGGTAAAGTGTACTTAACTTGCTCCGCCAGGCTCAGATAAAAAGGAGAACGGTTGGAGGAGGACCTGGAGGAGGAGAGGAAACAGAGGAAGACGAGGGAAGAGAAAAGAAGGAAAGTCAAAATGAGGAAGCAGCACCATCTCCCTCACAATTGTCCTGCTCTCCCCGCTCTGCCGCTCATCTTGCAGGGGCTGCACGAGTGCTACCACCTTTAAGCGGCACGGACAGAGGGTAAGAAAAAAGCATGACATCACACTTGAAAAGAATATTAAAAATCCTATAAATGATGGAATAATTATGAAAGATTTGGTATTTTTTAAATATGACAACCCTCTGAACTGTGATTCTGTGTTTGATTCAGTGCTGCCTCCTGTCCCGCTTGGCTGAAAGAACTGAAGTCTAAGAAACGTCTGAGTCAATATGACGGCGAGGCTTAGCCATCGACAGGTGAGTGACGTGGATGACGTGACAATTAAAATTCAGAAGACATTCTACGTAACATTCATCTACATAAAAAATACATTAAAAAATAACTTAAAACCATAATTTCTTTCTATACAGAGTTTTTATTGCTGTAGAAAAGGATTTATTTTGTTGCCTTGTCCAAGCACCTGTTGAGTTCAACACATCAGTCAATGTTGCACTTCCATTTTTCACATTTTTGTATCACCTAAAATCATGTATCAACATTTCTCTTTTTTTTATTTTATTTTTTCCTTTTAGTAGCATTCTGAGGTTTGGCTTCTTCTCACACAAAGATGATCAGTATATATGGAAAAAAAAGTCAATCTTTTGGATGACTTTTCCAGAATTTTATACAATTTTCTAACAACCACATAAGAGCTTTCATAACCTGTGAATGATTCGTAATATGTAGAGCATTATGGGACTTAGAAGGATCAGTCATAGGGGAGCATTGAGCGTGAAAGTTATAACATTTTTTTTAACATTTGGCTTATACCCTCAATTACTGTAGAAGTGAAGGCATTATTTAAGAAGACTAATTTGCTTGTGAGTCATAAAGCAAGACAGCTTAAAAGGTTTGCGATAACAGAAAGCGAATGGTTTCAACTTTCCAGCAACGCTGTCAGGAAGACTCAGGTTACTAAATGCAGACTGACTAAACTGACAGCAAAGACAAAAAACAGCTTTCTCTTATCGTTTAATTAAGTATTTCTGATTCTGATGATCTGAATTACAGAGTGTAAAAACATCTTTGTTGCACCTGAATGCAGTTTAGGGAATAGCTGCTTGTAGCAGTATTTTGCTCTTACCTTTCGGCATGGCTAAGTGAAAAGGACATGTTGATGGAACGGGGCTATGGATTTGAGTGCCACTTGGGCCACCCATGCTAAAAATGAATGTACTCATGGTAGTGTAGAGTACTTCCAGATAAATCCATCAAACGTGATTAATGTTGAATATATTGTATCAAGTCAATGTCTCATGTAGTCTGTGATTTGGAAACTTTTCTTTCTTTCCTTCCTTTTAGGAGACACGTCATTGCTGTTCAGCGAGATCCCATGTCAGCTGCTGCTGCTGAAAAACACCTTGCCATGATTGCTCCATTTTGCACTTTTGAGTGCCTTATTCTGGACTTTATACTGAGATATGCAGGAGGACGTCATGGAATTTTGTGTCTTGTAAATGAAATATGTTGCCAAGTCTATGTGCCAAGACTGATTTATTTCATGCCAAGTAAAATGTTCTATCTACTGTTGTACAGAAGCTTATGGAGGGGGGATTCCACAGTGTAATTTAGAGCAAAGCCATGGACTGTCTTATTGTTTTAATGTGTCCATCAAATACCAACAGGGACTGATGACACTAGGCCTCCGACAGGGTATCTACCTTCACACGCAGTGCAGGAAATACTGACTCTAAATCATGGACTGCACCTCGTGTGTATTTAGTTTAAATTGTACAAAATGCCTAACATTTTCTTTCCAATCACAAACCGTCTCAAGTAAACCTTTAAGCACTTTAAGAAAATTTTACCATCAGTACAGTACATCTAAACAATAGATTCATCAAGTACTTAACCAAGGGATTTTTTCTTTTTGTTACACCATGAATGCCTGTCTTCTTTTTAAAGCAAGGTTCCAGAAAACTCCAAGATGCAATTCCTGGTTTTATAGAACCTTTAATAGCTGGTCAGAGCATCGGCAGTGAGTTGGGAGGATGTTTTGACCGCGGTATAACAGAATTAGGAAGGGTGGTTTTTTGTTTTTGTTTTTTTAACCCAGAAGAATGCTTTCATCTGCTGATTCTTTTTTGTGCCTTTTTGAATTAATCATTTATGATCAACCAACTGTATGGTAAGAGGAAATTGAGGGAATTTTATTAAAAGTTTTTCTATGAAATGCAATGGAGTTGTGTGTTTTTTGATGGGGAACTCAAAAGTAGTTGACAGTGGAGCATGATGAAGCATATGCATATAAGGTCAGTTTTTTAGACAGAGTGTGGAAATATTTATAACATAGTCTCATTCATGTTGTATACGCAACCGTGTTGAATGCAGCTTTTCAGATGCTAGATGAAGAGAAAGGTCAAGAAACAGGTAGAAGACAGGAAGCTGCAGAGCAAGATGGCTGGGTGGGGCCAATACTGCTGAGTGAGGCTGATCACTGTTCATTCTCTTGGCAGGCAGTCAGTGCGTGTGCCCACTATAGGATCATGATCAGGATGGCAGCATGGGCAGAGCTGGGCAGCGTTTGCCAGTGTGCCAGCGACAGAGGGACAAGCCTATTGAGAAGCAGTGTGATGGACACAATGGGCACGACAGACTTGCTGCATCAACAGGCTTTTTGCTGCTGTGGCCAGAAATAAACCATAAATACCCCCGCTGGTTTCCACCGACCGCTCGCCAGGCCTCCACACCCACACACACCCTCACACTGAGAAAGAGAGAAAAGAAAGAGGAAAGACGGAGAGCGTGGTTTGTACGTGGTGCAGTGAAGCACAAGCCATCCAGGTAAAAAAAAAAAAAATGTAGATCATCACTCTCTCCGACAGGCCTTTCTCTTTAACTCTCACCCTGTCCCCTCTTCTGTCTGCATCCAAGTGCTTGCTTCTAAAGTAGCATTTTGTGCACTATCAAAGTGCTATTGTTACATATACAATTTGCACAGCTAGGATTTGAGTGAACCAAATATGTAAAAGTGTGCAAATGTCTTGCTGATATATTCGTAAACAAAATTATAACTGTGCAGTTCTGATAAACGAGTTGTTTTTTTTTGTTTCAGCAACTTTTTGAAGACCTACCTGTGACCATTTTAAAGTTTAATAATATTATTCTTTCAAGGATTTTATCAACCTAACAGAAAGAAAAATCTATCTCACTCATGGCTCTAAACAATCTGATTGTTGTGCTTTGTAGAGTGAAAATGACAGACCAGCAGGGAACCCCAGACCAGCTGCCAGCAGAGAAGGGCCAAGGAGGGGCTGGAGCCACGTATAAGGTATCTAATTGAACAAGAATCTTCTATGTGTTGAAATTAAAATAAGCATGAATTGGGACTTTTGCAGATGGTGGAGTTGACACATCATCCAACTGTCCGTCTCTCCACCTTTTTTGCAGTTGGCCCTTTTTGAGTTCGAGAACTTTCGTGGAAAGAAGGTGGAGTTGTCTGGCGAATGTAAAGATGCGTTTGAGAAGGCACAGAGAGTTGGCTCAGTCATTGTGGAATCGGGACCGTGAGTAATCCAGTTTCCCTTCAAGTCTCATCAATTTTTACTGCATCTGCATCCTGTTTTTATAGTTGTTTTTACCTTGTTTACGATTATTGTGTGCTTTTATGTGTAATGCATTTTCTCTGTATCATCAGATGGGTGGGGTTTGAGCGTCCAGGCTTTGCAGGAGAGCAGTTTGTGCTGGAGAAAGGAGAGTATCCTCGGTGGAGCACCTGGACCAACTGCCCGGATAACTGCAGCCTGAGCTCATTCAGGCCTCTGAAAGTGGTCAGTATTATCAGTATGACATTAGGAGACTTCCTGTCAAACATGCTAAAACCTTTTGATTCTCTCTCCAGGACAGTGCAGATCATAAGCTGCACCTGTTTGAGAATGCAGGCTTTGAAGGTAGAAAGATGGAGATTGTTGATGATGATGTCCCCAGTCTGTGGGCTCATGGTTTCCAGGACCGTGTGGCCAGTGCTAAGGCTATCAATGGAACGTAAGCTGCAAACTTACCACTGACAAATATTTTTTTTTATAGGAGGTGTAGTTGATTATGCATGTCTTTATTATTTAACCATTTTCACTGTCCCAGAAATGTTGTACACTACTTTTTCTCTTGCTCTGAAGGTGGGTGGGATACATGTATCCAGGCTACAGAGGGCGCCAGTATGTGTTTGAACATGGAGAATACAAGCACTGGAACAACTGGGGAGCCACTGCACCTCAGATCCAGTCCGTCCGACGTGTGCGGGACATGCAGTGGCACAAGAGAGGGTGCTATATTGCCCCTGCCCCTGCCCCTACACCTCCCAATCCTAATCCTACTCCCAATCCCAATCCTAACCCAAATCCTAGTCCTAATCCTACTCCCAACCCCAAATCCCAAACTCAACCCCAACCTTAAAACCACACCTCCAGCACCTCTTACACCAATTGGGGCAGCCAAAAGGCAGCTGGCCAGTCCCTAGTCTCTTCACTAGGCCTGCTGTTAGTCTAGAATATTTGACCATGCAATTTTGGAAAACTGGAACTTACAATAATAAAAACATGTAAATCTGTTGGAAATAAAAGTTTTGGTCCTGATTTTGGTGATGTGAAAATTATTATGTATAGTTATTTATTATACACAATGCATTATTAGGGCCGTATTTTATTTAGAGTATTGTAATGATTGCATCAATGTCTATGAGGTTAATAAAGAGCAATAGTGAGAATCAATGATGATAATTTATACTGGCAAACAGCATTAAAAAGATTGTGGTATTTATAGTATGTTCAAAGGGGTACTCCACTGTCTTTACACATAAATGTCAGTTTAGGGACAGTACAAAAATTATTGGGGTGGGGAGGGGCATCTATTTTATTAAAAAAAAGTAAAAACCTGCCTGACATGTATAAAGATGGACTGTGCATGCCCACTTCCCCCGACTACAAAAATGAAGCCAAAATATCACGGATACAAGTGAGATGTTTGAGATGTTTTGGCATCACTTGATCCACATGCTGTCATGCCCTCCATCTACATACACAGTCTATGATTTGTTCAATCAGTTCAATAAACTTAACGAGGCTGCATCAATAGCAGTTTAACATTAATTGAAGCAACTGTATAGAATACCAAAAATATATGCAAGACATTCAGTCAGTAATAAAATAGCATGTATTAACGTTTTTTCAATACAGACATAGTTAGCCCTGATAGAGACAGGATTGATCCTTTGCATGTAGAACTCACCTTTATGACCCATTGCACATCTCAGCCATCTTCTTGGTGTAGGCCTATACTAGTTGGTCTCTTTATATATAATAAATCTTGTGAAGGAAACTTCACAACTTATCGTTGAACTAAAATAGACCAATGGAGTAAGTAAAAACCTTCCCCTGCTCTCCAAAAAGTCAGACTACTAAATAGGTACCATTCGCGTTTTCATTTTGGGGGTTAGGCCTATGTTCTTTTCAAAGGAAATACATGTAAAACTGTAAAGTGCCTGTCATGAGTCTTTCCTGGTGGTGTGGTGAACAGGGACAGGGTGAAACGTCAGTCATTGGTTTAAAACAGCTGAACCCGCCCAGAAAATTCCAGTCGCCCAATCAAAAGCCATCTTCATTCAGCAGGCTCGAGAGGTGGGTGGCGAACGCGCAAATTTTGAAAGTTGACCGGAAACAACGTTGCCCAAGAGGAAAACAGTAGGCTCCCTCGCACGTCAATGTTTCTGTGGGTATTAAAAACAAAATTGTAGTTAGCTGCATGGCAGTCTGGTGAGTAATCCCATACGATGCTGTTTTGTCTCTGTTCATATAACTAAATGATACTTGCGTGTCACATTAACGTTTTTGTTTGTTGGCGAAGTTTGCAGACGTTAGCTAACGTTACGTTAGCACGCTACCACGGGACGCATTGTTGACATTTGTTAACATTTTTTTCTTTGGAATTTCTATAAGCTAGTTTTAACGTTACCGTCGTAGATAATAATTCAGCATTACATTTATGTACATACTTTCTTTCACTTCGACCTACTGTGTCATTCGCTCAGGTTATCTGTAGTGAAGAAGCCATGTTGAAGTTTAAATACGTTAGCCAGGGAAACCTGAAAACGTCGCCTTCCTCACTGGACCCAATCACCAGTCGCAGCTCGCGACTCAATCAAGTGTTTCAGGTAAAGTCAATCTAAGGAGTCCCGATGGCACCAACTGCACATATACATCCATCATACAACACTTTGTACAGATTAACACCAGCCGTAGTAACTACAAGAATCTGATTTCCTTTTCCTGTGTTTGTGTGTCGTCCTCAGGGCCGAGTTAGCCTGTGTGGGCAGCAGGGAGGATGCACTATAGGCCGGGAAGAGTTTCTGGAGGCTCTGCTGATCCTGTACCATGAGTGCACCTCCCCAGAACTTATGAAAATACATAATGTGGCAAACTTTGTCAAGAAGTGTAAGCATACATTTTACACAGTTGTAGCATTTCTTCTTCTGTTTGTTGATGTGTGTTTTTTGTGACCAATCTATATTTTTCCTACCAAATAAGTTGATACAGTCTGCATTGTATCAGTCGATGAAATTGGTTCAGCTTATGAGACATGCCTATAAATGGTTTTAGAGCTGTTGGTTTGCTGTTGCTGCTGTTTTTGAATACCATGATACTTTTATTACGATTCTCGTTTGCACTTTTGACAGTATAAAGTGACATCATCCCAAAAACAATCAGTAAAATTCAGATTCCAAAATTAGCAAATAATAGGCCTAGGCCATAAAACAATTTTGGTAGACTATTTTCAACACCAGCCAGATTTTAGAGGAATTTTACCAGTAGTATGTGCAAGTAACTGTGTATCTCTAGTAGAGTATGGTATTGTAATTGTGGTATATTTACATCCATTGTGGTGTATTTTACATACCAAAAGTGGTTTTCACTTCATTTCTCAGAAACAATGGGTGTAAAATGTGTTTGTGTGTGTCTTGTCAGTTTCTGAAGTGGTGGCAGAGCTGCAGGCCCTGCAGCCTTGCCTTCATGACTTTGAAGTGCGAGCAGTGGTGGGTCATGGTCATTTCGCCGAAGTCCAAGTAGTCCGGGAGAAGGCCAGTGGGGATGTTTGTGCGCTGAAAGTCATGAACAAGACAGTTTTACGCACTCAAGAAAATGTAAGATTCAGAACTCGAAATATGTATGTAGCAGAGTAGTAAAATATAGAAAAGACATTTTTAGAAATTTTCCTTTTATGTTTTCCAGTACTCTCACTGTCAGACTATCATGGCCTACTGGGACATGTGGCCATTGTTAGTTATTAGTAAAACCCTGTGCTTTTCCTGTTGTGACAAATCAAAATGTCTGTTGTGAAGAGGGTCTATTTTTTCTGAGCATTTCTAATAATGAGAATGAGCTCATTCGCTGCAAGAACAGGGTTTTTCCTGCATAGAGAAATTTTTGGTTCCCTCCAAAGAGGTTTTAGACATCCCCAAAGGAAAATCACCAGCACCAAATTATGAATGATAATTGAGATACAGATAGCCATTCATATCTTCTCTGAATGTGTTTAATAACAATTTCTAAAAACAACTGTTAAACAAGCCGTTTTTAATGACTTTAGCCACATTCCATATAATCATGACATAGGCATTCAAATGAACTGAAGATTTATTTTAAATAACATTGGCAATGATAAATATTAACTACAAAATTGGGCTGTTCATCACCAAATAAACATGTAAAAGGAAAGGATCTATTAAGGAAAAAAATGTGTGCACAATTACATCTGTAGGATTCACAAGGTTTTACACAAGTGTTGTTTTTTTGTGTTTGCACTATCCTCATTGCAATCATTGTATTGTGTATTAATAACCTATTTGGTGTTCCAAAGTTGCAGTCTTAAAAAGGCCCACTGGAGGGTGCTATAGGGCTGAATACACCAAAACAAAATCAGGGTACATGTGCAGTCTTAACATGAGTCTAAGACCAGATCTGAGTCAGAATAGTACATGAGCTCCTGTCTGAAGTGAGCAATACAATGAGCAACTTGTATGAACAAGAAATATTTTGTTCTTGGCACCTGTGACGACTTCACACAAGTTTTAAATGACAGCCACTCATAACACTATCAATTAACAACAGGCTAGGAAAGGAATGCAGGAAATCTTTTCATCAAAAAGTTTGATTTGTGCATTAAGGCTTCCTATGGTTTAATTGAAAAAAATACAAAAAGTTTTGACTACAATTAAAACCCACTGAAGCGCTAGAGATGGTAACTTCTCAGTGTTTTAGATGGATGAGTTGCTGATACATTACTCATAGTAACAATTTGTACAGCACTGCTGTTGCATCTTTTTAATGTGAAAATTGATTACATAAAACTTTTCACCTCAACTCCAGGTGGTCTTTCATGAAGAGGAGCGAAGGATCCTGGCTCTGAACAGCAGTCCCTGGATCCCACAGCTTCTCTATGCGTTCCAGGATAAAGAACATGTCTACCTGGTAAGGCTGCAGATGGACACATTATTATGACTCCTTGATGTTGCCAATACAATCTCTGTATATTTAATGTATTGTCCCAAAATTTGGAAAAATATTGTTTTCCTTCAAAATCACATGTAAGTGAAAAAGTGGAAAATATTGTTTTCCTTCAAAATCACATGTAATTGAAAAAGGTTTACCTAGCTGAACCCCAAAACTAGAAGCAGGGTCTGATCTCTTTCAAAAGTGATGAAAAATCTACCATCCAATAACTCCCGAACTGCTACAACGAGGCCCAGCTATTGTCAAAAAAAATCTAATATCAATAAGTTGCCTTCTTCTACAAGCAAAATGGCTTGTTTTCTTTTCCTGTACATGTTTTATGCACAGAGTACAACAAAGCCTATTTTTATATAAAGCAGTGTACAAGACGGCTGTATTGGAAAGTATTTTTTCATTTTCTTTCACAGCTGTGGTTTCCAGAATGTGACTAATAGAACAGTTGGATCAGTGAGACTAGTACATGAGAGTTGGATTTTACAAGAAGGGATCTGAAGTGAGCACTTTTAGAAACTACAAATAGAAAAAGTGAGAAAAATACGACATTCGAGAGCCAAGCTAATGTTCCCTCAAGCTTCCTTTGTTTCACCTATGGGTAAAACACCTTTAGGTTCACTGTGCTTAATGTGGACAATAACAATTAACAGATTATCTTCTTCTTTGACTCTAGTTATTTCCCAAAATGTTGCTGTCCCTCTCATAGTCAAATATTCAGTCATGAAGCACAGTGTCAATTTTGTCCTCACAGAGAACATCCAGTGTAATCATTATTTACTCTGATGACTGGCTTTAGGGTGTAGGAAAGAGCACACTGTATACTGCCCTTTGTTTTTCTTTCACACACCCTTTCCTTATACTTCCCATCATGCCCCCCCCCCCCCCTCCCCCTGCATGTATGTCTCCATTCTTCCTCCTCCTCTCCTTTCACCCCTGCCTCTGTCTCACCCTGCTCCCTAACTGAGCATGGAAGAAAATACAAAGCATCCATCTTTATCCATGTGTCAGAGAGGCACCCAGTCTCCCTGTTGCTAGGTAACACTAGAGTAAGCTCCCGTTCATTCAGACTCGCCGACCATTCATGCACCAGGGGCTCCCGCCTGTTATGGCTGTATGACTGCCACCATATAGCACAAATCAGCCTGACCAATGCTTTACATCTCAGGATGCAGACAGCAGAAAAGAGAACTTGAATCAAATATGACTGAGGTTGACATGTGTTTTGAAACTTTAAAGATGCTTATTGAGGTATCTGTTTTTGTTTTGGCATGTTGCTTTGACGGTAAAATTGCTTGTAGCCTGTGATCTCAGATACACAAGACTGTCAGTTATTCCTGGTGTATTTTTAGCTATTGAAGACCAATCCTTTGACTGCAGTATCACAGATAAATCTGCAATAGTATCCTACTGTGTTGCATAACTGAATCTATAATGAGGAGAACCACCCTAGAAGCTTAAGCTGAATAGAGCTTTGATGTAAGCTCAAACACATGTGCTCCTACACTTGTTGCTTTGTTTTTCTAAATATAGGCCTATTTATAGGCATTCATAAATGTTTCAACAGCATGTGATACCTGTTCATTTTAATCATATTCATTTAAATTCCAAATACTGGCCACAGATTTATACTGTCAATCTTTGAATGCATACAAATGTGTCTTCAGGCAATGGAGTACTTGCCAGGTGGCGACTTGATGTCCCTGCTAAACCGATACGAGGATCAATTTGACGAGTCCATGGCTCAGTTCTATTTGGCTGAGCTGGTAGAGGCCATTCATGCTGTCCACCAGTTGGGCTATGTCCACAGGTAAGACACCAGCTACTGAATCCAACCTCTCGTTGAGAAAGGATTGACGTTTCAAGGCTTCAAGTAATAAAACAATCCATAGTTGGTACTTCATTAATTTTGTTTGCCTTTTGTTTTTACTCGGAAGGCCAAATACTCTTAATTCAGGAAAATATTAACTGGGCATGAGAAATGTAGCACTGTAGTTTAGCCTAGAGCATTGAGTGTGGTGTTATGTAATACAGAAACATTATTATAGTTTACAAATGTATTCCATTATCATCAGAGTGGAAGACATATTACAGTACTCGGGCAACAAACAGCTCTGTAAAAGCAGAATCAAATCCCTTCTAAACTATCCACTTGCAGAGATGTCAAACCAGAGAATGTTCTCATCGATCGTACTGGTCACATTAAGCTGGCAGACTTTGGATCAGCTGCCAGGCTGACTGCTAACAAAACTGTAAGTAGATTGCAGAGTTTGCTCTATGTATTAACAGCAGTATGCTTTACGGTGACGTCATTGTGTTTCATTGATGTGTTTTTAGGTGGCAGCTCCCACAGTGCCTGTTGGGACCCAGGACTTCCTCTCTCCTGAGGTCCTGGCAGCCATGAATGGGGGGTCGCACTGCACGTACGGGGTTGAGTGTGACTGGTGGTCCCTTGGGGTCATAGCCTATGAGATGATCTATGCCAGGTCACCTTTTTCTGAAGGCACTTCTAGCAAGACAATCCACAACATCCTCAACTTTCAGGTACATAGACTCATCTTGACTGGTACTACTGTTGGTCACTGGATCTGTAATGGTCTGTAATTTAGAATTCCAGATGAATGAGGAAATAAATTGTCTACTTATAAGTTCCAGTATATTTAAAATAAACATGGAGTCTGATTTATCTGAAATAATATCTGACCAGTCGATGCATTGTATAATGAATCTTTGGTTATGTTGTTTGCCCCCAGCGTTTCCTTAAGTTTCCGGAGGAGCCGCGGACCAGTAAACAGTTTGTAGACCTGCTGCAGAGATTGCTGTGTGGTGCCAAAGAACGACTGGGTTTCCAGGGACTCCGCTGTCACTCTTTCTTCTCCAATGTAGACTGGAACAACTTAAGACAAGGTGAGGATATTCTTCTCCCTTGAGACTCCAGTCTTCTGTCTTTTCCATAAAAATGCTCAGTTTGACTTGAAATGTCACTGTGTCGCTGTAATCACGTTACTGGACAGATGATATACTAGACTACTTGTCAAATATTTATGTTGTCTATGTGCATATGATTGCACATAGACAACAAACAGCCATTGTGTTGCCAGTGGTGTTGTCGGTAGTAAAATAATGAGATTCTGTGTGCTGTTGGCAGTAGGCCAGCTCCTTTCTGAGGAGGAGAATTGAAGGGAGGCATAAACAAGAAGTGAGGCAGACAGAGTAAAGATCTGCAACTCATCTGCCATATGTGCGTTTGTTGGATGTCATTGTTTCCATCACATCTGAGACTGAATGACAATGAGTTTGACATTTTCACCTGACCAGCTGTTTGAAAACGCACCCATAACATTCACATTAATGGGCATTTTCAGTAAAGCATGGTCACATTAAAGATTTGCAGCTCCACAGTGGCTCTAATTCAAAACGTGCAGCTGAAGGGGTGATTAGTGTTTATTTTGCTGTGCAGAGTACCTTGTGTCTTCTTATGAATAAACCCTCCTTTTTGTGACTCTGAAATGATTTTCAAACATAGCTATGCTGGTCAATTCTTAATTAACTAATTTATCTAGTTGTTTGTTCAAAATCCTAATGATTATCAGCAGACAATGACACAGTGTTTGAAATGCGGAAGCTTTTAGTGCCTGTGTATGTTGAAGAGAAGATTTATAGAATTTTTGTTTTCCTGAATGTAATTGTATTAATTTATTGTCTCTAAGTAATAAATACAATCTAAAAATAAAGAGAATCACATACATAAATGTTTGAATTTCAAAATATAAAATTGGTTTATTGATAATTAGACACAGATACAGCTTTATGCTTCAATTTTGGCTCCAGCTGATAGGCTTCCTCTGCTGCAGTGAGGCAGAGTGAGTGAGCATGTGTATATGTGAAAGAGAGAAGGAGGGAGGGAGGGACAGAGAGACAGCATGTGTATCAACGCGCGACTTACCGCACTCTAGGCTCCCACTGCTCTGCTCCATTCCTCCCCTCCTCCTTTCTCTCCCCTTTCTCCTTGTTGTGTTTATTATTTTTTCTATTTTTTCTTTACTATTCTGTCCATTGCTGCTTCATTTTTTCCTTTCCCTCTCTTACTTCCTCCTCTCATCCTTTCTCCTGCAGTTCTCCCGCCTTTTGTTCCTGCGCTGCATGCCGAAGATGACACCTCTAATTTTGAGGAGCCGGAGCAGGCAGCCCCCCGGCCAGCCTCAGCAGCTCAGCGAGGAGCTCTGCCAGCGGGCTTCCAGGGCCAGGATCTGCCCTTTCTAGGCTGGTTCTTCAGCAGAGCGTTGACAACATTGGCCAAAACGGAGTAAGTGCTACCTGTTTACTATACATTGGCTTTTTTTTCAGAGGCAACCCCTCTTTTTCCTGTCATGCAGAGACCTCCTGCATACACCTCTCTCACACACCTTAGTCTGTTAAAGACCCCATGTTACCATTAGCTGCTGTTCTACCATTAGACTCCTCCTTACCACAGCGGCAAATTCCAGGTAGCCATGTTTCGGGTGACCTAGTGTGGTGCCCCTGGCAGTTGGTGTTATGTCCCTACCATTAGTGTTGTGTCTGTTGGGGCCAAAATACGTATGGCCATATGCTGTGTCAGACAAGTAACGAGGGAGGAGAGGGATTTCCCTGTTCTCTGGTGCTCCCTTCTTCTTCGGATTCCTGATTTTGTGCTTTGGGTTCACCATGGTTGATCCAATGCACAGATGGATCAAATGAATGGACCAAAGGATGTAAGCTGGCATTATCTTGCCATAGGCGCTGATTGGTATGCGGCTGAGTGTGTCAATGAGGTTTGCAGAGAGGTGGAACCCCAGACAGACACACTCCCACCCTTGCTGCTGTTATTGTGCTTTTTCCGTTACTGTGCAGCATAATGTGCTTCTGACTTTTATAGCATGGTTTTGGGACTGTAATAATCTCTGATGGTGTTTGGCTTCTTAACCTCTTATAATAATGCAAGAGGATGGGTTTCATTGCTGTAGCCCCATGGCAGTGCTCTCGCAGGTTAATGGTCCTGGAGATTGCGGATCATGACCGCAGCAGCAATTGACAGGGAAGAAAAAGCGTTAGCAGATTAGACAGGGAAAAGGATGAGAGCTCAGATTGGGAGAGAGAATCTATTTCTATGGTTACTACTGTGATGTTTTTTTTCCCTCCCAGCCCCCACCCCCATCTTTACCCGTCTCATCTCCTTTTTCTTTTTCTCCCTCTTCAAATGTCTCTGTCCCTTGCTGTTACACCATCAGTCATCTGACATGTTTTGGGTTTTTTTTTACTGAATCCAGACATTTTCTTTGCTGCATTTGATTAAGAAGAGCTCAGAGCTAATAGAATGTGTCAAGTCTGTGTGTGAATACATGCATATGCATGTACACATTCTTCATTACAACCCCAAAAAGGAAATGACCTGAATCAGAAACTGAATGAACCCAGAGCCAGGCGTAATAATATTGCTATTCTTTTTTTTCATCCTGTGTCAACTTGTCTAATTCCTCATAAGTAAAATTCAACAACAGAATCCCATTAACAGCTTGCCTCAGTTTTATAATAAGCTATCTGTGGGTTTAGTGTCAGAAAAAAAATGTACTTTTTTTTTTTTTTTTTTACAAATTGTAAGTATATCTTTGGTTTTTGTGTTGTATGGTCAGTATGATAGTCAGTCGTCACATTGGTCATGAGCAGGATATCTTGTACTGACCAGATTAACCAGCCATTAATGGATACTACCAGATAGCCATAGTTTTGACATTCACAGTCCCCAGAGGATGATTCCTAATGATTCAGGTAACCAAATTATTTTTTGTCTGGTGCCATCATCTGGTCAGAATTTCACCTTTACATGGTATCTCAGTGACTAGTGGCGCAATTTTAAGGTAATCTGCGGAGGACTTTCATGGACTTTGGAGGAGGATTCTTTGTTTTTAATGGCCCTATGACATGTCCTCTAGTGCCACCATCAGACCAAAGTCTCCGTTAGACCATATACAGTAGTGGATAAAGCGTCCGGATTTGAAAAATGAAGCCAATGTGAAAGTGCTTTTAACTTGCAATCTTATGACAGAATGTTTATGACCGTTAGACTCAAAATGTCTGTCAAAATGACGGACAACAAGATAGTCTAATGCAACCTCTGGTGTACTTTGAGTTTTTAGTTTGGCCAATGTCCCATATGCTGTCATGAAGGGGGCGACATTTATGACTTATTCTGCAGCCAGCCACCAGGGGGCGATCAAGTTTTGGCCCCATTTTTGGGCAGCTCTCATGTCTTCCATCTTTATTTTACAGTCAATGACAACAACCTATAGCCTTTCTGCTAGTGCAACCCAAAGGACAAGAGTGGTATGAAATTTGTCCATATGTTGTCTTTTTAGTTTTTCTTTTCAAATTATGTTAAAAATCCCTGTTCTTTATTTGTATTTAGATTTTAGATTATTTAGATTGATCTGGACCGATTTGGTTTACAAATGTAAGACTATTTTTCAGTCACCTTTGAATTCTAAGATGGAACATTAAAATATGTTTAAGAAGTAATTTTTAACTAAAACAAACTTGAACAAAAAGTGTACGAATAAACTATTTGGGCCACTATTTTCCACATTCTTTTCATGTATGTACAACTCAAATGGAGATGTTTGTTTTTAGTTGTTGTTAATTGTTAATTTCTTCAACATTGTTTTTTGGTATTTTTTATTAGATTGGTTTAGACCTAAAATTGAAGTTATACATTACAATGAGTGGAGATATTTGTGCTTTCTACAAAAATGATTTGCTGCTTTCTGTAAAAAGAAAAATTTTCCCTTTACAAGTCTGCTTGTGTGTGTTGTTGTGTGTAGGTTTACTGTATGTGTGTTTGTCTGCATTTTCTTCAGTGTGTGTATGCTTGTTTAAATGTGTTCTATTCTTTTCGTTTACCTCATCTGTACTGCAAAGCCTTTAATTTGCAGACTTTCCCCCCCTCTCCCTTTCATTATCTGCACTGGCTACTCATTTTCCCTCCACAGAACAGAGACAACTACCACATTCCTATTTTGCATAGATGATTTTTAGAACAGTAGAAGAATATTACCCACACCTTCTTCAAAACATTCATCGTAACTCCAATTTTTAATTGTAAGCATAACAAGAAGTTAGTGGAGGAAGGGAGGCAAAAGGTCAGAAAGAAATCCATCCATCCTCCACACTGAGATTTCAAATTCACCACAAATGAATGAAAAAACCATGCAAGTGAAAGCAGTAAAACTCCAGCTAAGGAGATTTAAATTGTCATATTATCTGTACAGTAACCCACCAAAACTGTTAAACTATGACTTGATTGATATGATTTTGATGTCTAACATCAATTTTTAATTGGTAACAGATTCACCAAGCTGGAACGCCTTTTCATTTAAATTCCTTTGAAAAAGACTGGTTGCTGTTTTTGTTAATTATGATTGTGTGTGTGCGTGCGTGTTTCTGTATACTTTCTATATGTGCATGTGTATTTCAGTGGGTTGTTTCTCATTGCAGAGAGGCAAAGGGAGAAGCTCTTGCTTATGTGATTATTTTTAACAACATGACTCAGTGAGTCTGAGTCAACTTTATTGTGATCCCTCTGCAGTATTTGTGAACTCACTCATACAGACCCATTCATTTATTTAGTAGACTTCTGTTTCAATATTTTCTTTTGTCAAGAAAAATGTGAAAATTGACTTAGTCAAAATTAAATTATTCCCACAAAATGGAAACAAAATGGGACAACAAAAATGAGTGCATTGGACTCACTACACAGCTCTGTGCACACCAAATCCAAGCAAAAGCATAGCCCAAATTCTCCTGCCACATTATTTTGTCAGGAAAACAGCAAAATTTTCCCAGGTGTCCATGGCTGTTTTGTTCATGTAGTCTGTTTTGTCCTGAATGTACCACAATGAATAAAATATACTTTCTCACTTCAAAAAGCTCTGTTATCCTAATTGTTGTCAGTATCCTTATTCCTCTTAATACTTTTTTTTTTTTTTTTTACCGTAGACGGTTCATATATTTATGCTCTGTGTCTGTTGCTTATTTATGATGTGTGGGTGTTGTCGCTGCATTTCAGCCTGCTTAATTACAGCTACGATACTGTGAAGGCTTGCCGTTACATGATGTGGCTCTATGACATGATGAGGCTTTCAGATATCCTCTTTTTGCTTATCTAATATGATTTAAAAATGTGTAATATTTTGACTTTTCTCTATGTTCTTACACAGTAGAAACCTATTTTGAAAAATTCATGTATGCTTACATAATCTGAATTTGTTTGAATTTGGTGATTGGCCTATACAGTCCAAGTACAGCAAAAGGTTACAATGAGCACCGTGTTTATTTTGATGTTAATCATGTTTTAAGTGCAGATGAGGCATGTTTTATTTGTATTTGGCTTAAATAGAACTAAAGAACAACTATGCATGTTGCTGTTTTCAGGTCAGTGTCCGCAGGCCTCAACTCTCCTGCTAAGACCAACTCCATGGAAAAGAAGCTGCACCTTAAAAGCAGAGAACTACAAGAAACTCAAGACAAATGTCACAAGGTGAAGATGTTCCTCTTAGGCCTTGTGTCAGTATCTCATTACTAGAAAACAAACAAGTCATTCTCATCAAGCAAGCCAGAGCATTTCCATATTGTAGAACTTTGTTTTGAGCAAAAAATGTTTCCATCATGAGTTTTATTAACAGACGTCCTGAGTTTATTCTGGTTGGTTGGCTTAACATAGATCAAGCTGGCTTCTGGTGCTTTTGTAAGAAGCCAAGTTAATCTTGTGTGTACAACATTACAACTATTTTTTTTTCTTGAAGCATTCTGAGTTGGGGTGAAAATAGTGTCAAATAAATCCGCTATCCTCAGAATCTGGGGCTGATGACAATTAACCTCTAGATACCATTGTAAGTTGTCTAATTTCAGTTAACTCACATTGAAACTAACTGCTCCGGTGGATTCAGATGGAGCAGGAGATCTCCAGGTTCCAGCGTAAAATGACTGACCTGGAGTCAGTGCTTCACCAGAAGGATGTGGAGTTGAAGGCATCTGAGACTCAGAGGAGCATTCTGGAGCAAGACCTAGCCACCTACATTACTGAGTGCAGTGTGAGTCTTAATAACAACTATGTGTGTGTGTGTGTTTGCAAAATTTTAAGAAATGTTTAATGCTCTTATTCACATATTGGTGTATTGCAGTATTGATTTGAAACAACAGTAGCCTTGAGTTTGTCTGCACATACTGTATGTGTTTGCAGAGCCTAAAGCGAAGCTTGGAGGAGGCACGTGTGGAGGTCTCCAGAGAGGATGACAAGGCCATGCAGCTGCTGCACGACATCCGCGAACAAAGCAACAAGCTGCAGGAAATTAAAGAGCAAGTATGTAAATCTTGTCAGTCATATGATCTGTCTCCTCCTTCTCATCGCTATAATGGTGTGGTGTATGTGGAGATTTCTTTATAAACACTTTAAGTTATTTATATTAAAAAAAAATGTGTAGTGAAACGGAAATAATGCCTTCATTTTCCATCCTTTTTCTGGGGGGATAATTCTACTCATGTTTCATTATAGCTGATTAAGGAATAACTGAAACGCCAGGGAGATTATAGTCTTTACAGTGTGTCCCTGTTACACATGCGGGGCTTCCCCTCTGAGGACTCCCTTGTCCTTAACATTCATAAAGGTCATCCATGCAGATGGCATCCCTGCAAGGTACAAAAGCGCAGGAGACTTTGGTCATTACTCAAGAGATTTGCCCGCCCTCCTCCCAGGGGATCGACACACAGCATTTCCAATTTTTTAATCAACATTTACGGTTCAAATCACAGATTGAGGTTGAACTCAGAAATATATTTACGTGTAAAAACACTCACAGACATGAATGAAATCTGGTCTGTAACAAACAAGACATATCATCCCTCTCAAGACTTATACAGAATACCTGATGCAAATAACTGGTTGAAAATCCTGGTGCAGAGGAAGTGATGAATTACAAAGTGAAGAGTTTACCTACATCAGTGCAACGTGTTCGCTGTAAAGACTTTAATAGACATAAGCAGTTTTTTTTAATTCACTTTTAGTCTCTGTAGTGCAAAGTTGCCAAGCTTTAAAGTGGTAACCCTTGAGTTGTTCTATCTGATTTTAACACTTTTGGTGATAAATGACTGCAGTGCACTGCAGTTTCTATAGAACTCTGCACAACGAAACAGTGTCAGCAGATCTGTGAAGTATATCTTTGTCTGTATAGCAGTAGCAGCAATTGTTGCACAGGTTAAGTGCTCAGTTCCTCTGTTCAGGCTTTGCCAAACAAACTCCTGCTGCTGTTGTATCTTGTCAAAACTTACACATAACAACCCACTATTGCCTAAAAGCCTAAATAGAAAAGTAGATTCAAGAAAAACTCTGCATATACCAACTTTAACATCCCTAAGGTTGGCTTATGTTGTAACATTGCTGAGTTAAATAATGTTATAACACAATGTAGAAATGTATGAACATTTGAAAATGTCATTTCTTATTAAGTCCTCAAAAAATATTTTCACACTAATCAGTTTTCCTTTGCTGTGAAAGAAGAATACGTTTTCCAAAAAATAAAAGCTTATCTTCCTACTAAGATGACAACAGTGATTTGTCTCCAGCTTGTAAAGAATAAGTGTGATCACTGCCTGAAGTACTTGGGCAGGTTTCAAAATATCAATTATATGCAATTAACACTCACATGTTCATGAATATACAGTCTGTGTGTGGAGAACAGATTTTTTTCCCATATCATGACCACTGTGTGCTATCTATGGACTCAGGAGTACCATGCCCAGCTGGAGGAGATGCAGGTGACCATCAGGCAGCTGGAGGAGGACCTGTCAGCTGCCCGACGCCGCAGCGACCTCTATGAGTCTGAACTAAGAGACTCCAGGCAAACAAGTGAGGAACTCAAACGGAAAGCTGTGGAATACCAGCAGAGAATACAGAAGGTATGATTACACCAGGGATGCTCATAGGTCATATTTAAATGCAAATGTCAAACAACAGACGGAGGATATACTCTTTGTCTGAAACAATACTATTTCCTGAGCCACAGCATGTTTCTCAGACTCAACTGTATGTTTTGAGCAGCTGTAATTTCGTGTGCCTACATACTCAAAACATCAAAACCAGCTAGATAAAGTGACAATGTAATCTATATAACACTAATTAAGGACCACAACTGTGCATCCATGCTACACTACATACACTGGGTCTGATAAATAAGGTTAAATTATATACATGCCAAGTATGCCAGCTCACAGAGAAGAAGAGGTTGCTTTGTGTTTTGGTTTTTCGTCATGCTCCCCTTTAAGTCTTCACCTTGGTTAATCTTGGTTAAGCTGAAAGCTGAAATCCTAGCCTTGAAGTACCAAGAACACAATCTGTCTTATAAAACCTGATGCCATCAATCCAACATTACTGAATATAAAATTGCAGACCACTTGGATAACCTGACAGACTAATGGACATACGTAAATGCCAAATGTTTTTTGTAAAAGGCACAATACAATTACAATTGAAGCTACACTACTATTGTGCTTGTTGGTGACTGAAAGTGACCCTTAAATATGTGGTATTTATTTTCAGCCTAAAAATAAAACAAATATCTCTGTATGTGCAGTTACTCAAAACTTGGTGATAGTCATGCAGAAAAAGGCCCAAACGCCCTTAGTTGAAATTGTTGGATCACATGGGTTGGACCCACCCATGGAGGTGTTCTGGACATGAATTACCAGGAGGAGACCGGGGGCATGCTGCAGGGGTTACATCTATTACATCTACCTTTTGCCCTGGAAGCCCTTGGGGATCCTTTTAGGAGGAACTAGAGGAAGCTTATGGGAAAAGTGCTGATTGGGATGCAGAGTTTGCCCCTTTGCAACTGAAACCACTAGAAAGTGGATGGATTGTATAGATGGATATATGGACGGATGTATTGATCAGTCTCTGCTCTATGCCAATTATTTTTCAGGCTAAAGAACAGGGCAAAGCCGAGGTGGAGGAGCTTCTCTCCAAACTAGAGAAGGTAACAGATCAGGCTTATCAGATTAATCTACATGTTTAGAGCTGTAGTTACTCTAAAGTGTCTTGCTTAAGTTTTACTGTGCTTTGTTTTTTTCAGACCAATTCTGAGCAGCAGGTGAAAATACAAGAGCTTCAGGACAAACTGTCTAAGGTAAATTCATTATTGTTTTGTTTACTGTTTTGGTGTTATAAGAAAAAAGGTCACTCAAATATTAGTTATTTTCAAAAATATTAGTTATTTTTTATATAAAGTGCATTTATTTTTTTTGTCAGATTTCCTAATCCTCTGAAAAGCAGATTATAAGGGTTTGTAGAAATACAGAATCTAACAGTTTTTCCAATTTCTGCAGCCTTCTGTAGTTCTGTTTATTCCTTAAAGTACCTTTTTTTTATTGCACAAGCATATCAGGTGATTTGTCTTGGGATCCAGTAACAGCCTTTGACCTCCTGACCTTCCCCAGGCAGTGAAAGCGAGCACAGAAGCCACTGAGCTGCTGCAGAATGTCCGCCAGGCCAAAGAGCGACTGGAACGAGACCTGGAGCGCCTGCGAGGCAAATCTGACTCTAGTGACACTTTAAAACGCCGCTTGAGAGAGACAGAGGTACCAGAGTAAACCCTCGATGCTAAATCATGCAAATGTGTTAAATAATACTGCCCAACACAGGTCATTCTTCTCTGTGTGGTTAGTCTTATATTATTTTTGGTGTGTAAGCAGGAGGGCAGGAAGACCCTGGAAAACCAGGTAAAGAGGTTGGAGATGGTTGAGCGGCGGGAGAATAAGCTGAAAGATGACATTCAGACCAAGTCTCAGCAGATCCAGCAGATGGCTGAAAAGATCCTGGTGAGAGAGTTACAGATCAGGCTTGCTAATACTCCGACCAACTCAACCCCTAATTTCACCCTGCCCACCACTCCCATTCATCCAGTCCTTTAACAGTCTATCCTCTTCAGTTATCTTGGAGCACACGTGCGCATTGCACACACTGCTGCTTAGAGAATTCATTGCTAGCTGAGCCCTCACACATGGCTACTCATCAGTATCTTTATATACATAGATTTTAACGTACATTTTACGAGTGTCAGCATGAGCAGGCAGCGCTACAGCCGTCTTGTGGATTTTCATCTTTTCAATGCAAGTTTCTTTATTTCTTTGGATTTAAATATATTTAATATTAACGTAGAATTGTTTGAATTGTTTTTTACTGTTTATCAGTAGATTTTGATGTCATTTGTGAATAAATGGTTTTAGGCTACATTAACTAATCGTCACAGTGATAGTGTGCGTGTTTTTTATTTAACATACAAAGAATTCTATACTGGATTTTATTAACGTTATTATGAAAAATGTCTACTGTATTTTGGATTTATGGTTAATGTATTGGATGTATCCAGTTATATTTGTAATTTAACTCCCACCAGGAACTGGAGGAAAACCTGAGGGATGCCCAGTCCACAGCCCAGAGGATGGAAACCCAACTGGTTCAAAAGGAGAGGCTTTATGAAGACAAGATCAAGGTGGGGCAGCCTTATAATGTCCAGGCTACTAAAAACTGTATATATCTGAGAATGTTCATAAATGTAGTAATTCCTTGTCAGTCCTGCCATTGTAATCAGTGTTGTGTTGTCATATACAGTAAGTCAGAGCTGTCACATGTTTTACAATGATGATTTGACACCACATTAATTACTACTTCCACACTAGGCTGTACATTTACAACCATGTCATTATGTGATTTTTTTTTTTTTTATCACATGGAAAGTTAAAGACTTCAATCTAAATGTGCATTTGTCAAATCAACATTGACAAGCGTAATATTTCCTGGTTTGGTCTGATCAAGGTTCTGGAGGCCCAGATGAAGGTAGACCTGGCTGACAAGGAGAGCCTCGAGGCCAGAAGGGCTCAGCAGGAGGAGGAGTCCAGGGAGAACAGTAAACTCATCAGTGAACAGAAAGCAGTAAGGAAACACAACAGGCTTTTAAAAAATTATATTCACTTAAGCATTTGCTAGTAATTTTCTGTCTAGATTCAAAGTATTGCATATTGTTACTGTCTAATACCATAGTATATTTTACTTAATTATTTTTGCTACATTAGAAACAGCAGCAATGTATATAAATGTCTGATTTTAAGCTTTTTCCCATCAATTATATTCTGCAAGTTTGCACTTTATAAGTCTCAGTGGGTTAAAGTTGTTTGTGAGCAACCAGTACGATACCTTTTCATTCTCTTCTGAATTTGTTGTCAATATCTGACAGCTAAAGTCCATCAATGTTTTTCTTTCTTTACACAGTAATTTGTTATAGAGGTTGTAAAATGTATTGGAATGTACAGTTGGATTAAATTGCAGGATACTTCATGATGCACTATAAAGCCTGGTCTTAAGTCCTAATCTGGTTAATGTTGTAGAATTGAGGCACTTAAGAAGCTTTTATAGGCAGTCAGCTGACATTGACAGTAGAAGATTCAGGCAACACCTTAATGGGCTCTAATAGGATTTCACTGCAGCACAAAATTCTGTTTCCTGTAAAAAATTGTGCTGCTGTGCACCATGATTCTTAGAAGGATTTGGCTATCAATCAAAGGGGAATATCTTCTTGCGTTTGAGCCTGTTTGTTGGAATGTGAGTCCCACTCCTTTTTTTTTGTCTCCCTGTTCCTACAGACTATTAATGCTATGGATTCCAAGATGAAGAACCTGGAGCAGCGCATCGCTGAGCTGTCAGAGGCTAACAAGCTGGCCGCTAACAGCAGCATCTACACCCAGAAGAATATGTGAGTTAACGAGACCTTCTGCCCACACTATGCTTATATGAGTACCCCCCCCCCCCCACACACACACACACACACACACTGACACTGTCTCCTCAAGCCTCCAATTGCCTCATTAGTGTACGCTTACATTGTTGTGTACCATGGCTGATCTGTCTCCCCTGTGTGTAAACTGTGTACCATCCCTTCTAGGTTAATCAATATTTAATATTGATAATGTAACAACAAAATCAAAAGATAATGTGAAAACAGTGTGACAATGTGAAATTGGTTGTGTGTAGTGATGAACCTACAGAGAATCATCACCTGTTTTACAGAGCTTTATAGTGAGTTTTAGCTGTCAGGCCTGTAAATGCACTGTCTTTGTTTACTCTCACTGCTCTAATAATGTAGTTTCCAGGTGCAGCAGGCTTCTTTTTTTCCGGCAAATAAGTTTTGAAACCCACTGTACACTACCTGCTTAGAACAAAACAGCAGACAGACACACACACCTGCTGCATGAGTTGTTGAAAAACTGTTTGCTAAAAGTTGACTATATCATTTTCAAAGGTGATGATATGTCAGAGTTCACAACTTGTGTCTGCTGCTCCCAAGAGGCCAAGAAAATCAAAAATTATTTCAGCTTTAAATATGGACAATGTAGTTTCATTTTGATTTTATTAATTTCAACAATCTTAACCTTGAAATGTACTTTAAAGAATTTTAATGTACTTTGTGTAAATAAAATGTAAATGTCAGTACAAGGTTTTGTTTACTAAGATAAACTGGCTATGGTACATCAGGTGAGTTGTTGGCTCACATTACTACTCACATTTGTACTCAAACTTCTCATCTAAAAACTGCTGCAGTTTTCATAGCATTTATTGAACATATAAAAACTGCTGCAGTTTTAGAGAGATACCTGCTTCTAAATAGGCAATGTAATAGGAATCTGTGTGTGTGTGTGTGTGTGTGTATTTTTGGCAGGAAAGCCCAGGAGGAAATGATCTCAGAGCTTCGGCAGCAAAAGTTTTATTTGGAGTCTCAGGCAGGCAAGCTGGAGGCCCAAAATGCCAAACTGGAGGAGCACCTGGAGAAGATGAGTCAGCAGGAGCAGACTAAGAGGACTCGTCTGTTGGAGTTGGAGAGTAGGCTGCGGGAGGTGAGGCAACAGGAAGCAGACTTGGCTCAAAATCTTTTAGCTCAAGATTAAGTTATTCACTTTAACTAGCACACAGTGTAGCCTTTCATTAATACTATACACAAAAGGGATTAAGGCAGCTGATTAGCTAGCAAGCTCAGATCCCTTTTAGATAAACTGCTAATTAAATACTGTAGGTCTTTAATGGCACCTCTACAAAATTGCTATTAGGATTGTGCACAAGCTGCATCTATTCAGCCAGTGGAGCAGACAGCCCTCACTTGAGACAGCAAGTGAGAACATGTTTAACCTTATGAAAATAAAGCAGGACATTGTTACATTGACTAGTTTACCTTTAAACTAGAGGTCAACCGATAGAGGATTTTGAAAGGCCAATATAATAACGATAGTGTGTAGCAGGGAAAAGTTGATAGCCGATTAATAGGCTGATATCACCCCATGCTAGTGAAATTAAATGTCAATGTGAATGAACAATCTTCGACTATATTGAAAAATGGATAACTGTTGAACTGAACATCTAAGTATAAGTATTTAATAAATAAATCTTGAACTTATCAAACTAACCATACAAAATCTAGATGGGAGCAATTTTTTGTGTTATTATTCTCCCTCAAAGTCAGTAAGGTGAAGTCTAACATTGATGCATTAAATTTAATTATAGACAAAGAAGAAAGCTGGTTGTTTTTTTTTTTGCATATTTCAGAAGTTTGACACTTAACTGTAAATATTAAATAATACATTAAATTAGATAGGACTTTTTAAAGTACATATTATTACTCCACCTCTCTGAGAAATGCACCATAAAACTCGTGAGCTATATATGCATGCAGTGTGAACCTATTCTATAAAAAGATGTTTTGACATAATTGAGACCCACAATGCCCCCTTTCTCCTGTTTGAGAGCTCTTACTCCCCTGGTGTGCTGTCTGCCAATGTTACTGGTGGATAACCTGCTGACTGGATGTCATAGCTCTACCTGCACTTAATCTTCCCCACTGAGACGTGAAACACAGATTGGCACTATTTGCTGGCCTTTCTGCACACTCACATACTAACACACATATTGTCCTCTCCCACACACAAATATCTACTTTCAGATGAGAGAAGCTAAATGCTACTGTAAATGTGTGCCTTGACTTTACATTGTTTTAGGGCTTTTTCCAGTTCAGTGTGTGCATTTGTTCTTTTAAAAAGCTTTTAAAAGTCTTGAATTATTTTATTTTTATTTCTTAACAAGTTTGCCAGTTTAAATCCAATTACCAGAGGTCTTAATTTTCACTCTGCACTATTAGGTTTCTCTGTGCTGTCCAAATTTTCTACTTACTAGTAGAGTTTGCATTTGTATTTCTATATCTGCTGGTTGAACTTGTGTCCTCTGACATTCAGTAATTATTCCTCTTTTGTTGTTTTTCTTAAACTGCCTATTAAGTTTGCATTACTTGCAATTAATTTTATACTTTTTAAGCTTTCTTTCATCACTTGGTCCTTTTTAAATTGGTTTCAAATTCATATCAATCATACCAGATGTGGGTCAATTGGTTTAAGCAGTTCTCTATGTTGATTTTAACCATTTTTTTTGGCTCCCTCAAAATTCTGAATCCCCCTGATGTTCTAAAACACCTACCATCTGGTACCCTGAGCAGAAAATTATATGCAAATACAATCTGTTTCAGGTCAGATTTTCACTGTGATTTCACACACAGCATTCACCCTAGTCCTGTTTCCTTGCAGATGGGCCTAGAACACGAGGAAGAGAAGCTGGAGATCAAGCGACAGGTGTCAGAATTGACCCTCTCCCTGCAGGAGCGCGAGTCCCAGATTAGCAGCCTGCAGGCCGCTCGTCTCGCCCTGGAGAGCCAGCTGCAGCAAGCAAAGACTGAGCTGGAGGAGACCACCGCTGAGGCTGAGGAGGAGATCACAGCCCTCAGGGTAAGAAAAAAAACATATAAGCACATACTGTATGTGTGCAATCAGAGTCATTCATTGAAATACAGGTGCACATACATTCAAATATATTGAGTTGTCTGCAATATGTATTGTGGATGCAGTCCAAAGGAAAACTATTTAAAATAATGCTGTCAGCATTGCATCATTCTTCATTTAATGTAGCAGTCGGGTGTGTTTGGTTTTTTGCTCTTCATTTTGTCTTGTTTCTCACAGAATCACAGAGACGAAATTCAGCGCAAGTTTGATGCCTTGAGAGACAGCTGCTCAGTAAGTAAAGCTTCCACAGCCTTTTGTCTCTGCTTTCCGCAGCAGCAGACCAATTTTCAACATGTTTCACAAGACCTTTGAATGTATAGTGATTCATGTTATACTCTAAAGCTCATAATAATTTCCCAAGTTTCTACATGGCAAATACAAGCGTCTTAGTGGTGGGATTTTGGAAGCAACTTCACTCTCTCTGTATGTTTTCAAAAGTGTCATTGTAAACCTGTGTATTTGCAGTAACCCAGCTGTGCTATTACTTGATATGATTCTCTCCTTGTGGCTTTTTTTGTCCAGTACCTAAAAATATCTGTTCACTTCCCATAAGCAAGGCTAACACCTCTCTCTACCTGTTGTCTCAGGTGATCACTGACCTGGAGGAGCAGCTAACACAGCTGAGTCAGGAGAATGCTGAGTTGAACCGCCAGAATTTCTACCTGTCCAAACAGCTTGATGAAGCATCAGATGAGAGGGAGGACCAGCTGCAGCTCAGCCAGGAAGTGGACAGGCTGAGGAGGGAGGTGGCCGATCGCGAGATGCACCTCAACAACCAGAAACAGGTAATTTATACACACACACACAACTGTTTGAAAGCTTGTAAATATTATTAACTGCATACCTACAGTACCTCATATTGGTAGATATAATGGAAAGTTGAAAATATTTTAAACATTTGAAACTTTTTCAGCGTGTTATGTTTCAGCTGGACACCAGACTGTAACACGTTGTGCTTTTGACCTTATTTATCTTCATGTTCCAGACCATAGATGTCATGAACTTTAAAGTCTTATAATACTGTGACTGTGACCTGTCACTGGAAATGCAGGAGAGACAACAATCACATGTTTTCGCCCAAAATCTGTGGAAGATGTTCTCCTCAGTCTTTCGTTTATTCCCTCAGAACATTGAGACACTGAAGACCACATGCAGCATGCTAGAGGAGCAGGTGGTGGAGCTTGAGTCCCTAAACGACGAGTTGCTGGAGAAGGAAAGGCAGTGGGAGGCTTGGAGAGGTGCCCTGGAAGACGAAAAAAGCCAAGCCGAGAGACGCACAAGAGACCTGCAGAGGCTGTTGGACAATGAGAAGCAGAACAGGTGACATATTGTACAAGCGTGAGCACATAAATATATGTACACTGTGTTAGTATACATGAGAATGTCTGCACAATGTTGTTTTAATATGTATTGCTATTGTAAGACTTGTTTTTGTGCTGGTCACAGGCTGCGTGCAGACCAGCGCAGCACTGAATCTCGCCAGGCAGTGGAACTGGCAGTCAAAGAGCACAAGGCTGAGATACTGGCCTTACAGCAGGCCTTGAAGGAGCAGAGACTGAAGGCTGAAAGTCTGTCTGATACTGTGAGTTACGAGTGCTAATGTGTCTTACGTATGATCTAACTTTAATCCCATTTGTTTTAATTCTGAGAGAGAAAATCGATTCTGTTTGTAATTATGGAATTCATCTTCTAAGGGCCGTCCACACAAAAAATGATATGATAACTGTAAAGATAACAATGTCAGCGTCCACACTGAACGCTAATGTTGTGTAAACAGTGGCGCCAAGCACGTGCTGTGCGCTCCAGCAGTGTCAGCAGTTTACCAGTCGTCTAATGGATATTTATGTCCTGTTAGTGCTGTACGTTGCACAGAGAAACAAAAAGAAAAACCCCAAATTCTTCAAAGACAAGAGAAGTTAAGTGTATCCAACACTTTCGAGAGATCATGTTTTTTGAAGACACATTTTATTCATACTTTCGTATGAGTCAACATCTATTTAATTATATCCTGGCAATAATGACAGAAGACATCAGTAAGGACAAAATGAGACCCCATCAGTGCCAAATACCAATTGGCAATATGTCTCAGGTAAAATTATGTTTTTTTATGTGTAATTTGCTGCCTAATATTACTTTATATCACATTTAATATGTTGTGTACGACAATAGCCAAGACTGAGTGATAAGAGTAGACTAAAAACTGTTTCCCAAATGCCATCAATTAGTTTACATAAAAGAGGTAGTTTCCAGTTAAAAACCAATGTTATGAGCACCGCATCTATGGGTTTTGATTGGCTGTCAGTGTTTCTGTCGTTCATTAAATAGCTCTGATAGAGATGCCCACAATATCGTTTGCAACTGTCGTTGTTGTGGTGTGAACTCAGTCAGTGTGGATGGCCCCTTAGTTGTGATGATTTAACATAAATTAATATTCTCTCACAGCTCAATGATCTGGAGAAGAAACACGCCATGCTGGAGATGAACGCACGCAGCTTACAGCAGAAACTGGAGACAGAGAGAGAACTGAAACAGAGGCTGATGGAGGAGGTACAAGTCAAACGCGACCACATAGAAACACACCTGTATTTATTACATTTAAGTAGCATTATTATTAGAAAAATTTAAACTAAGCCAACTGTTAAAAGAAAAGAATGTGAAATACTTTAATTTAAAGTACATTTCTTTAAACATTTGGCTAAAAATGGTCTCCTATTTGGGACGTCTGTTTGAGACACATCTTCTCTTAATTGAGTTAATTATATTTGCCTCCGTTCTGACACGTGGCTGATATTTAAATCAGATTTCCAAATTTAAATATCTGTGTGCTGGTGTTCCCACAGCAGGGGAAGCTGCAACAGCAGATGGACCTCCAAAAGAGCCACATATTCCGTCTGACCCAAGGCCTGCAGGACGCTCTGGACCAGACCGACATGCTCAAGACTGAGAGGACTGACCTGGAGTACCAGCTGGAGAATATACAGGTGCTCAATAAAATACCTTTGCAATTTAATGAAATACACCAGTCTCTATTTAGAGAGGGAGTCCTAGTTAGATGTGAGATTAGAGTGAATGATGTTGGCAAATAACAAGGTATCTCAGGGGAGACCAAGAGGAAGTATTCATGTGTTCTCAAAGGGAGTTCTTTTAAAGTTGTATTCAGATGAATTTCCTTCTCTGAAGATGTGTTTTCCTTCCTGTAGGCTGTATACTCCCATGAGAAGGTAAAGATGGAGGGGACCATCTCCCAGCAGACCAAACTCATTGATTTCCTGCAGGCCAAAATGGACCAGCCCACAAAGAAAAAGAAGGTCTGGGAAACATTTTATGATGACTTCAATCCAAATTAGAATGGCTTACTGTATATCTAAAAATATATGTATTGTTTTGTGCTTGCATGGTATTAGTAAACATCTTTCCTCTCTTTTACAGGGTATATTTGGGCGGCGTCGGGAGGATGTAGGCACCACGACTAACGGGGCACTGGCTCCACAGCCTCAGCCAGCAGTTCCCCTGCAGTATGGTGACATGAAACTTGCTTTGGAGAAGGAGCGCTCCAGGTGCGCAGAGCTGGAAGAGGCTCTGCAGAAGATGAGAATAGAGCTACGATCCCTCAGAGAAGAGGGTAAGTACTAGTGTTAGGTAGCACCAACACAGTTACAGCACCAGATATGAGACAGGCTTTATATTTGATGGCATTCTTTAGAAGCACAGAAATGAGATGGTACTCTGTAGCTGACCTTGGATTATCATACTTCCATAGAGAGTGGCAAAACCTTCTGCAATAACCTGAGTTTTTTTTTAATTTTTGTTGACACTGAGTCAGAGCTGTTGATTGAACTATGTTAATCATATTTTTTCATCGAAGCTCATGCCACTGTAAAGTCACTTCTGCCATCTGAGATTAGAAATGACAACCTAAGTCAGCTCAGGAAATCCTGTTTTGTGCCACCTCACTTTTATGTTCCCAGACATATTTTACCATAGCAGCATCCTGCTCCATTACCTATAAAGCCAGGTCCTATGGGATTAATTTAGTTTAACAGTCTGTTAGTGTTTTTTTTAATGGAGCCATACATTTCCAGCTTAATAGCTATTACTGATCTAATATTATGTTATTTCTTTGTGGTGATACAGCGGCTCATTTCAAAGCGCAGGAACATGTGGCTCCTTCGACGCCAGCCCAGGCTCGACATCAAATCCTCATGTCAGCCATTGTCAAATCCCCAGAGCATCAGCCCAATCCTAGTAGCCTGCTCAACCCCTCCACCCGCTGCAAGGAGACTTCCACACCTGAAGGTTAGTTACAGAGTCGAATTAACAAACACACAGGTAAACTCCCTGCTGCCCACAGAGGCCTGTACTAGGAAGCAGGATTTGTGGTTAGTGAGGTAACTTCAAGGTTAACCCTGGGTTTTCATGGTTATGATGGTGGTTTACTTTACAGGGGCATGTTATGTACAAGATGACAAATGAGTGCATATAAAGGCATGGCTTACAGACCAATCAGTCCTCTAGAAAATGTCGTTATCATTCATAGAAGATCCCTTGGATTTCTGGGCAAGGGTCGTGAGGTGTTGTGTGTAGGAGGGCCCCCTCCTGTCTTCATGTCATTTTTTTTCTTGTCAAAGCCATTTAAATGTGCTTTTGTATAACAATATCATCCTACAATACAGACTGATTGAAACGCTAAAGCCTTGTACTTGTTGTACTTTAAATATATAAATAGTACCGCTTTGAATTATTTTTTTGTTTGCTCCCAAGTCTTTTTCATGCCACCAGAGTTGCAGCTGAAAGAATAAAGCTAAGACTGTCATACACATCATAAGAATACATATAAGCAACACGCTAATTTAATGGAATGCAAATGTAATTATATTCAGATGTACCCATGCCCTAGTGATGGGGTAGGGATATTATAAGTCTATTTATTTACACATTCCCACAGTCTGCGATTTTTTTAGTTGTCCTTCCTGCATTTGACAGCTGGATCATTGCTGGATTACGTGTTTAACTTCTTCTTTTTTGTCTAATATTGTCATTTGCTCTTTTTTTGTAAAATATGCTGCTCTGCTGCCATATTTTACAATGTTTGCCAAGTTTACGATTGGTCATATGCTGCAAACTCCTCCCCTTTTATGTGAACGCTCATAGATACTTTGGGAAATCTTGGGTTAACGAGTTGATAACCAACTTTGTGTAACCACTTAGCAAGATTGTGATTTTTAGGTTTAGAAAGGGTATACTGGGTATGTTGAACTGACTTTGTAGTTCAGGCCTCTGCCCCTCAGGATCTCCTGTGTTGAAGTGGCACAGTTTCCCCAGAGGAGTTGTTCAATCTTATGCTATCAGTGCCAACAGACTTTCTGTTCACATATTTTGTTTATGTAGTGTGTTTTTGTGTGTGTTCTTTCTATGGTTTGTCTCATAAAGCAGGATAATGATGTTGAATTAAGTTGGATAACTGTGCTCAGTACATGTTAAACCTAGAGCTCGCTCTAAACCATGGTCTGGTTTTATTTACTGTGCGTTTATCCAGCTAACATTGTAATCCTGCTTGGGCCTGTCTCACAAAGTAAGAATAGTGGATTAGCCAGGTGACATTTTAATCCAAGCTTTCGCACTATCACAAAGTTAAATGAATTTTTATATGGGGTTGATCACCATGGAAACTGAATCTTTGCGCTATATATCATAGCTGGATGGCAGGTTCTGTGGATCATATCAAAACGTGTATCAGCACATCTCTAAATAACACACTATGACTCAGTGTAACTTGCTTTGTGATTCAGGCTCCTGAATGTGTTCGTTTACATTCACATAGCTATTGTTAGACTGCTCTCTCCCTTCTGTCTCTTTCTTGTTGTTCCTCACAGAAAAGAGGAGGGTCACCTTTGAAAGTAAGTTAGCAGTCACCAAAATGTGTTTCACATTCATGAGCTCATTCTCATGCATGTTGTGGACACACATACTCATATCATATAGTACACCTGTCTTATTGTTTCATTGTCAAGCTGATTGTAAACTGGCCAAAGATTTTATTCTTAAAGATCAAGTATGCTGAATTTTTTATTTTTTTTATATAGAATATGGTTACATAGGGAGCTTTTCACCGACAAACATTTTAATACATCCCATGGTCATTGACTGGCATAATCTGATTAGGACTGATTATATTAGTATACTTGAACATTGATATGCATATGCCTAATAACCTACTCTTAAAAATAGTTCTTTCATTGCTCAAATTGGCCCATGCTGCTTGAAAACACTCATAGACCTCTTGCTGACTTCTAAAGTGATTTAACAAAACATTTCAGTGTTGTATTTCTTTTTCAGTGACTCAAGCCTCTGCACCTCTTCTTCCTTTTTTGCAATGCAGAGTTTGGTCGTCGTGTGAAGGAGAGAATGCACCACAACATCCCTCATCGTTTCACTGTGGGCCTCAACATGAGGGCTGCCAAGTGTGCCGTCTGCCTGGACACTGTGCATTTTGGACGACAGGCTGCGACTTGTCTAGGTTTATATCACTGTAGCTGAATTTGAAGATACTTCAGAGAGACACATTAATTGACCAGCCTTAGCAAACACACCAGGAATAGTTCTTGTTGTATGTCCATGACATTAGTCTCTGACATAGTGGACTCAGATTTGTCTCTCTTTTTTCTCGCTATCATTAAAATCCCAACTGTTATGAATTCTTAAAAAGAAGATATGCAATTTCATATTCCAAAAGCAACAGTGTAAAAAGAAGTGTAAAATCACATTAACAGTTTCCTCTTGTCATTGTCAGTTATTGCGATAACAGTAATTACAATTCTTATTACTATTTGTATATAATTTTATTGCGATAACCCCCTACTATTCTGTGCTTTTGCTCTTTCAAACATGAGTCTTAGAAAGTTTCTTAACATTGCAATATTAACCCCCATATTAGTGAGAATTCATTGATAAACTCAAACTAGCATTTTTTTTTTCACCCCCCTCTCTTTTGTTGTGTTTTAGAGTGTCACACCCTGTGCCACCCTAAATGCTCACCATGTCTTCCGGCCACCTGCGGTCTGCCCGCTGAGTATGCCACTCACTTTTCAGAGGCTTTGTGCCGAGAAAAGGCGAACTCTCCTGCACTTCAGGTCAAAGAGGCCAGTGGGCATGTTCGCTTAGAGGGATGGATGAAGCAGCCTAGGTAACCTCAGACCTCAGTCGCTTACCACCATACTGACCGTCTACCATGTTTTTTTTTCACAGCTTTAACAGTGGCGTGCGTTTGTGTTTGCTCACACAGAAATGGCAAACGTGGTCAGCAGGGATGGGAGAGGAAATATGTGGTGCTTGATGGAACCAAAGTGTCCATCTATGATACTGAGCCCAGAGAAGGTCAGTACTTTTATTAATGGCTGTATACATTTTAAACTTGACAGAAAACATCACTAATCTATTCCTTAATAAGAGAGTTTGTAATCAATTTACTCTTTATATTACATGTATATCAATACAATAGTATCCAATAAAAAAAAACAATGTGGTGTTTGTCTTTTAGACTGTATAAAAGTTGAGGAGGAGTTTGAGCTCTATCTGCCTGATGGGGAGGTCACTGTTCATGGAGCTGTTGGAGCCTCGGAGCTCATCAACACTGCCAAGTCAGGTAGTGGATCAATACCACCTAATCCTGCTACACTGAGCCTATTGCAGCTGTTTAACTGTGCCATCCTCTCCCCAAATTTTAGATTAGACCCACATATCCCATCTATACTCAGCAAAATGTTGACATTTCATGCTCAGCTGTAAAAGCTGTTGATAAGATAGTCATCCAATCCGTCTTTCTGTATGTGTACGCAGACATCCCATATGTGCTGAAGCTGGAGTCGCATCCCCACACCACCTGCTGGCCAGGCCAGTCCCTCTACTTCATGGCTCCCAGCTTTCCTGACAAGCAGCGCTGGGTGGCTGTGCTGGAGTCTGTGGTGGCTGGTAGCCGCGGATCTAGAGACAAAGTGGATGGTGATGCTGTAAGTATAGTGCGTGTATTTATTTTTTTATTTTGCTTATGTTGGTCCTGATTGGGTTCAAAATTTGAGTTCTCCTATCAGATGTGTAAGAAAGACAGACCTTTTTTTTAGAAGACGAGCTCAATTTTTATTCACATTTCTAATAGTAACTTTATCCAAATGGGCTGTATTGTTTGGTGTGAAATCTGGGTAAAATATATTGAATTCCTCCATTGAACATCAGTCAGTGCCTTCACTTCTTTTTCTCTCCCTCCCTCTTCTTTCTCTCTCTGCATGTTCTCCACATCCTCGTCTCCTATTTGTGTGTTGTCATCGTCTTTATTGATGTGATTATACTGTGCGTTTGTATCCCCATTCAACTCGGTTATGTGGATCATATTATAGGCAGGTGTTGCTAAAAGACAGAAGAACCTATCCCCTCTGGTTCAGGTACAGTAAGCTGCACGAACGCTTGGGCTTCAGTTGACTGACCGGCTGAGCATGCAGTAGCTGTACACACCTACGCATACAGCACTGATGGTGTTCAATGCAGGTCAACACAGTTCTAGGCTGAGTTACTGAGTAGGTTCCATGGTAGGAACTGCCTTGTGAAAAACAGCTGCATTCAGTTGTCACACACACACACACACACACACCACACACCATACACTCTTAAAGTTAGATGCATGGATGTGAATAGGCACTGCTGTGCACCTCTGGCCTTGTGTCATATGCTATGTCATGCATGCTTCTGCAAGAGCCATGCACTGCTACTTCAGTCTGCAGGCTTCTGCTTTTAGTGTGTGTGTTTATTGCTGTTTTTGAAGCAATTTCCCATTTCTCTTACATTCTTTGATAAATGACCTTTGGAAATAGCAGAACACTCTACAGGGCCAAAACTATATGAACACCCTCTGACCATTACACCTGTAACTGATTGCTGAACGTCAAATTGACTCTTTGCTAAGCGCTGCCTCTTCAGTGGTTGTAGCCCAAAACAGGTTAAAAAGATAAATAAAGATGGAAGCGAAAGCCTACAGAACACAGTGTATAAATGAACCACCACATCACCTGGCGATCGAGACAGAAGACAATTAAATTGAAAAAAATTGACATCTTTGTTATTCTAACAATCGTCAATTCTCGTTTCGTCATAATAAACCCTTAATCCACTGCATTAATGTGAAAATATTCTGGCTCTACATGTTGTTTCCCCCTGCTGCTTCTCTGATGTCCGCCCTCCCTCTCACTCCCCTCCCAATATTTTCACGTCTACCTGAGTGAATTAAGGGTTTATTTCCACCCAACCAGTGATTGTTGGAACAGTGGAAAGATGAGCCAAGTTTGTTTTGGTGAGTTTTATTTTGTTTCTGTCAGGTTTGGATGATTGTAAAAGTGTTATTTATGTATTTCAATGGAGTCTGGTTGATTTGGTGAGAGCGACATACCAGATGTTTCTGATTAAACAAAAACGATTTTTGATCTTCAATGAAAAGTTCTATCTCTGTAGGGATCTTTTCTGTAATGTTGTCAGACAATTAGAATAGCAACCTGAGCATGTCAGTGGAAAAAATGCATATGAAGTGGTCATACTTTGATGATCAAAGTTACCCAAAAGGATTACATTGCAGCCTGTGTCACGGTTCAAAAATGTGTCACCCATTAAGCAGGACAGTTTTTTTTATACATTGATACAAAAAATGAAAAACCAAAATCGGCATGTGTGTATACCTTCAATATACCTACAGTAGCTAGCATAGTATAGAAGTGCTAATTAATGATTAATTTAACAAATTAAAAGAAATGTATATCTCCATCCAAACTCTCCAGTGAACGAGTATCGCTATTACACGGCGCCCCAGGCACAGAGTTTAACCATGAGTAGCTTGAAATCCACAAAACCAGCCTGAAAATGAAGAAAATCACAAACGATTGCATCACAGTCTACGGAGCACAGGCATATAGTTGTTGGACCCTGTTCGGAGGTGGTCGATGCAACGCTAAGATTAGCCAGTCTGCGTTTGAGGGACGGGAGGAGCGAAAGGTCAATTCCAAAAATTTGGGATTTTGAATGTTGAATCTTTTCCATTTCTAAAATAAGGGCATTATAGGCTCCACATTTCTGGGAAAGCTTTTTGCAAACTTGTATTCATCCCAAAGTTGTTTTATGTGGGTTTAGGGCCCTGTGAAAACCAGATGGGTAAGTAACTGGGAAAACCATTTCTGTGCACAATGGCATCTTCATTTTGTCACAGGATTCAAGGAATTTATTGACATATACACCAAAATGCCACCCGTTCATTTCCATACAATGAAAAATTTGTGCTCTGGCTGCTCTCCAATCAGCAGTTTTTGACATTTTAGAAGCACTGTTGTTGAAAAATTCCAGACAATACCTGTCCCAAACTAAAAATAGTGTGGGGGGGGGGGTGTTATGTTGTCTTTAGAGAAAAGATGTATTTTCATTGGTCACTGGTGCAGACATCCTCAGCTTACATGTGAATTTAATTTATTAATAGTGAAGGATGAATTCACTAATTTAGATAACAGAAATCTCTGTTTGAGTTGGTAACGGCTTTCACACTGTCATCCTTGCTGGATCACCTTTTCTTACACTAAAGCAACTGATTTGTGGAACATGTGCCTAACCCACCCCATCCCTCTACTCAGTCTCTCTCTCTTTCTGCTTCTTATCTTAATAGAAACTTCTGGGAAATTCTCTGCTGAAGCTGGAGGGTGATGACCGTTTGGACATCAACTGCACACTGCCTCTTACTGACCAGGTACGTGGAGAAAGCTTTGTACCAACAACAGGAACGTAATTATGACTTTTTATGCTTTTGCTATGTCCTTCCAAAGTAATGTAAAATGAGTAAGCCAGTAGTGTGCCAGTAGTCTTTCTGACTGATAAAGCATTCTGCTACATGTTTCACATGTTAAGCTTTTATGATCTACCTTATACTTTCCCTCAGATCGTGTTGGTCGGCTCTGAGGAGGGTTTGTATGCTCTAAACGTCATTAAGAACTCTTTGACCCACATCCCTGGGCTGGCCTCCGTCTTCCAGATCCAGATCCTGAAGGTGCTCGATAAGCTGCTGATGATCACTGGTCAGTGACTGGTATTAAATCAAGGCCATTATATTCAATTATAATTCAGTAATTTTAGTTATCTTATGTCAGTGCAAGCTAGTATTTATAAACTGTACCAGTATTTTTTTCTGTAATTATTATTCTTGACACAACTATTTGATAAATTAGTTGTTCTGAAAATGGGACCTAGAGGGTAAATCTATCTTTTTCTGCTGTCCCAATAAATCAGATAATCTTTATATTTAAATGAACTGCAATAGAGAATCATATGATATTGTATCGTATGGATTAGTCTTTCAGAGACCTTTGGCGGGGGATAACCGTGTGAGTGTAGTGAAATAAACAACAGATTTCTTCTGTTTCTGGTGTGTTTGCTTTGTCATCCAGGAGAGGACAGGGCCTTGTGTCTGGTGGAGATCAAGAAGGTGAAACAGTCTTTGTCGCAGTCCCATCTCCCAGCTCAGCCTGACCTCAACCCCTTCATCTTTGAAACAGTCAAGGGATGCCACCTCTTCTCCTCTGGGAAGGTGGGTTGGTTTGTTGTTGTTGTTGTTGCTGTTGTTACTTATACAGAGAAAAATCCTTCTTGTTACACTGTTATTTAGTCAGAGTTGATGAGCTTACCATCTCACTAATAGCTTAGCAGCGAGCTGTCCTGATTGCAGTGTTGATTTTTCTTTACAGATTGATAATGGGACCTGTATCTGTGCTGCTATGCCCAATAAGATTACAATTCTGCGACATAATGAAAGCCTGAACAAGTTCTGCATCAGAAAGGTGGGTGAGCCTGAAAGATTAATAAAAGAATGATAATGCCACCAACGAAAGGCAGCATTTTGTTTTGCTTTAGGTAGTAATGAGTTTGAAAAAAGAGGTTGAACTTTTGTTTGTATTTGCAGGAGATTGAGACATCAGAGCCCTGTAGCTGTATCCACTTCACTGGCTACAGTATCATTATTGGGACCAACAAGTTCTATGAGATTGAGATGAAGCAGTATGTGCTGGAAGGTAGGTCAGCTCCCACTGATTTATTCATACAAATCCTGTGCTTTTTACAATTATATTTTCTGTCAAACAGATGGTGTTGCAAGCGAGTCTACACAACTGTGTTTCTGTTGGTGTGAGATTTCAACATTCACACCCAACAAGCTGACTGACATCTCTATAAATTCTTTGTACAGAGTTCCTGGATAAAAATGACGTGACTCTAGCTTCAGCTGTCTTCGCCGCATCCTCCCACAGCTTCCCCATCTCCATCATCCAGGTCACCACAGCTCCACAGAAAGACGAATACCTGCTCTGTTTCCATGGTTAGACTTTTATTTTATGTCTGTGTGGGCACACATGTATACTACATTGTGTATGCAGTTAAGCATGTCAATACTTACCAGTGAAGATTCCAAAAAATTTTGTTTTCTATGTCTCATTTCTGACAACTTCACTATTAAAATCTTCAAGCAGGCAGATTTGTTACGATTCCTGTTATTTTTCTTGTAGAGTTTGGTGTGTTTGTGGATGCATACGGCCGCAGAAGCAGAACTGATGATATCAAATGGAGCCGTCTGCCTCTCTCATTCGGTTAGTGTGAATTCCAATTTCTTCTACGTCACTTTCAAAATGTCTTTCTGTCTTTAATGGTCAATATATAATTTATGATATGATATTAAATTTATTTTTGGTATTTCAGCCTATAGAGAACCTTACCTGTTTGTGACCTACTTCAACTCTCTGGATGTTATTGAAATTCTGGGACATGCTGCTCTGGGGTAAATTTGCCTTCTGCTTTTTGTCAGTACCAGTGCTTCAGTTAGAGATTAGGCTAATTAGTTTCTTCCTGTAGTCATCATTTTATGGATTTTTCTTAGCATCATTGTATATTGTAGTGATTGAGTTGTTTATTTCCCATTACTACCAGGGCTCAGCCACCTTGACAAGAATAATCTATTTCAATAACTGCTGTTTCAAAGGATACAGTGTGTGTGTAATGTTCTCATATCATTCCAGGCCCCACTCATATGCACACCTGGATATCCCAAATCCACGCTACCTTGGCCCAGCCATCTCCTCTGGGGCCATCTACCTGGCCTCTTCCTACCAGAACAAACTGCGTGTCATTTGCTGCAAGGGCAACCTGGTTCAGAGCCAAGAAGGTTTAGGAGACCTGCAGCGGAACGGCTCCGGACGCAGGTGAGGACATACACTAGTTGTTATACCTGCTTCATGTCAAACTCACTGTACTGTAAATTAACTCATTTGTAAAATTACACTTGCCGAATTCCCAAAATAATGCTCATTTAATACACTTACATGCACATACTGTATTACATTACATTGACACTAGTATTGACAAACTCCTAACAAAAGCCATCCCTACTCATGATGTCATCATCCCTTTGACTTACATTTCCTATTTTATTTTTATATAATGTTACTGTATATAGAGGACCAATGTAATGTGGCAAATTAATAAATAAATTAAATGCCCAAATACATTCACACAAATAAATGAATGAATAAATTAACAAAATGCACAAATAAATTGTATCTCTAATCCATAACTCTGTTAATTTTAATTTATTTAATTGGCCAATCAGAAGTTTAGGACAAGGTTAAATTGACATCTGTATTATTTACATATTGGTAAATAAATTATACAATGCCTTCATTTGTCTACTGAAGGAAAATACAACAGATGACCATTTAGAGGAAAGTCTGCTGAGTGGAAATAAACTCTGCTAAAGACAAATAAATCAGGAGGTGAAAGTAAAAACTTTAATGTATTTTATTGTTGATTTCTTATTGTTGAGAATTATTCATTCATTAATCTTGTGGTGAAGTTTGGTCCAACCTGATATTCGTGCACTGGTGTGGTTGAAGGGTCAATGGGACTAGCTGGCACTGCTGGGCACAGGTTAGCATCCACAGGTGGTGATAGTTAAATTTTGGCCTTTTGTTTTTTGATATCGTTATGAAACAGAAGCATAACACAGTGTCATTTTAATCTTTACAGGAGGAAGAGTTCATTTTTTATCTGTAACAAATCCTGAGGTATGTCTTTTCAAAATGACTTTTTGAAACTCCTCCTGTCCAATGTAGAAAGGAAATTGTTAAATAAAGACTGTCTTTCTGCTTTTACATCCTGAGACTGGTCTTTTACAATTTGAAGCTCACTAATAACTGAGCCTTTTTTACTCACTGTACTGATTTTGAAAACTGGTTTTGCAAGCCAGTCAAACCTTTTGGTCTTGAGTTGTTGTCAGCCGCTGACTCTATTCTTATTTAGAAAACCAAATCGAGTCGGTGGGTTCAGTCTCTTCTAATTATGAATAACAGTGGAGAGCTACAGCTTATCAAATGAGCTTAATGGTGAGTTCATCATCCTCACCACATCTGTTGACTGACCTGACTTTGCCAAGTAAAGCCCATGACCCTTAAAATACCTTTTCCTTTGACAATGCTACCTGCCAGTCTTTATGCCTCGGTTCCTCCTCAACAGCCCTAACAAGCGCGGGCCTCCTTCCTACAACGAGCACATCTCTAAAAGGCTGGCAGCCAATCCCCTAGTTCACGGAGATCCTGGCACACCTCACCGCTACCGAGAGGCCCGCACAGAGTTTCGAAGGGACAAGTCCCCTAGCCATCCACTGGAGAGAGAGAAGTCTCCTGGCAGAATGCTGGAGAGTCGGATGGTGGGGTCTCCAGGCAGGGCCATGGCTGACCCCCGGTTAGAGCGCTCCCCAGGCAGGGCCATGGCAGACCCTCGAATGGACCGCTCTCCTGGCCGGATGATGGATGTCCGTAGGGAGAGATCCCCCGGACGATTTGAAGAGCGTCAAAGGCTTCATACAGGCTCTGGACGCACACCAATAAATCCTGTTAACAAGGTTTGTCAATCATTTTTGTTGATTTTTACTTTTTGCAGTTCCTGTATGCAGATGATACACTACTGTTCAACTACTCAATTACAACACTTGATTTTAGGCATGCTAGTGGCTCTAGAGGTGGCAATGTAAGTCAGTTGGCCCATACTGAAATATCAGAACAAGTATTTGCTGAATATCCATGAAATTTTGTTAAGACATTTGTGGTCTCTAGAAGATAAATTCTAATGACTTGATTGTGATTCCCTGACTTTTTGTCTTGCGCTACTAGTATGTTAACATTTTTCTCTTTATAGACATGTTTTCACATAATTGTCATGAAATTTAGGACATGTATTTAGGTTGCCTAGATGAGGAATACAAGTGACTTACGTACTTACTCACCTTACTTTTCCTGTAGCGCAACCAGTATGTTGACTCGTTGAAATTTGTTAGATATTCAAGGTCCGTGTAGGATAAATTTTAATAACCTTGGTGATTGCCTGACCTTTTAATCTAGGTCATGTCTAATTTTAGTTTGTCAGGATACTAATGACGCTAATTAGCATGCTAAGCTGGTGAACTTGGTAATTATTACCTATTAAACAGCAGCATGTTAGCATTTATTTTAGCATGTAGCTCAAAGGCATGTTAATGTGTCTCTCAGTCTTTTTGTGATGTTTTGATGTTTTTGTATGTTTTGGTTCCAGTTTTCAATGAACATGTTTCATTATAACAATCTAACTGCAGTCTATGCATGTGTATGTATTAACCTGACTTACTGCGTTTGACTTTATCCTACAGGTATGGGACCAGTCGTCTGTTTGAGAGACAGCAGAGCCACATACTCGGCTTTGGAAAAGGAAAGAAGGGAACAGAACCAGTGAGAACATCACCGACTCATGATGAAACACTGCCAGACATTCGTTTTACCTGACATCTAAGCTGACAAACCCACAAAAAAAACAACTGTAGCTGTCAGACCAGAGAGAGAAAGAGAAACTTAAATAGATGTCATTAGAATCAGGTTATTTTTCTCAAAGAACTGACCCGAGTCAATATAGGTGAACAAAATGCCATATTAAACAACTTTTTGAGCAGGGTTTTTTGAGACATAATTCAGTATGTGCTCTTTACTCTGAGAAGGTATTAGTAATTTGATTTGTTTTCTTCCTCTAAAACAAAATCTGAGTTAACAGTTCTCAACTTTAGACCGTGACTCTGTGGGTTTTGCTAGTTTCAGTTAACTCCAGACAGTAGTGACTTTGGTAAATAAGCACAGCTGTAGCAACTTTATCTTACAAGTCAATGCCTGAATATTTACACAGTCAGTCACTAGTGACAATGGCAGAGGTTCCTTCAAAGTAGTATTAATACATCTGGCCCTTTTCCTCGCTCAGCTTTGTCTACAGTAGCTGCAGATCTGGGCAGGAGAGTACTGTACAGCTAATAGCATTTCTGGCTCCATCCCTGCGTTGACGTGTCTACACACAATCATTATCAGCTAATTACAATCATTCTCTGCTAACCTTCGTCTTCTGTGGAGACTGTGGTTAGTTACAGTGACAGTACTTGGTTGGAGCACAAACAAATTTAAATAAAATTCAAATAAATGAACCCTCTCTGCCCTGTAGCTCCACACATGAATGATTGTCTGCCCCTAGATAGGTCGACACTAAAACTGCACTACCCACAATCCTCAGCAGGCCTTTCTAATCCTTCAGCGAGCTATCTGACTGTAAATAGACAAGACATAATTTTATATATATTGAGATGGAATTTCAAGGCTGGATAAGCCATGTCTATTTTTGTTAAAGAAAAACGTGATTCCGTGTCCTCTTGAATGTCCAATGAGTATTATTTTAATATGTCCAAACATTCTTTACAAGTGAGTGATTGTATTTGGATCCAATACGTGTATGCACTTCCATCTGTCAAAGGCAAAACCTCAGTGCTGAACTATATGACAGGAGGGGAAAAAAGATCATGTTTGAAGCTTACAACATAGTTCTTGAGCATTTCTTTTTGTACAATATCCCTTATATTGTATATAACCCAAAAAGTGTTCAAGGTGAAGATGAAAATAATCATGGTTTTTTTCCTGATTCGTAAATGGCATGGATATGTATATCTGAAATGAATTGGAGTGTTGTCTTCTGCTTCTGCCTCCTTTGGTTTATATTTTTATTCCATGATTTAACAATGAAGCACGTGAATGACATCTCCTTAATTGTAACTATAACCTATTTGCACAGTAAATTCATATGATTATAAATCTATTTCCTTTATTAAGACACACTTGGCAAGTTAAACAGCCAGTCCAACGTTAAAAGACACTCAAATCCATTCAGATATTTTGGCACTCATCGTCAAAGTGCTTGCACTTAACTAAGCTGATTCTATTTCTATTTTCATAACCCAGCTGGCCGTCACACTACACATCACAATTTGATTCATGGAAATAGAATATTTTTGTTATTAGTCTATATATTCATGAGAGGCCATATTTTAACTTGCCCAGTGAGTCTGGTAACAGTAGGGCGCTCAATAGGAAGATGTTTACTCAACTCTCTGAATCCACTGTTGGTGTTTTTAGACGTAAAAATCTTCCTGAATGTATTTAAGCCAAGAAGATGGAACTGATTCATTGGTCACATATGTTCAACAAAAAGCACCCAGTGCTACAGATTGCACAGGACTCTATACAACAAGGGTTACTCATCCTGCTTTATTTTTCTATCCTTTTTCATTTGCTTCTTTTCACATGATGCTGAATCATAATGCCGTAACGCTTGATATGATATTGATGTCTGCTAACAAATGTTTTATTAGCGTTCACTGTAGAGATTTTGTCACAGAATATTAAATATTATAACCATCTTTTACTTCTACTTTACCTCTCTATGTTGTGCTTTTGTGCCTATGAAGAAACGAAATCCTTTGTTTTGTCATTATAAATTACAGACACAAAAGAGAAAAACAGTCGTATTCGAAGCCCTTTTAACCTCGTGTTGTCTACTCACCACTCACCCTTGAGGCTGCCAGTGAAATGACCATTTGTCCACTTCCATTGTGTTGGAGGAGGTTAGTCTATTTATAGGTTTCTGATCCCAGTGCTCAGCCAATGCGACGATTGCCTGCCATTCCAGTCGTGGTAGCTGCAGTGGCCACTTGGATCAGACACTGCGAGGAGCTGAAGGAGAAAAAGGTCTCAACAATAGCATCTGCTCCATCGGTTAACAATAACTCTTCTAAATCTGAGCTCCATGTATGCACACTGCTGTGAGATGACACCACTGACATCTGCTGATAGTTCATCAACGGCGTTTTACGTGACAGGGAGTGGACTGAGTGCTGGGAGGCTTTCAGCACCTCTCTTTATATAGATCAGCCACTCCTGGCCTCACCTCCTAATCTCGGCCCATTCAGCTCATTTTCACAGACTGTCACTTTTCTTGACCTGGGAGCCACAAGTGACACTGCATGACTTGTTAATGGCGTGGAGAGACATACTGCATTGTAAGGATGTGTTCAGTGTCAGCAGTGTTGAACTTGAGTATGTCGCACCTACTGCTGTTGACAATGTTGAGCTATAGTTTCACAAGCTCTTTAAAGCTAACACCAGTGTAGTCTGCAAAGTAGATCCAAGACTTCCTTTAATGCAACTTCCTCCTTTGCCCCTTTTATTATGGTAATAAACAGCTTTTTTTCATGTACAGGCTCCAGTAGAGAAGTAGCCAATGGAGGTTGAGGAAGTTTCCAGTCACACATTTCATTGGCATGAATGTCTGTCAGTGAATTTACCTTTAATGAATAAATGAGCTCTCATGAATAGTGTAGTATACGTGCTATGCCATACGGTATTATGCCAATGGCAGGGAAAGGTAAGCCGGTGCCAATCATGTGAAAAAGCATGCGAGAAATGTGACTAAGGTTGGTGGTGACACAGTCCTGACAGGTTAATAAATTACACAATGAGCTGGTGATTTTAACACTCTCCCTCATCTTGTCTTGTATCCAGTGAGGACAATAAAAGTATGATACACAGATCAAAATATTAAGTCGAAAGCTGCTAAACAATTTGTCGGTCACAGTAGGTAAATTCACTCTCAATTCTCGAGCTTTGACAGCTCAGATCTTCAACTTTTGTGCGTCAAAGTTTCAAATACGATTGTTTTATCTTGTTATCTGTTGGACTGGTAAATTGTTTATCTGTGAACTACATAAAGTACAGAATATAGTATATGTTCATTAATTTCTTATTTTGCTGCAAAATGCATTCATTAATCAATCAAAGGACTTAATCAAAGTACATCAACACCAGTCACATCATGGTGTCCAAGTTATATTTAATGTATTGAATATATTAAGTGCCTTAGGTGGGGGCAGACCTTTCCTAATTTTCAGCGTACACCTAGTCTTAGCATTGCCTTTGAGTTTTTACTGGATCACCCAATTCAAACCCAACTCAGCTGTGACTGAATGGTCATACTTAGCTGTTTTAAAATACACAATTTAGATGGGGTTTAATCACATTTCTTAAATTCTGTTCAAAAAAGTTTTAATAGACTGCTCTAGTGAGTAGCTCCAAGGGCAAACAACTGGTCAGCTGGAGGAACCTGCCTGATTTCAACAAATTTGTGACTTTATCTCATCTGTGGTGGCAGTAACACCCACATTCTGACAAAATAAAAAGAGACTGTAGACTTTAAAACCAGTCCAGACGATTTCATTTTCTGTCTTTTGTCTTGAATTTCTAACATCACTTTCATTGAGTTGAAAGCCTGGTTGTCTGTGGTTCAGATGGCGATCTGTGGATGGAGGGTAGTTTGAAGTGATTAACTGCTTTAACCTTCAGTCTGTTCTTGATATTCTAAACCAATTATTCCAATCTCTTTGTCCACTGTCAGTCCGGATGGCACGGGGTGAGTGGCCACTAAATTGGGTGTGTGTGTTCGACCACACAATACAGTGTGTGCTGTATGAAACATCATTTACCTGTCACTTCCAAAAGTGGACATAGTTTATAAATATCATCCAGTAGAGCTGAGGGTTGGGGTTACAAAAGGCTACCCACAATCTCCCCATTGTTCACTGGCATCATTGTTGGACTGACCTCCCAGCTGCTCAGCCATGGTAAGCCTGTGTGTGTGTGTGTGTGAGAGGGAGAGAGAGAATGCCCTTTGTTGGCGGAAGGACAAATATGGTGGTTTTTTCGTTTTTTTTAATAGCTTCAAGTAAGCTAACTTTATTTGAGTGCAATCATCTTGCACTCAAATATAATTAAAAACTACAGGCATTTAATATTTCTCAACATTTCCTGTAATATGTACAGGCTACGTTTAATGCATCCAAAATTACAAACATTTAATTTTTCAAGGAAAATGAAAATTGATATTTGACTTACTAAAGGATACTATGATAAATGCCAAATAGTTACTGGCTTAGCTGGTCAACTCAATTTCTTTTTTTGCAGATTTTAATATTCTAAGCATAAAGTTTATGCACATGTTTTATTGCTGGGAAGTATTTCCCAATTTTTAACCACAATTTTCTGTGATTCAGCCACAAAATCCCTTTTATTTATATTGTCTGACATTAGCTTTACTTAAACTGATGTATACTGTCTGCATCAACTCTCCTCTCCTTGTGCCAAAAGGCCCCCAAGAAAGCCAAGAAGAGGACCGCAGAGGGAGCCAACTCCAACGTGTTCTCCATGTTTGAGCAGGCTCAGATCCAGGAATTTAAAGAGGCGAGAGCTGCTCAACCAATTTTTTTTTTTTTTTTTTTGCTGATTTACATTTAGCTGAGGACGACATGAGGATTGTGGAAACAGTGTATGAATATGCATGTTGAATCACCATGTAGAGCATAATGGTCAAAGTGTTTCTTGTCTTTACAATACACAGCAGCACATACAGACGCTCTTCTTCCCTCTACATCCTCTGTCTTTCCATTTCCATTGTTCATCGTTGTAGTATGTCCACCTGTCTATTTTCCTGCCTCTGGCTTGGCAGCTAGTGAGGCTTGTGGTATGCTGGTATGAGAGTCAACGCTGCCCAGACCTCCAGCCTGTGTCATCAGTGATTAGGCTGCAGATAAACTGCTGGGCATGCCCTGGATGCCGGGCTAAACCCTGGGGTGGGGGCTCGCAAGTTATAAATACTTAATAGCGTTCACCTATAAGGAGGGCACACAAAATATTCAAGAGAATTAAAGAAATCTAAAAGTTTGTGACAGCGATTGGGTTTTTTTTTTCTGAGACAAGCTCAAATGCATGTGGCTGCAATCTCGTAACACCTACTCATTTTTATTTACATTTCATCCTATCCTATGCTAAATATAATTATCTGTAAATATGTTCTATGTGTGTAGCACGAGGGGACTACTACTTGGCAGAGAGACTCATGTATATGTACTGTCCTGTGCACTGACTTCAGGCCTTCACTATCATGGACCAGAACAGAGACGGCTTCATCGACAAGAATGATCTGAGGGATACTTTTGCTGCTCTTGGTAAGTTGACATCACCTGCATTCAGCCTTGCGTGTTTATGTGAGTTGATTAGTTTTTATTGTGGTCGGTGTGGTTGCAGAAAAAAAAAAAAAGACCAGTCATTGAGAAATAGCCATGACTTAAGGTCCATATTTTTCATGCAACTGCTTAATCTTCTTGTGTTGTAAGCTCATGTTGGATGTTTGCCACCATAGGACGTCTCAACGTGAAACAGGAAGAGATTGATGAGATGCTCAAAGAGGCTCCTGGTCCGATCAACTTTACCATCTTCCTCACCATGTTTGGTGAGAAGCTGAAAGGTAAAAGACATACGTGCTAAAGATAAACATCACACAAACGTAATTCGAGTTCTGCAAATAGAGTATGAACTTAAATACATCTGTGGAATTGAACCGACTGTTTTATTGCATCTAGGTGCCGATCCGGAGGAGACCATTCTCAACGCATTTAAAGTCTTCGACCCGGAGGGGAAAGGGGTGCTGAGGAAGGACTAGTAAGTGATGTAACACACTCCACTCCTCACACCATGTCAATTTGCAATATGAAAATTCCAGGGGTGTTATGTAAGCGTTCACTCATTTTATGACTGTGTATGAGTCTGGATTCAGTGGTATGACTCCACACAACGTAAAGCCATTATGATGCTGGTGTGAACACAGGACTCGTCATGTCATAATGTTTTTGTTTTTTTTTCTGTTCAGTGTGACACAGATGTTAACAACACAAGCAGACCGATTCTCCCCTGAAGAGGTACACTGTACTCCTTTTACACGGACGGAATAATAGTCATCATAACAACCGTGTACATCCTCATCACAAACATTTCATTGTGAATCATCATCACGCCTTTTCAATGCACACTGAGCTATGTGTTGTCTTTGTGAAAGGTGCAAAGCTCTGATAAAAGTGATGGTAAGATCTGTCTTTTTTTGTTGGTTAGATGGAGCAGATGTTCACTGCCTTCCCCCCAGATGTGGCCGGGAACCTGGACTACAAGAACCTGGTTCACATCATTACTCACGGAGAGGAAAAGGACCAGGAGTGAAACTTTTTGCCATAGAAAGTCCGTCTTTTGCCTGTACATGACTTGAAACTGGCCCACTGCCCTTGAAGGAGATATGGACTATGGTGTATGTAGACATCTTTGTTAGCTGCATTGTCTCTGTACGGTGCTCACTCGAGAGCACAAGAGGATCAAGGCAAAATGTTCTCTTCCAGGCCCCATAAACGCACAATTCAACAGCATTGACATAGTTAGCCCTCTGAGCGTTTTTCAGCGTTCAGCCGAGACTAATTAAATTATTTTTTCCTTATCATTTTGTACACTCAAAACCACTTAGATCTGTGCCTGTTTGTCTAATAAAAGTTTTCAAAGACAGATACCAGCCTCTCATTCTGATGTTGAAACATTTTATCATGACGAGGAAGTGGGTGGGTGGGTGGAGGTAAAGAGATGAAGCAAAAGAGGTTATATTGCTGAGTGGTGATCATGTGTTTATAGGATCATCAAATTACTGCTTAACACATGGCTCTACCAGCTTGTCTTTTAATTCCATGTTCGGTAGTGAGTGTGTGTGTGTATGTGACAATAGCCGATGTGCAGTTGGCGTGTGTGTGTGTGTGCCCGTGTGTGCGCATTGACATGTTTGGCTACTGAAACAGGACTTTAGTGAGACAAAGCTCTGTTATTTTAGTGCTGCGATGATGTGAGGGTAATGCTATACTGGGGAGTTTGGACAACAGGCACACAATAGGATGCCACCAAGTGATACTTACCACCCTCGCCTACCCTACTTGCTAGACCTTGGCGGGGTGATAAAATCCCTGGTTGATCTAGTTGGAGGGTTTGAGACCGGGGGGGGGCGGTATTGCCTTCTGAGATGAGTCATGTTGGGAATGGTGAAGGATAAGTGCTTGGATCAACTCAGGCATTTGAGCTCACATCATGCATCCTGTTTTAACAGACTGTGGCCATTGGAGGAGGGGAACTTGGGGAGATACAGCACATTATTCCTTTAACCATAGTTGTTCCTGCTGGCAACGAATTTCCAGCTGCAGTGGGCATTTGTTTTCAGCCAATAAAGACTACACGCCCATTAACAAAGAGCAGAGAGACAAACCCAGCAAGTAGCTGGCCAACATGGTGAAGCATTTAGCAGCTAAAAAGCCACATGCAACCAGATTCCAAAAACGTCAGGATGCATCATAAAGCAGAATGTGATAATTTGTTAATTCTTTTAGACATATGTATACTTAATTAATTTAACAGTACAAAGTCAATATATTTCATGTTTTATTTCATCAACTTGATGCCAGCAACACATTTCAAACAAGTTGGGACGGGTGAGAATAGAGGAATATTTTTTATTAAATTTATATATAAATTTAATAAAAAAATATTCCTCTATTCAGGATATATTCCTGAATATATATTCCTCATCTGTGTCACACTGAACAGAAAAAAAACAAAAACAGTATGAAATGACGAGTCCTGTGTTCACACCAGCATCATAATGGCTTTACGTTGTGTGGAGTCATACCACTGAAGCCAGACTCATACACAATTTAAAAACACATTCCATTGGTAACAGGTGATGGTGTCACGATTGGGTATGAAAGGGGCATCCTCAAAAAGCTCAGTTCACAAGCAAGGATGGGGAGAGGTACACCAGATCATTTGCAAACAAATGCTTTCTGTTTTTATTTACGTTTTGCACATCGTCTCAACTTTTGCGAAATCAAGGTTATATTTCCCTCAGGAGTTGATGGAGCCCAAAACAGGAGAGGAGAGTGAATATTGGACATTCATCAGGTGGAAACATGACTCCAAATGAATGCTAATGTTGCTCTGTATCTGCTGGAAGTGTTAACTGTTTGTTGACACATTAGCCATAATAAATATAAGCTGCTAATATGCTAGATGTTGTGTTTTCAGATTGTCATGGAGTTCCTCGACCTCCATGTGGCTAAAATAGCCCCAAACAATTAGTGCAGCTTTAATGTTGATGCTCTTACATAGACTGTGTCAGTATGAACTAAGTGATTAGAATGATCTCTCATCTTTAATATAAAAACTGCATGTAATTCTGAATAGAGAGATTACTGTTCTGTATGTTACATACAGTAAAGAACCAAGATGTGATGCTGTAATGTGTTTATTGCCATCAGAAGTATGCAAGAGGCTGTTTTACTTCAGTAAAAAAATTAAATAAAACAATATGCACATACAGTTTACAGTTGAACAGGTCTACAGTATATGGAAATGGTTGTACAGTATTATTAGTTATGTTAGTTATTAGTTATTACTCTTAGCTTTCTTATACTGTTTATCTGCAGGGTTAAAGGTTGGGTGTTTCAGCAAGTCCGAGTTGGCATCCATCTTCCACATCGTTGGCCTGGATCATCACGTTGCCGATAATCTCCTCGAGGAAACCTGTAGTGTTTTAAAATGTAAGAAATGTAATATTCAGTGCCAGGTTTAGGAGGTTAAGAGTTCTCTATTCCACCTACTAGTGTGAAGTGTGTGATGTTGTCAAAAGTGACAATGACAGCTTCGTCCATCATCTCATCTAAAAGGTCATTGATGGCAGTCTTCAGCTGTACACTGCTTCTCCAGGGAGTCGGCCAGACGGCTACACTTTTCCAACTCAGACTGCAGCACAGAGAGGCAAATTGCAGCTTTATCTTGTCTTTAATAGCAGTCTCATCTAATCTTGTATCAGGTATAAAAATAGATATTGAAAATATAACTTGAACAAAGCTTTGCCATTAAGAGACGTTATCAACACAGGGATATATCGTATATTACATTACTTAATCAAAGCCCTTTTGTCTTTTGATGATATCATACATTAGGGAAAGCGATCAATGCTGATAACAACAAGCAAGGAGAATGTGCCTGCAACAATAGTCATAGTACATTATCTACAAGGGGAACTAAGGGAAAGTACATTTTTAATATCTAATTGTTCTATTTAAAGTTTGGCTTCGATTACAGAAATGTTTAATCTTGATCAACTTAGAAATGAGGGGGTTGAGATACTTATAGTTGCATGATCTCAGAAATGTAAGATCAGATCGAATCATGTTCTGAATCTTAAGTATGACTTAAGTAGAACACGGCTTATAAGTATTATTTATAAAACCTTACTTTGGAGTGGAAATGATCTTATCTTTGAGCAAAGTCTAGACTTGACCTAAGTGATTTTTTCCTGCTAGTTGTGTATGGAGTAGCGGAGTATTTCAATTTGAGACCCATATGCATCCACACCTGTGGTGAACCCTTCATGAGCTTTATGAACAATGTGACAGAAATGATCAATTAAAGGTGTGAGGAATTAATTGCCAGACCATTTTTTCAATGTGAGACACAGTTCTGTCTTTCTGCCCCATCTCGTTCACTGCAGCAGCAATGCACTCCCATTGCTGCATGTTTGGCTTTGTTTGTGAACCCCCCATGGCACCGGCACACCCCGATGACATTGGTCCCCCAGGAGGACAATGCGTGCTGCCACACCACAAAAAGCTGCTCAGGAACAGCCAGAGGAACGTGACAAAGAGCTTAAAGTCTCAACCTGACCTCAAAATGCCCCAGATCCAAATTTGATTGAGCTACATGGGACGTGCCCATCCATGGCTGTTGGCATGAGGGGGTTTACTTTGACCCATAAAATCCTCCCAAACATTGTTTCAGACAAAGAACATCCACATGAATACCAGGACCCAGGGTTTTCCACTAGAACATTGTACTGTAGCCATGATCAATGTTATTCACTTCAACTGTCAATGGTTTTAATGTTGTGGCTGATTGGTGTATGTTGCCTGGCTTCAATCTCCTCTATCATAAAAATGATCTAATCTTCCAAAAAGTTTGATTTTCTCTTTTTGTCCATTGCTATTCCTGAATAAACCCTAATTTTTGCTGGAATTATATAAGAGGAAATCACAAGGCAGGTGCTGTCATTTGAAGTTGATTTGAGATTTATAGAGCACAGGTGCGTGAGTTACATATGTGATTATTAGAACCTGCTTAAGCAAGGTTTTTATGCTCAGCATCTTTTATGAATGTAACGTAAGCGCACTGTCAGATATGATCTAAAGAGTAAGTTAAAGTATAAATCTCAGAACCTTTTTTATAAATGACGTCACTGGGCTCACAAAACCCCTTAAAGTGGATTGGATAATAATGTCAAAAATTGCCAAGCAAACAAACCTGTGTTTTTTAGTTCCATAAGAGCTGAGATCATAGAGATACAAGGTTTGTACCTGATGTGTTGCTAGGAAACAGCATGGATCCAAGTTTATTTCTTGTGAGCTACCTAGCATTATACAATAATTATATGCAATTATAATCATATTTAGCTCCAGATATTAGCAAACACTACATCAAAAAATAAACCAGGATGCCGTTATAACATGGCCCCCTCCTACCTTTCTACACTCCTTCAACAGCACACCCCCATCTCCACACCCTCATCAGCCAATACCAAGCACCGAACCTGGGGTGACAGGGCCTTCTCTGCCAGGGCCACCTCTGGAACTCTCTCCCCATTCACATCCAGAACTCGGACTCACTCCCCGCCTTCAAAAACCACCTTTTCAAACATGTTTTTAATCTCTAACCATAAATTGCTTGTATCTTGCCTATTTTTTGTAACTGTCATTTTCTTTCTATTGTTGCTTTGTTAAATTTTAAATTGTACTGCCTTTTACCTGATCTTTGTAATGTGTCTTTTAGAAAAGCACTTCCTAAATAAAACTTTATTATTATAATAATATATATATAGTACGTTAAAAACTATAAAATGGGCTGCACAGTGTATTATATGTCAGATAGTGACTCTTACTCTGCTCGTCACGTCCTTTGTTCTCTTGTTGAAGGAACAGTCTGCAAGCATGTTGACAGGTCATGAACGTGCCTTCATCTTGTCTTTGCAATTCTTCAACATGTTCCTTCTGTTGTGCAGCTCGTTGATGTAACATGTGGCCTATCTGACGCAGGTTTCTTTCTCCAGTGATCTCCAGGAGCGTACTGTGTACCTGCGTCTACATCTCAAGCTTTGTAACTCCATTCTGATATTGCTTCTGTCTCTCTGTACCACTGAAATAAAATTCAGAGTATTGACCAGAGTATCTGAAAAAACATGAAATTACATCTGCTTGGGGTAAAGATGGAGACCAAGTCTGCTTAAAAGGACAGTTCACCCTAAAATCCAAACTACATATTTTTCTTACCTGTATTAGTATTTATCCGTCTAGATTGTTCTGGTGTGAGTCGCAGAGTTTTGGAGATATTGGTTGTAGAAATGTCTGCCTTTTCTTGAATAATAAAACTAGATGGCACTTTGCTTGTGCTGCTCAAAGCACCAAATAAATACATTTGAAAAACTCAACAGCGATGTCTCTTTCCACAAATCATGACCTGGTTACTCAAGATAATCCACAGACCTTGTTGTGAGCAGTTTAATTAAGGAACTATTTTCTTTTCATATCACCGGGCAGAAGGAAGCGAGCACCGCCCGGCGCCTACTCATGGATGAGGCTAGCTAACTAAGCTAACGAACATTACAACTTGCCGAGGACGACGCCATTAATGTTTACATCCTTTCACGAGCACGAGCCTCTCATTCATGAGTAGATACACGTTTCCGCGCTGTGATACGGGGTAGAAAGAAAATAGCTCCAACATGTTCAGAAGTTTATCAAATGTATGTTTTTGGTGCTTTGAACACCACAAGCGAAGTGCCATCTAGTTTCATTGTATTTGCATCTCTATAGCACACATCTCCAAAACTCTGCAACTCGTATCTAAACAATCTAGATGGATAAATAGCACTACAGGTAAGAGGATAAATAGTTATTACTAATTCTTGGCCGGGTGCAATGACTTCCTGCAGTAACTCTGTAACAGTAACTAACTGTGCTTTCAGTTTTTATGCAAACTAGTTGTCTCTTGGTTGTAGCTTCATATTTAACAGACACGAGAGCGGTATCAGTCTCCTTATCTAACTCTCGACAAGAAAGCAATTACTTACTATGTTTCTCAAACTAACGCATTATTCCTTTAAGGTGGTGATTAATTGGAATGTTACTTGAATGATGGTAACATTGTAGCACGGTGTGTAATAAAGTCAGGATGATGATTCTCAATGTTTATTAGCATCATTACCTGGTTGGGTTTATTTTCTAGGATGTGAATACGTTTTCAGTGTGGTTTGTGTTTCCCTTGTTGTTTGAGGATGTCACCAGGGACTGTTAAGTTGTCTCGAATCCTGCCACAGCTATCACAGACACACAGGAAATAAGACACAATAGATACAATGCATGTGACACATTTTCTTTGTTGTTGGCCGAAGCATATTGGATTTCAAAATGAAACACTGACTATGAATGTAAAGCGCTGTTTTTCAGCTTTTAAGGGTGTTTAAATGCATATTGCTTGAACAGTGAAGAAACTGTTTCAATACACTTCACTTCTACTCTACAGTTCCTACATGGTCGTATGTGTGTAAATATACTCAAATTAAAATATAAATCAACTATCATCAATATCATCTATTTTACTTTGTCATTATTTCATTCCCAATGCAGTGTGCTGTTTGCTGTGTAAAGAATAATTTAATGAGTTGGTTGAGCGCTGAAACCAGCGACTGTACATTTCTGACTATAAAAATGTACAGTGATCAAATATCACAACAGTATGTAAATCTTTATAAAACATACAAGTACACCACATACTACTTCTTTTACGGCACTATCTCTACTGCATATACGACTATTACTATTATTGGGACTTCTGCCATTCATGTAGCATATATATATGGGAGGAAACCTCAGTTAGAGCAGAAAAATATTTATAGATAGATTTTTTTTTGTAATACTCAAACTGTTACAGCATTTCTCAGTTTCTCATAAACATTCTATAACAGTCTGTGTTTATGTTATTATTATTGATTATGTTGAAGTGCCAGGATCATTTGACTAATTATATAAACATTATATGTAGCATATTAAGATATTACATCTTAAAGTCAATAAAACTGTCTTGTACCTGAAATGTTGAAGGCTGACCGATACTATAAAAATCATCTTTTATTGAAAAGAACAGCTTCCATATTATTGAGCAGTAACTCTCACCGAATCTGAAAGTCTTTATAATTTTATACATGAACGCCCCCCAGTGGCCACTTATGGAAATGAATGATGAAACAGTAAATCAAAGGGACATCCAATGATCAACAAGGGCTGAAATGCTTATGTTATCCAGAACAATATTCCCTGATCAAAAATAAATTCTACGGGCCAAATAACTCAAGTAATTTCTCAAAAGCAAACCTATATACATCATCATGCAGCAAGATAAAAAGGACTCAAATAATAGCTTCCACAGAAGTCTCATTGAAATTACATAAAATACATAAAATACATATGAAAAGCCACAGTAAAGTCACTATGATCTCACTGCTGAGCAACACACCCTGTAAATCCCAGTAGGATTATTATAGAAACATTAAACCAATCATTGATCAATAAAAAGCATTTCACAGTGTGCTGAGGTTGCAATTAACACTCTCACACAGAGGTTTGTATTGAGATTTAATACAGTTCTTAAGTGGCTCTATACCGACCATTGAGAAGTAATGGATGAATTTTCTGTGAGAAGTGTCGATTTGTTCTCAGAGTGGTTTCAGTCAGGCGAGCAGAGGCTCATTGTCTCGTTCTGTTTCAATTTAGCCATTTTCAGGCTGGTTAGTATTCTCATATCCTTTGAAAAACTCAGAGTGTGTACAGTATGTTGCTCATGTCAGCCATCAGGTCAAGACTACAAAATTTTGAGCCTTGAGGCCTTGAGCCATAGTTCTTAAACCATCACCCAGTCACTCAGGTCTACTTATGTCTGCCCTCCCTCTCCTCTGACCACTCCTCCTGAGCCAGAGCCACTCAGATGCCGTGGCAGGATGTTTTATATTAATGAGACAGAAATTGACGCAGAGAAATTCATTCTGAGGTTATTATGTTTATTGTATCATGTGAAATATGACCAAGCAGAGTTGTGTTCTTCTTGTAGTTGTTATGTATTGTGTTGGGTTTTGTTTCTACACTGTCATTCAAGTGCTTTGACATTATTGTCAGTTTGTGTGCTCACTGTCCCCATAATGTCAGCATGCTGCAGCCATTCATGTGCCTTTCTGGCTGTCCACTTGACCAGCTCTTTCTCGCTGTTTAGCAGCATCATAGCTAACCAAATGTTTGCCATATTGCACTCCTCCACGCCAATTGTCAGCAAATAATAGCCTACATGGTTCTCAATGGTCTATGAATTTAATTTGTACCATTTGTGAAAGATAGTTTTCTGGTATTTCCAAAATGTGTTATTTTACATTTGGCCCTTGAGCATTTCCCTCTCATGTCCGTTATCCAAAGACTGAATTTTCTGTAAATTGTTCTTTGTTTGACAGGCAGAGAGACAACTGATTAATTTTAGGTGTAGATAACAATTTGCATGTTATATCTGTGCTCATTACTCTTGAAACATGAGGGCGGAAGATTTTTTCCCCCTTTGGATTCTTTGATTCTTTGCAGTTGCTCCTCCCGTAGTAAAAAGTCGAACCAAACTAAAAGAAACAGTTGTACTTTTTAATTACTAATATTTGGATGCCAGATTCTTGTTTGACATCATTTAAGTTATGGAAGACAAGTGCAGCTCCAGCTAATACCACAAAATGATGATGGTATTTCACCTAAAGATGGCACTGTGGCAACAGAATAAATGTAAATTTCCATAACAGAGGTGGTGAGTCTGACTCACTTGGAATTTCGCACAATTTGTCCTAGTACAAAGGCCTGAAAATCCCCAGACAGGATATAGGTAGTCTCCAGAAATCATAGTTGCATTCAACCAAACACAGTAAACTATTTTTGTTCAGTTGTTTATCCTTGATAAATAAAGTCAACATGGCAAGAAAAGACTGCAGAGCAAGCAAGGTACAATTTAGAATACATCACCACAAACCTACACGTTCTTACATTTGTTTATATTTTGTCTAAAGCTTTAGCAAACATAAATCAGTTGTTTCAGGATTACAGACTGATTTAATTAGATTAATTTGTTTTCTTTTTTTTTTTAATTCCTCCTTTTCACTGCTAACTCTTACACTCTTACTGTTGTCCTATGGAGGGCTGGAGACACACTCACACCTTGCATATGGGAGAAAGCTGGAGTACCTGTGTGTCCTAGGTAATGCCCAGTGTTCTGGATAGATAGATAGATAGATAGATAGATAGATAGATAGATAGATAGATAGATAGATAGATAGATAGATAGATAGA
>JBBPCS010000359.1:11879274-11901477 GCA_037974645.1 Hollardia meadi
AACAATTTCATTTGGCCCCCCCCCCCCCCCCCCCCCCCCATAATACTCCAGGTGGGATGGTAACAGCTGGCCTCTGTAGCCCATTTAACGCCCCTGGCCACCAATCTTCACCTTAAATTCAGCCTTGATTTCAGTTGATTGTCACATCAGTGCTGTGTTTGCCGATACATACAGTTGAAAATGAATCCAGCAGAGCTGCACTGTCTCCGTGACTTGAGGCACACATGCTGACAGCAGAAAATGTAATGCTTGAGGGCAGGTTGTGGTGACATGGAGGGCCGTGCAGATCTCAGCACAATGTTACTGATGCACTCAAGAACCTGGTCCTCCAGATTCCCTCCCTCCCTCTCTTTATTGGCCTATTATGTTAGTAGTTTAAAATTCTTTCTAACAAGCTAGCCAAACACCATTTTCCTTGTTTTAGTTTATAATTGCATATATTGGATGTAATAAGACTGCTACAAACCTTTCACACGTTATTTTCAATGGTATAGAATAAGTTTTCAAGCAACTTCAGTGGTGTAAAAGTGCAGCTTAATTAAAAACTGAAGGAAACCTTTGTATTAAGTAACGTAGCTTGCACAGTGCTATCAGGCTCAGATAATTTTGTACTCATTTACACCCATTCACTGCACAGTTTATGTTAACAAGTTTTACCCTGGCAACTGTAAGGTTATGTTTAGCATGACATCCGTGTACTGCATTGAAGGAGTCGGGTTCATTGGATGCTAAAAAAAAAAAATCCATGAATGCATTCATAAAGTCAAAGATGATGAATGTGTTTCGAAAGCCATCAGAATGACCGCTCTCTGTTAGCAGCAGGTGAACTTGGCTTTAAGATGAGAGCCGTATCTGTTCTACAGTATGTTAACATTGTTCTTATTCCAGACAGGACAAGGCTGTTGTGACTGGTTGTGTTTTGCATATTAAACGGGTACATTAAAAAGCAATTTTATGTGTTTTCTTACTCATTCGCTCCACAGCAGGACACCTGGATTTATCTCATTTGGGCCAAAACCCAGGACTCCGGTTGATATCTTGCCAGTGAGAGTGAGACTGTACCCAAGAATATTGGTTATTCTATATCCAGTCAATATTTATGGATACCCTCTCAGCTTACATGGGTGAGGGGCTTTCCTTAAAGTAGCTGCTTAAAAAAGGAGTGTTACACAACCCAGTGTAATTACCATGTCACAGGGTTGTAAATTCTGTCATCGTTTTAGCAGAGACCTGTTAAAATGTAGCACACAAACTTAAACACAAATATAGGCTATAGTAGATGCTACCATGTCCAATGTTGTAAGCGCTTGTCCTTTCGGGTGCCGTTGGGATGGGAGTCGCGGAGGGAATTTTTTCCTCCATCTCTTTGTGGAAATTGAAGGTGTTGAAATTTTAAAACGGTTTAACGGTTCCTCCAAAGAGCTGAGGTGAGGCAGTTGAGGGAGTCGTCCACCTCAGACCCCAGAGAGGATAACGAAACCTCCATGTATTTTTAGCAGAGTAGTCCTTCTTCTCAAGTGCTGAGCCAGCAGCATCTAGAAACCCTCCAACCACCAGCAGACATCTCTCTTTTCCTCTTTCCCTCACCTTTATTGTTCATGTCTTCCCTATTCCCATATTGCCCCCCCCCCCATAACTTGAAAGCAGTGACTGTGACTGACAGGTTTGCGTTCTACCTAAAAGCATCATTGCTGTGATCCACACTTGTGTACACACTTAATTTGTTATACCCTCATGCTTACTTCAGTACCAGACTAGCGCAGGGGCGTCGGGGTGGATCAAGCCCACATGCAGGAATTGGGCCTCATCCAAAATTTATCCTCCGTTAACACTGCGCTGCCCAACCCTCTCTCTCCTCACTCCCCACCATTCCTGTGGCAAACCACATAGGAAGCTGCAGGCTGCAATCTATTGACGGTTCAAAGCTGGCTGAGTTTGCAGGAGAGCAGGCTACCCTTTAGGAAGATTTGGATGAAGGCAAATTGTGATTTTTGATTCCTGGCAATCATCAGGGTTTTAACTCCAGTCAATAATGAAAGACTATTGGTAATTTGATAGAAAAGCGTTATTTTATTATGCTAGACATGGCTTTATACCATCTGTGTCTCCTTTTATTTACACGATCCTTGCAGTTTAGAAGCTGTGGCTTGTTCCGAGGCAAACTTTGACTGACCTCCCCTCCTCAGCTATCAGCGCTGCCAAGCGTTGCTCCTTGCTTCACTGCTCTGGGCCTGCACCAACAAGACATGAATGTCAAATAGCCTCCAAAGTTAACTTCCTCTTACTGACTATGAGCAGCAGTACCTGTCAGTATTTTGTGTTCATGTCTGCAAACACAATAACTGTTCACTGATTTGTTTTACTGTCGCCTTAGTGGCATCATTTGAAGTGAAGTGATTCCCCAGAGTCCTGTCAGCACAGCAGCCACAGTGTTGGAAATGACACTCTTGGATTGGGCGTGGATGAAGTATCTTTTTTACTAACTCCAAATGAGATCTGATGTAGCCTAGATACTCAACCAAGTCTAAATTTAGGTTGGTACATTGTTTACACACTAAAAGAGACATCAGACAGCTCACATATAGATATTTGACACACTCTATTAGACTGTAACATTGATATCATTTATGCCTAAGTGGTAGTTTTTCACTCTTTCAGGGACACGGTTCATATAATAATAATATAATAATAATTATAATATAATATAAACCTAATTTCCCCTCAGCCTATTAGCAGCACAGCCTCGTCAGTCAGTGTTGTTTTCAATAATGGTCAACCTTCTTCTTTATTTGAACAGAGCCCACATTGTAATAACTAGTGAATTACTTAAAGTTTTGAAGGAATCTTTTTGGAATCCACCAAGTCATTTTGCAAAATGCATAACCCTTGTTTAGAAGTCATAAACGTGTTTTAGGGGAAATCGGCAGGAATAATTGCGTACTGTATATGTCTTTTTTTTGTTTTTGGTTGTTTTAATATGAAGGAAGAAAGAGACAATCAATACCTTGATATTTTGGGAGATATGTTTATTTGCTGTCAAGGAGGTAGAATGATAGATGAGATTGATACCACTCTCATGTCTGCATGCTAAATATGAAGCTACATCCTGTAGCTGCTTAGCTTAGCATAAAGACTAAGAACAGGGGAAAAGCTGGCTGTGTCCAAAGGTAACACAATCTGCCTACCAGCACCTTTAATGCTGATCAATTAACACGTTATATTTTTGTTTGTTCTTTGTTGCTCTTAAAGCCTAAATTCATGATTTGGGGTTATGTGCCAGACTGTTCCTTGGCTGGGACCGGTTGTCAGACAGTCCACGGAGACTCACACATAATCCCTCAAACTACAATATTTTGCTTTTGCACTTTACTGTCTGTACAGATGAAACAACAACAACATCAAGATATAACAAGTTAATTTATGATCTTCAGTGGTGCTACTAGGTGTATTTTGTTAGCTTTTGGACAGAGCCAGGCTAGGTGTTTCCCCCCTGTTTTTAGTCTTTATACTAAGCACCGGCTGCTGGCTCAAATTACATATTTAGCATACAGCCATGAGAGTGGTATCAGTGTTCTCACTAAGCAAGCAAATAAGCACATTTACCAAAACTATTCCTTATTTCCTTTAAAGGGTATTGCGACTAGCACTTGAAGTCTATATATTGTTTAACAGTAAGCCAGAGTTACAAACTGAGAGCTTAGAACTGAGAACACCTGTACATTTACTAGGCTGGAAGGTTCTTACAAAAATTGTTATTGAGTTAGAATATCTCTGCCTCTGCTGTTTCAATTATGACCATTCATTTTCAAATCTGTCTCTTGCAAGTTCCCAAACTTGATGGAAACGTACTTCCTAATCACTGAATCATTCTTGCAAGTGTAAAGTCATTCTGGACTTGGAAGTTCCCATTTTCAAAAATCCCCCTTTAGTTAACTTCCTCTTCACTTGAGTTCAAAAACCTGGCAAGTTGTTGTGGCAAATTACATCCTCAGTAACCCTCAGCATAATGCAACAAGGGGTAAGCCTACAGTAGATGACATGTCTCTTGTGGGTGACACATGCAAATAAATCACACAGAGAATGAATGTAGCATCAATGCTTGAGAGAATCATCTGTATCTCCTCCAGCATTTGTCCATCTGTTTGACTTTAGAATGAAAATGCTGCAGGGCTTTGAAACATATGGTGTAGGCACACAAACACAACACACACACACACACACACACACACACACACACACACACACACACAAAACACTCATACACGCCCCTGATCACAGACTGCTAGTGTGGACAGGCAGCTCTGAAGGGGAAGCTGACTAAGCAGTGACAGCTCTACACTCAGCCAGCCGTCCTGTCTTCTCTCATGGGCCCAGCGCACCAAGACAACATCCTGCAGGGTTGACATCCAAAGAGCTACTGTAGGCTTTTGGAACTGGGGTTTATGTAGAAATAAGCCTTCAAGCCAAAAAACACATTCAGGGGATTCAAGCAAAATCTGGCTGTGGTTCGGATCTGTGTAGCTTTAACTATATACCAGCATGTCATACTGCATAGTTACTGCATCTGCCAGGCATGTTCCTCTGTCCTGCTTTTTGTCAGCGGAGCTCAATGAGCCCTTTTGATTGGACAGTTTCTCGTCCAGCTAGACACATGTTTCATGACAGGAAGTGCCCTCAATGCCCTTTGTTGTAGTGGCAGTCCGGAGGATTCTTTGCTCCTAACCAACAGAATAGCCCATTGTAGGTCATAGACATCATGTTAGTCATACTAACTTGTGGACATGCCTCATCCTGTCCTATTTTTGGTGACTTCCATGGTGTGAGCAGAAGGAACTGGTTTTCTTTTGGTCTTATAAAATCTTGACTTTTCTTTCTTGTGGTGCTTTGCTGTTTTCCATTTCCATTCCATCAACTCGGAAATTAAGCCAAATGAGGAGAAAATACAGTGCAGTTCCATCTCAGACAGCCTCCGCCCTCTACTGAACTCTATGGGTATTACTCTCCTCCAGTCACGATCATGTAATCGACCACTGGAAATTTGCACAAATGTAGCCAGCCAATCAGGACAAGCCAGCCTGAAAACCCCCGGCGTATATAAGGTCATAAACCCACCGTTAGCTATCCTTTTTCTCTTCAGTGATTGGTGAGTTTGCCCACTGGATGTGTGATCTTCATGGATGGAGCCGCCGCTTCAAGAGCCTCAAGTATGCCCAGCCTGTCCCGGTCTCATTGCCGGCACAGACGTCCACGCCTACTCCTTCTAGTGCCACAGCTGGGATCATTCAGAAGACGGCGTTCTGCAGCCAGCGCTTTGAGTGCCGAGTGCTTCCCTTGGTGAGACGGCAGCAGCAATGGGATCACTTTCGACGCTCTGACGTGAACCTGCTCTGTGACGATAAAGACGGCTACCAACAGCATCAAGGCCGCCACTCTCAAACCCTATGTTGCCACCTTTCACCAGGCCGGCTGAGACGACTTCCCGCTGGTGATGAAGATGGCTGCAGATCATGTTGGGCCTTTGCTGCCCCCACTGCTTATTCCCAAGCCAATTCTAAGCTGTCTTCGTGAGGGGTTTTATGGCCCAATTTGCACATTAGCAAGCTCTGTTGAACGCACGGCCCCATTCAGACGCACAAAGCAGTTGTTCATTTACTTCGGGGATGGCTGGAAAGGCCCTGTCCAAGAAGCACCCTGCCAGTTGATTATGTGAGTGCATCTCTCAGGCCTATAGGTGGGCGGGACGTGACCCTTCCTCTGTGGTCCGCGCACACTCAACACGTGGTGTTGCGGTATTGATGGCCCTGTTTAGTGGGGTGTGTGTCATGGACGACGCCATGTCCGTTCATAAGGTTCTACCTCTTGGACATGTTGGGCCCTTTCTCAGGGTCTGTGCCCATGGGGGCGACACAGGACTGGTGAAGGTGGTAAAGAAGTGTACAGGTGTCAGTTGAATACTGCACCTGAAAACTTCTGGGCATTGTGTCTGACCACATGTCCCGTGTCCCCTGGATGGCTTGGGGCATAGGGTCTACGGGGTGTCAATTGTTGTTGACACCTGGGATTATAGCCGCGGTGGCCTGGTCAGGTGTTGGCTCGTCCTGATTGGCTGGCTACGTTTATGCAAATGCTCAGTGGGTGAATATGTGATCATGATTGGAGACTAATACCCATAGAGTCCAGTAGAGGGCTCCACCTGTACTTATAGAACAAGGGTTACAATAACGTAACCCTACGTTATAGCACGTTTGTATCATGTATTACACTATATCTTTTATGCCTAAAGCTCTTATCAGCCTTCCACATGAATTGAGTTCTATTCTGACTTTGTAAGACTGTCATCTTGGCACTCAGTCTGACAGCGACTGACAGCTCGGTTGATGCAATGCTGCTGATCCTCTGATGCAAGCTGTAATAGGAAAGCAGCTGGTATAAAGGCTTTTCATAGAGGATAAAGATGCAGCAGTAATTGCCAAATGTGATTGGTGACATAAACATGAATCAACCGCAGTGTTTGAAAAGGAAACTGATGTAAAAATAGTGGCTCTTTGCTATGGTTCAAAGAATGATTATTTTTATATTAAATTGTGCTCTTACAATGTTAGAGGCCCTTTCAAATACACCTGCATGGTTTGTCAGGTTTTACTCTAAATGGCTCCTAAATGTAATTTTTCTAAGAGGTTGTGGGGTTGGTGTGGCTGCAGGCTTTGCTAACACATCACTGTTTTATTAGAAAATGGGTTTGAGCCTAGCAGGTTTCCTCTGGCCTTGGCGCAGGTTTAAATAGTCACCAACACACTGCTGGTACTGCCCTATTTGGGATGTAAAGTCACCACAGTCACCTTTGATGCATTGGGAAGTTCGAGGGGGTAGAAAACAAGTGAGTGTGTACGCTTGTGAGTGAAAGGGAGCATGTGTATATGAGTGTGTTTCAGATTTCTTGTGCTTTAGTTGGATTTACAATCGGCATCTGGCTTGTTAAAGAGGATCATTCAGGATGCCCGATCCGGACCCCACTCGATTTAATGATACTATCCGTGATGCTTAGGCCAGGATTACTTCTCCACAGGTTCGTAGGAGTGTGGGCTTAACAAGAGTTTACATACATACATACAGACACATATGTAGGTTCTCCCACCCATAGCGAGCTGACTGTTTTACAGTGGAATGGTTTGGCCTGCTTTGCCGACCTCACAAACCTCTTCTCCATCTTCTTCCCTCTGTCCTTGTCCTGCGGGAGGGGGACAAAGAGCAGCTTGTTTCTAGTACTGTGACCTACTTCAACCCAGAAAAGACAGAACCAGAGGAATGAGGGGAAATCCATCCATCTACCCATCTATTTCTGACACTTTTTTGGATCTAGGTTGTGATTGTGGCAAGCTAAGCAAAGTAGCTCCAAAATCAAGTGTCATTCTTGACTTTGAAAATTTGAACTCAAGATCCCCCTTTTTCTAGAGCTTTTTAGATCGGAGGCCTCAGTTGGTGCAGTCACTGTAGTGTGGCCTCAAGCACATCATCCCCACAGGACAAATGATTGTCTGACAATATTTCTGATGAATGGGAAAACGTCTTCAATTTAACAACAATGGTTTAGTAGATACTGTAGGTTCACTTGATTCCTATAGTGTGTAAATTTGGTTTAGAGGTTATTTTTAGTCAAAAGCGAAAGAACCAAAACACATTTTGCTTTTGTTTGCAATTCAACAAAACTCTCCAAATCTCTTGAATGTCAGTCTTGAATGCACCATCAGAACTGCTGAAAGATTTTTGAAATGCTTTCACCACTGTTGCAAGCACACAGATGCTCAAAATAACCACAGGGGCAACATGTACACCACAGGAAAACCTTTGCGCCCACAAACTATCGCTGTGTTCCTCTCTAAGCCCTTCACTGTGGGGAATAGGAAAGGGGAGGTAGGTGGGAGGCAGCATGAGAAGAATGTGTTTTATCTTTTGACTCGTACTTGTCTCACTGTTTTTCTTTTTGTTCTTATTGTTGGCTGATACCTTATTCATACATTCAAAAATCCTTTAATTAATGATTTTACTCAAATGTAAGGATTCAGTTCAGAAGATATTTATTGTCCCTGTGGGCCCTTAGTTTGCGGCAAGGATTAAAACGGAACAAACACAACTCACAAGAATGTGAAGAGAAGTGCATGTTAATAATACAATTGCTTCAATTCCTTTACCAAGGGATGTCTGTAACAAGTACTTAAAATAATGAAGTGCAAGATTTTGTGGGGACATGGGAATTTACTTGCTGTTCAACTCATATTTTTTCTTATGCCTGATTACAAGGTACTCTTTGATGTAAGGCTCTTATTGGGGTTTGTTGGTTAGATCTGCAACCTAAGGAGGGTATCTAAACCTCCCTTTGACACCTTGTAGACTTTACATTTTTTATTAGTATTTGTTGAGGTCAAACACGGTCATTTCGAGGAAAGCAGACTTGAGTCATCAGCAGGCTGAAAAGGTGTTACTTTCTGAGTAGAAATAAACAGTAATGAGGTGTCAGGCTTGTGCCTATTTCTGCAGTCAGCTGTCACGTGTAGCTGCACCCTTGTCAAAAGGCTTGTGCCATGTATTCTGTTTAATACGTGTATCTAAAAAGAATTGGGTGAATGCAGTCTTGTCAGTATGTGAATATCATAGTTGTTCTGTGAAAAGCGTTGATGTTACCTTGTAATTTAAGAAACATTTTGGGAAATATGCTTATTAATTTTCTTGCCCACAGTTGGATAAGAAGATCGATAGCCCTCTCATGACTAAGCTTCAAGTATGGAGCTTTAGCCAAGAGGTGGTAGGCTTTGCATATTTTAGCTTAGTATAAAGAATAAACTAAGGGGAAATGGTTTGCTTACTAATGTCAAGCTTACTAATAAACAAGTTTATCACCTTTGCTTAATTAGCACAAAAATGTAAAAACAACAAGTTGTGGAGATGCAGTAGGCCTATTTTTTAACCAAGATAGAGCCATGTTACATTTCCCCCTGCCTCCCAACTTTATGCAAAGCTAGGTTAATGCCCTCCCAGCTCCAGCTCCACGCTCAGTGCAGACATAAAAGTGGAATCATCTAACTCTCAGCAAGCTATTCCTTTGAATGATTCTTTGACTCCCTCGTTGCAGTGGAACAAGCTTGTCAGCACAACACTGAGCTTTTAAGTTGATATGGCGCACTTGCTAGCAAACAGTGGCTTATTTACACATTCTACAAAGCAACACTGTCTTCATTTTGAGTTATGTTTCTGGCCATCAGGCGAAAATAACTCCAATATTTACTCGCTTTAGCTTCTTTTTTTGGTCCCTGCCTGCTCCAGAGACCAATAGATGTGGCTCTTTAGCAGCTTCACCTGCTAGTTGCTAATTTTGTCTGCCTGGCATTTGGTGCAGGGTTGATAATATACAGTTGATTTACTATAATTTTTTTTAGCTAAAACAGCTGCCACCTGTCATGTTGCCTTTGGCAGAATCTAGTAGATACAGACAGGAAACATGGGAAGTGAGGGAGGGGACATGCAACAAAGGCAGGAATCAAACCGGGGAGGATGATCTCATGTACAGACAGCTGAAAATTTGTGTTGCGTGCACACACCTTGTTATGCTACACACCCCAGGAGTGTCATTTTTAACATTTTTAATTTAATAAGAGACGTACTCTGTGTTTAGTCTATGTCAACGCAGTCAAAGTTGATGGACAATGCAAATTTAAAAAATGCACTATGGAATTATTACCTGGGTGTATATGTTGCTGTATTTTTATTTTTAATTATCCTATTTTATTCTAAATTTAATTAGCCTACCTCTATATACTTGTATGTTGTATGTGCGTGGCATGAAGGGGACTACAAACTTTCACTTTGTTGTGTAACCCAGTGTTGTACAAGGAAAAATACATTTCCTTGATTCCTTGATATTCAGAATACCAGTAGCAGTATCTTTCAACAGGAATCACTCCCTGTTTTACATGGGATTCAATCAGTTTGCATTACAGTGGACATTTTCTTGGCCTGAGTAATGTATTAAGTTTTGTATTGCATGTGTCTAAACAGACTTACGGTAATTGTATTGAGTAGTTTAGAGTGGAGTACAGGCTGTTGTCTAAGCAGTCGTATTCTGTGACTTAACTGCAAGTGTGGTCTGTGGTTTCATTTCCATTTAATAGCATTTGTAGCAGTAGCACTCCATTGATGTTAACATAAGGAAACTGCAACCAGGCTCTTCTTGTGAATAAGTGTATGAGACAATACTGTAAATGTAATGTAATACTTAGTACAGACTATTTGGGTGGTCTGTTATGTCCTGCTGTTGCTTTGACCGGCATGGCCATCCATCATCTACTGCATGTCTCTTCTCCTACAGCTCAGGGTCGGGCAGGAAAGTATTTATAGTGGGCCTAGACGCCTCACTTTGTCTCTGGTATGTGTAGGCAGCCTAGCTGAGAGGCACCTGTGTGCAGTGTTCTACTGTTGCACCTGTATGTTTGTGTGTGTTTCTAGTGCGATTTAATTTTGTGTGCCCGTTGAAGCACTCCAAATCAACACAGGCACAGGCCTTCTGCTGTCTAACACGAGCCCAGAGGGGAGGAAAGTGTAAGTGCATGTGTGCCCATCTTGTCCTGATTTCTTTCTCCCCCCCCCCCCTTCTGGTGGAAGCACTGGGAGGGATTCATCATCTCTGTGATGGTCTGTCAGCTTGTGTCACATTCAAAGGCCATCTCTCTGTCACAGCAGAACAACTCTGTCGCTCCATGTGAATGCACACTCACAGACTAGTAACCGAAGGTTGTTCCTTACAACAGAGGTTGTTTTTACACGCTCACTTTTCAAATATTACATTCAGACTTTTTCTCAAAATTGAAAATATGCAAAATGTCTTTGCCTAACCGCTCACATTTCGTTTCCTTTCATCTGTCCTATCTTGGCATTAGTCTCACCTTTTCTGTCTTATCACACTATCCTATTTGGCTGGTGTGCGCCTCGCATTTCTCTCCATGTCTCAGTCTTTCTCTCATATTTTGAAGACGAGCTGTGGCATGTTAGGAATTCATATCAGCAAGCGTGCACCTTGCAACATATCAGATATAGAGGGAAAAAAAATTAAAGAGCTTATGGAGATGCAGAAAGGAGGTCAGGGAACACAGGTATACTTGCTGCACAGACAAAATCTTGCAGCTGATATTCATCCTGTTAGTTTCCTTTGGCATCAGCTCATATTTTAGTAAATGCCTCGGCATATCTGCCTCACAGATAAAGCCTGCTCTGCATACCAGCCCATAGAAGAAAGGAGCCAGGAGTTGTGCTCGGCTCTCACACGCGACTCAACATCACCCCCTGCAGGTTGTTGAAGGCTGTGCTTTGTTATGTTTCACATTTGATAGGACCTACCTCCGTGAAATGAAGGACTGAATAAACAAGAGATGTGTTGAGTAGTAGACAGCATTGATTCACTCTGTGCAGTGGTCAGCAGCACTGATGAGGGCTCAAGCCTTGTTTGAGCGTCAAGCTGGCAGGATGTCCTCTCAGGGATAAGGCATTCTTGCCTCTGTTGATGCTGGTATTTTATTGATCAAACCACTTAGAATAAAAGTAGCGCTCCAGGATGGCGTTGTCTCAATGAAATTGATATCTCTTATGTTGATTTCTGACTGTGAAAGGTTGCAATATAAATGCTGATCCAACATCCTCTTCCTTCCCTTTGCTGTAAACATGCTTGACTCTTCAAATGGTGTCCTTTACATTCCCTCATTTATCTGCATACCCCTCCCTTCATTTCTAATTTTGCTCTTTTTTTTATGCCTTCCTCTGCCACCCCAATCTCCCAGTCGCTGATTTATTTTTTTTAATCTCTCTCCCTCTCTCTTCCCTGTAATGAGCCCCATGCAGAGCAGCGTTTGTGTAATTAAAATGCACACCATTCATCTGGGAGGAAGGGAGGCTCCTTAATCTGCGTCAACCCACATTCTAGCCTCTGAGGATTTGCCTGCTACGCCACGCACACACGCACACACACACACACTTCCCAGTTTCACTCGCTATCTCTCTCTCGACACTCCCACCGCCATTCCTCATTGTTTGAGCCCAGCTGTGCCCTGCCATGTCACATTTAGGGTTGTGGACATGGAAGCTGAGAGAATGCTAGTGTTGTTTTTTTGTTGTTCATTAGCTGCAAATGAAGAGACTGTGACTGTGTTTAATTGATGTAGGCAATTTGTTAGATCTGGGTGTATCCTATTTTAGGTAGGCAGGAGTAGATTTTGTCACCCTGTCAGAACTGCTTGCTTCTCAGGAACTTGGGTCTCTAAAGGTTTTACATAGTTTTGCTCTTCTAACAAGTTTTATCCCATATGAAAGTAATTCAGGGGATCCCCGTCTTGCATGCATTTCCCAAAAATGTATGCTAAAATATGCTTCAAAAGTTACAAAGGGTAAGAATGACCAAGGAGGCTCATTTTTAAGATTGAGCACTTGGACCTCTCTTATGAGTTCCTTGTTTTATTGTAGTTCCATTTTTGGGCACTGGGGAACTCGTCTGTGCTCTGAACAAGAGTCACGGTATGTTCCCTTGGCAGAGGAGGCTGACACACCTCTATGTGTTTGTGTAGTTTGTGGATGGGCCAGAGCATGCCTAGCACACAGCTTTCAGTGAACAAAGGAAGCCCTCAAGCTGCTAGTTTATATATTGTATGTGGAGCTCATATCCACTCAATTATAGGAACGTTTTTCAACCACTTTGGTAAAAGAAGCGAGCTGGTGATTCTCATTTTGATGCATGGCCTCTTAGACATTAATGTTAGAGTACAGATCTCCCACAAGCCACTTCCTAACAGAATATGTAATTCTTATAGCTTGGAGGTGGGTGTTTTAGCTTAGCTCTACTCTGGAGCAGCAGGTTCTTTATAACAGAGTTAAAGCCAGTTCAGCTTGAGAGCTAAGTTGATTAACATCTCTTGTGTAAACCATCTGGACTAACATCTGTTGACTGAGGTCTCCACCAGCTGCAGTAAAACTTTGTTTTGACATCAGCAGCAGATATGTAGATTTTATTTATGCCCCATTTCAAAGAAGTATCCGATGAAATCTATGTTTGAGGGATACACAATAATATCACGTCATTGTTATTGCCTGACAAAGCCTTTAAAATGAAATATTGGCATTGGCCTGAAATAAACATCTTTGTCGATATGACAGACCGATAAGATGACGCTTTAATTAAGTGCATGCAACACAAACTGACTAAGTAGTTTTCTTATTTTTCCCAGTGAATGTGAAATCATTGTATGCCTGAATCTGCCAGTGGGCCTTCAAAATATGATTAAGCATCATTCTAGAACAGGAGAGACTTGATGTTCTCTGCAATAAGGTGAAAAAAATACATGTATATCTCAGAATTGGCCAAAATGAGTTGAATGAAAATATCGCCATATCATTTTGGCAATATTTTCCTGGGTTTTTTTTTTATTTTGTGGTCTGTTAGTGTATAAATATGTAGTTGTATACATAGTAAAAGTACATCCATTTCACCCTGTCTCTCTGTGTCGTGGCCAATGTCACTGCAGTAAAAAATCGGCTGCATTGTGGGAAATGTTGCAAAGAAGAAGTCACTGTCTGTCTGTCATTTTAAAGACAGGAAAACCTCTGAGAAAAAGTTCACACTCTTGGTGACTTCCCCTTCTCCTGGAGCAGAAGTAGAGCCTTGAGACTGCAGTGTTGTACTTGGTAGAAACGTTTAACACTGACAGTTTTGTTGTTTCTGCCTCTTTATTTACATGGGTGTGTTTTTGCTACTACCAAGCACAGAGCTGGCTGCAGCAGTGTAAACAGCGGGCTGTGTTGTATCCATAAGGAAGCTCTGTGGAATGTGCTCGGGCTTCCGTGTCCAGAACGGAGTCTCTGCTGTGAAACCAAGTCGACTGGCATGTTAACCATGCTAATCATGCTAATGCAAAGTTTGGCCAAGTGGATCGGGCGTTGATCTGGCTCTCCTTCTGCTGCGTCTCCTCTCAGGAAACATTGCAGTCCAAGTTAAGGCATTGTACTGATGATGCCATGGTACACTTGATGAGAAACAGTCTTGCGTAGGATCTTGACATTGCAAAAGAGATAATATTTTCATAATCTGATCCTTATTGGACTTGTAGCCTAAATTTAATTTAACGTGTAACATTAAAATGTGGTAAAAGTCAGTGTGAGTCATGAGCCCGAGTAGAGTGTGTGCTGACAGTGTGAAGGAGGGGCTTATTATACCTATATACCTTTGCGATACCACTCCTTTTGTAGGTCATGCCTCTGTTGATAAGAGCTCTGCTTGCTCTCAACTTTCCTCATTTCTTTTATCTTCTGTAAAGTGCTCAGCCTGCCAGAGTTGGACAGCTCTGTCCTCAGACTGCGTGAGTGGGTCATCATTTGTGTGAGTCGTATCTCTTACTTGAGCTTTCAGGCAGCTACACTGGAGCTGGCTGAGCAACTGGGGGGGGGGGGGTCTTTCCCCTCCTCCTCCTCCTCCTCTTCTTGCTCTCTTATGCTGATGGTAGAGTTAAGAAAGGCAGTTCCTGCCTGGCAGACAGTCTGTTTGGGTTGCCCTCTTCCTTCTCCACTTCTTTTTTCTGTCTCTGTATTATCTCCTCTTCACTTCTCTGGGTCTTCCAAAGGTATGTTTCACCTCCATGTTACTTTAGCTATATGCTCGTCTTTCTTGCCCCACTGCTTATTTAAGGATAAAGCTTTGTAGTAGTTGGTGTTTGGTACATTTTCGCCATACTGGCAATATTGCATGATTACGTGATTAGAAAGCTCACCGTTGAGTGCAGTTTGAATAATTTTCAGTTAGCTGAGCTGTCATTACAAATAAAACTTCACTGTACTTGTACTGTGAATTTGCTTTTTCTAACTATGGTTTATTTGGTTTTACTTTATTTGGTTTTGTCCAGAATTTTACATTAGTTTATTAACTTTATATTTACATCCTTGTCCTTAACAGCCTCAAATAAGTGGTATAATGGAAAATACATAATAATGTTTAAACAGTAATTTTCTACCAATAGTTTAGACATTTCTTATTTGAGCAAGTTTACTAAATTGAGGGTTTTATTTTTTTAGGACTTGTGTGAAATTCTGCAGGAGAAACTAAACACTGCTGTGGTGAGTGAGCTTGCTAAAATAAGCCCAGGTATTCAGTAATACAGTCTGTGTTCTTCATTAAATCCCCCTTAATATTATGTGTCCGTCTACCTACTGGTTAGGACTCCAAAATTAGTAGTTGTTTTCTTGGCCTGTGTTCCTCCCAAGGTACTAAATAACCCCTTCATGCAGTGATGGTAGCTGTTGGTGTGTAGATAGTAAATATGAGCATGTATGACCTGGTCACACACCACAGTGACTGTTAGATTGAAGACATGTCAAGACTCCAGGCAGACGAGGGTCAATGAGTAACCAAAGGAGTGGCCATGACAGTCTGCATGATTCAACTTTTACAACTCCGCCACCTCCGATGTCAGTGCACATGCGTGTTTGACCGATTGTGAAAGAAGCTGCAATCATTTAATCCTGTGTGTATGCGAACGTAACTGGCAATGAGTTGCATGTTTTGCAGTGCTACTAGATACTACATAGGCAGTAGTGAATCCTAACATTGAAAGGGGTGGGCATTTATATAATTTAACTTTGCAATGGTGATTAATATCATGGCATAGTATATTTTCTGAACATTTCACTGAGAAACCAATTATTGATGCGAGATGAGAGTGTCTGTTTCAGGCTAATGCAGTGAATTAAATACCTGAAAAATTAAGCTACTTCCATTGATGCAAAAAGACGCAAAATAAATCTAGTATTGCCGTAAAGCACTTTAGTTTACTGATTTGCTACAATGTTCACAGTGGACTAATGCAGTAAGAGATATTTAATGGATAGCCACCTCATTAGAAACGTTATAGCAAAATCTACAACTTTTGACAAATCCATGTTTTCTTACGGTATATACTGTTTTTTCACCCAACCCCATCTGAGAATAGAACCTGTGAAGTCTGTGTTTTGTCTTTTCATAGATGCTTTGTTGGCAGACCTTGAGTCCACAACATCCCACATTTCCAAGCGTCCACTCTTCCTGTCTGACGAGACTGCCTACTCCTTCCCTGTCGGGGGTCAGACTCCGCAAGACATCTGCTCTCCACCCACTCCCTCTGAGCAAAATGGACTAGATGAAACAGAGGTTAATGCGCACATGCATGATATTGTGTATGCCCTTGGCAAGTTCAAGATAAATTATTTGATTAAAAAATGGCGTAATTTAAATGGCTTAATATACTTACTTATAAAAGCAAATATTAATTGTGTCACTTGCGAAGGATCCTCTGAAAATGGGTTTCTCTTATGGTCCTCAGTCTTTCAGCTCAGCTCAGAAAAGTCCCTGGTCGAGAGAGAGCACCAATCCAACCCAACCCATTGGTGAAGAGGACCACGTATACAGGTAAGTCATGGGCTCATGTTAGTTGGACCAACAGTTTATAAACCGTCTTACAATAACTTGCACCCACAAATGTAAGGGAACCATAAATAACTTTATTTGCACCATGACTGTGAAAAACCTCAACCTTATTGTGCCAACTATAGGGAGGACAATAAAAGTGGGAACATAATGTTTCTGTTGACACACTCACAAATCATTAGACTAGAAATCATTTTGATTTTGACTTTTGACTCATCAGTTAGACAGAAAAACTGTCCAAATGATGCCAGTGTTTAAATATCGCCACACTCTCACTCCATAGCTCTGTTGATGCTAAATATTGGCTCTTGTCTTTACTCTGTACAGTTTCCCTAATAAGCAGAAGAGTAGTGAGTCATCAGCTGTTGCCATGAACTCATCCTTAGGCAACAACCTGTCTGAGCTGGACCGCCTGCTGTTGGAGCTCAACGCTGTCCAGCAAAGCACACCTGCCTTCCCCACAGAAGGTACACAAAGTGATTACTTCACCATTTATAACATAAATGTTCCTCTGCATTAACTCAGATGTCACTATCTAAATTTGGCACTGCTGTTTTTGTGGCACTGTCCCTTTTCTCTACCGCGCTTTGGTGTTTACTGAACAATGAACTAATGCACAGTGGATCCATGAAGGAAATTAATTAAGCATTTTTTTCCTGTAATAGAAGAAGCAGCTCCCCCGCTGCCTTCCAGCAGCATCATCCACCAGATCCAGGAGAATGGAGTCTCTACTGCAGGCAAGACTGTGCCACCTGCACTGGAGAAGCCCAAACGCAGTGTGGCAGCTCGAGGAATAGAGGATGTGCGACCAAGTGTAGAGAGCCTTTTGGATGAGCTGGAAAGTTCTGTGCCATCACCCATGTAAGCAACCACTCATTTAAGCGACATGGAAATTATACCATTGCATGTAGGTGATTAGATTAGTATTTAACTTGGAAAGGCCATAAATTTAGTTGATTGTGTTCTTTTCTTGTTTTAGTCCCACACCGTTGGTTGTGTCAGATGAACAAGCAGATGGACAAGAGGAAACACCAGCACAGCAGCAAGCCAGAATGTCTGCCTCCTCTGCCACACGAGAGCTGGATGAGCTAATGGCGTCCCTGTCTGACTTCAAAGTCCAAAGCAATGTGAGTATGTTTCACAACATGCGGTTGATTTTTGGGTCATAAGCGTTTGCACTTAATGGAGGATGTGCAACTGTTTACAACTGTGCTGCGGATGTTTAGGGGTTTCCACGAGTGATAAATTGATTTTAGAAACGCATTGGATCACACAAATTTTATTCAGTGGCTTTTGTTGGTTTTTTTTTCTAATGTCAAATGGATTGCTGCTGCTGCTGGCAGTGTTCCACAATAGAAATGTTAGTGTTTTCCTTGAACGAATAGTCTGCTTTTTAATGTTTCCATATATTTATCTTACAACTTTAAACCTTTGGAATGTTGTAATGGCATTTTGATTTTATTCATCTCAACTGAAGAAAGAAATATTTTTTTATCTGCATTTTATTTTGGACATGCATTCGTTTTTGTTCTAAGGAAATATTCTAGAACTGATGAGTTAATAACAACCAACTTTTAACTTACAGTTTACTTGAAGTTGTTGCCATGCATGACTATAATCATAAACCAGATGACAATTAGATTTTTTGGGCTTTATTTGTATGAATTTAGAATTTTGTTACAAGCATGCAATTATCATAGAGGAAGTTGTGGGGTTGCAAAATCAACATAATACAATATCCCATTAAAGCCCATTAACACATAACAATAAATATTATCTTTGTAAAGATTACAATGTTTAATTTTGCTAAGACTTTGTCGGAGTGTTAATTCTAGTAATTCTTGAGATGCATGTCTGAGGGCAACAATTCAACTAAAAAAAAATTAGTTTTATTTATTTCATCTTCATTTTTGTAGTATTTTTGGAACAATTACTTTAAAACAACTGAGTGAACTCCTGCTTTGCTTTGTGTGTGAGACAACTTTCAGTTCGTTCTCAATGTGTTTTTTTTACTGGTCTCTTTCTCTTTTCTCTGCCACTGTGTTTGTCTTGTCTTCGTTTGGACATTGCAATCTTTACATTGCACCCATTCAGTCTGGCTCTCAGCTGTCTCTGAATCAGGAGGCAGTAGACCTTTCATTGGTAGCTGGTTTACCAGTTGTCCAAGCAGTAACCGCCACATCTGTAAATCCTAATATTGATTCAGTGAATACTCTTATACCTTCTTGTCACACTACTCCCTCCTGTACCCCTCTTCCATTGGCACTCCACATAGATGAAGATGGTTGTTCAGTGCCTATGTCTTCAGTTGCTTCCACGGTAGTGATTGCATCATCCAAGAGCCTTCAGTACTCCCAGATACATCAGATGGATGATGGTGACAGTGTCACCTCTGAGATCTCTCATGTGGAGAGCCTCAGTATATCTAGTACCATAAAGCCGCCTAGTCAAACAGAGGTCAACACTACAAGTGTTTCAGTCTCTAAAGTCTCTGCTAGTAAACTCTCAAGTCCACTTGATAAGAGTTCAAGTCCAATTACTGTTGGAGGAAGTTCTAGTCCAGTGCCTACTGCCAAAAGCTACAGTCCAGTCGTTATTTCCAAGAGCCCTAGTCCTGTCACAGTGCCGATAAACCCTAGTCCCATTCTTAGAGTCAAGAGTCCGAATCCACCTGATCTTAAATGCTCCAATCTAGTCCAGAGTCAAAGTCCAGTCTCTAAAAGCGACAGTTCAGTTCCTTTAAGTCATAGTCTGGAGCCGAAGACTGCTAGTCCAGTCACAGTTCCTAGGCTTTCAAGTCCAGTTCCAAAGATTGCATGTCCGGTGGTAGTACCTAATATCTGTAGTTCAGCAAGCGTATCCAAGAGTTCTAGTCCTGAAACATTGCCAAAGAATGCTGGGCCAGTAATCCTCCCAAGGCTTTCAAGTCCAGTAATGGTTACAACGAGTGAAACTGTAGTTAAGAGTCCTGCTTCAATCACCAGAAAAACATACACAGTGGCAGGCACCAGCAGTCCCAGAGCTTCACCAGTTCAACTTGCTGCTGTGCAGTCAAATAGCCTCTCTTCCCCTCCTTCAGACAAGCAGGTTGGTGAAATACTAGATTTAACATGGCCATGCCGGGATCCATTTTTGGACAATGCATTAGACAAACTCCTATCCCCCGACTCCACCCGACTGAGAGAGAACCAGCCACCTGGCTTCGTGATCCCTGGAGATGAAGACAGGTCTTGGGAGGAGGATGGAATTTACCCTGATCTCAGTCGAGAGGGAACCCTGACACCCATGACTGAGTCCAGCTGGATGGATGAGTGTTTCACCCCCTCCACCTGCCCCGGAACACCAGACGCAACGCTGGAGCTGCCCACACAGCAGCCCTCTGCTGTCGAGCGACTATCTGCCTCTGGCCAAGTAGGACGCTCAATTTGACTCTCCCAAAATAAGCTGTCGGCATTAAACTAGAGAGGCTTTAGTACCTCCTGTGGTCTTTTTATTAGTTGGGCCATGTGGCCTAGGATATTAATTATCTCTGACAATCAGGTTGAATTGTTAGATAATTGGTCAAGCAGAGTGTATATGAAGTTGCTAAATAAGCTTAATTTGGGAGAGCAGCTCCTACAAATACAAAAGGAGCTGTACAAAAGTACAAAAACGCAGTGTCTTGATGAAGGGAAATTCCTCCATCTATGTGGTGTGATGCATGTGGTGTCATTGCATAGCAATTGCATAATGGCTTGAGGGAGAAATCTCCCTGGACTGTTTGTGGCTGATGTTGAAAGCTTTGCTGAAAGGATTTGCTGATACTTGCCTCAGTTACATTGCTTTGTGTTAGTCACAGGACCTGGCCTGTCATGTTTAAGCAACGAATGGATGATACAAAAAAAGTATTTTGTTTTTTTTTTATCACAGCTGGTGTCAATACAAAAAGAGTAGGGTGTATATTTTTCTTTTTTTACAAATGCATTTATGCACCAAGAATTTGCACATTTAATTAAAAACATACAAAAACATTGCTTTCTTCAGCCTTGCTTTGGCACATGCAGACTTATGTGCAAGCATTTTGTGATAGACTTGTGTTGTTTTGACTTCAGCTATCCAGCATGCCCTGCCACAGATGCCTGAGTAGTTTTATGTAGACTTGACAGTAGAGAATGGAATGGAAGGCTGTGAATAGCTTCGCAAGTAAATTTGATCGGCCTGACAGACCAATTGAATGATTTGACAATGGTATTTTCTGGAGCCAGTGCTTGAGCATTTTTACCACTTGAATATGACTTCCTGTGCTGGACCTGTTCTGCTTGTGCTTGTAACCCAACATGGACTTTCTGGTGAATGGCACAACGCCAGCTTCCCACACCTCCTTATATCATCTACTTTCCAGCTTAAGTCAGTTATCCGTCGCACCAAAGAGACCTCCAATGTGCATCCAATGTATAGAGAGGGAATGTTGCGACGTAAAATGGGGCCGGTCATTGTGAATAAGAGCAACTCGCAAGACCGACTCATTGAGGAACTGCAGGGAAAACTGGGAATTGGGCGAGCAGAGCGAAGCATCCGGCGTAAACAGCCAGATGATTGGCTGACAGAGGGAGTCATTGTTATGTCCAACCCACAGCGAACACGAGAAGAAAGGGCCCATCCATCTGTGGATAAGGTAGACAACAGAAGCGCACAGCAGGAGTTGGTGCTATTCTTCAGCAACTAATGTCCCTCTGATGGTTTAGCTTATATTTGCTTGGCATATGGTCCAGAAATTAACTGGCAAATATTAAATATATATGATGTTTAATAGCATTGCCATAAAAGTTGTATTTGTTTTTGGCAGTCACTTAAACAGTTCAGTTTGTGATGCCGATTTTGTTTCTATTACCATTTTTTCCTTCATTCTGACCTCTGTTTTTGTTTCTTATCTGTTTGCTCTCGTCTCTTTGCTGTTTCCTTTTTCATTCTTTCCCCCAGATCGTCCTCCCTCCAGAATCTCCTGCCCCACAGAGAAAAGTCCTCCCTCCTCCGCAATCTCCCCCAGCACCCAAAAAGCCACCCCCAGTCAAGCAGACTCCTCCGCCACTACCTCCTCCCCCTCCGACCCCTCCCCCTCCTCGGGAACCTACACCTCCACCCCCCAAGGAGCCCACGCCTCCCCCCAGGGAGCCCACACCTCCACCTGCCCAGCCCCCTTCGTCACCTAGCCCCCCTCCCAAGCCCATCACGCCACCTCCACCTCCCAAGGTCTTTGTTTCAGTGGGTTGTCAGACCGAGTATGACCCCATCTTCCCACCAATGCAGGCACGGATCACCTTTCTTCACCTCATTTTCTCTGACCTTATGCTCTCCTTCCTCTTTCTATCTGCCACTTACATTTTGAGTTGCTACTTGAGCTTGTTTGTGGGTTATCTGGTTCAAATCCAAGCAGCACACCTCTGTATTTACATGAGATATATACTTTGTCTTGCCATTGGCTCTGTGTTTGACCTCTCATGTTGATGCCAAGTTGCAACAAGTATCCTCTTGAAAGCTTTGTCAGAGATCCAGTCAGTCCAGGTAATGAGTGGTGGTGCTGACATTCAGACTAGAGAGACTGAGCCCCCTTTCTAATTCTGACATCTGATGGCGCCAAGAGCTGTGTGTTCAGAGTGGAGAGTGTAAGAGCTTAGAGGTAAGAGGAGTTGGGGGGGGGGGGGGGGGGGGGGGGGGGGGGGGGGGGGGGGGGGGGGGGGGGG
>JBBPCS010000359.1:11904097-11926181 GCA_037974645.1 Hollardia meadi
GTGTGTGTGTGTGTGTGTGTGTGTGTGTGTGTGTGTGTGTGTGTGTGTGTGTGTGTGTGTGTGTGTGCGCGCACGTGTGCCATTGACATAAATAATGATGGACAATGCATCTCCACTTTCTTCCATTGTACAAAAATGAAGCCAGGACACAAGCACTGCCATCTTGTGCTGGTGACATCATTTGGAACCAGAGTGGAACCAGGTGGCACTGCGGTATCGAGTTCCCACCCATACAGTTCCTGCCCCACTCAATTGCGAGCAGGGCTCAGCTGTCAATCATATTGCTTCACCATGTTTTTATAGCATCGAATAACTAATTAAAACCAAACTGATCAGAAACATGAACACCTGAACATACATCAACGTGACGAGAGCTACCTAAAATGACAGAAACCATCTTTAAGGAAAATTTATTTGACGTGTACTTTTGACCCATTTCCTATCTGATACCGAGGGGTGGGATTTATGACCTATACTGCAGCCCGCCACCAGGGGGCGATCGAGATGTTTTGGCCTCACTTTTAGGGAGCTCTCATGTTGTCCATCTTTATATACAGTCAATGGTACATGTGTCTACAGGTTATTTACATGTCTGAATGCACGTGTGGATGTGCGTGCACTCACATGTCTAGCATGAGGTGTTATTTTTGAGAGGGGGTGTGGGTGAGCTGGTGGATCACATCATAAGGGTGAGAAATGTCTCTTATTATTGACCCTTGACACTGAAGGCACTTGCCTGGCTGTCCAACCTCTCAGACTTGGCAGACGTTTGCTCTAGACATTTTTAACAGAGCCCAAAGAGATTTTTATTTGGAGTTTTCTCCCTGTGTGCAGCAAAGAAAATTATCCCTTGTGCGTGTGTACATATATAAGCATTTGAGGGTCAAATAAAGAGCCCTGATTTTTAAATGATTATATTCCCCCATTGCAGGGCAAGACCTTGCAGCATATGGTGGTTTTATGCAGATATGAGACAGGTGCTTGATTGCATGGACCATGGAGAGTTGACTTAAGCAGTTTTTAAATATGTTGAGTGTTGAATACCCAGTGCTTGGCCAATGAGTGTTGGCATATTCTATGAAAAAGATGTATTTTTCTAGCTTTGGAAACTATGGAGGTGCCAATAACCATGAAAAGGTACATGCACACAGACACACTGAACTCCTCCTTCTGCTTTACTTCTTTAAAATTCAAACTCGTTGACACCACAGTTCTCTTGATGAGACCGTCTTAAGGTGCATTTTACAGGTGTCGGCAAGATATTATCTAGTCCTTATTTTTCTACTTTTTCACTATAAAATGAACTCAGATGTTTTCTTGGTTTTAGCATAAATTACATTCACATTTATGCGCTTGTAACTTCAATCAAGCATTAGAAAGTAACCATATTGATTTTTTTCCCTGTAGCAACTCAAGTGCGTGTTGTGTCCTTTACATGACGTTCAAATAACAAACTTTTGCAACTCGGTGATGACAAAGAGGAGGTCAATAAGAATGAAATATACGTACGCTATTGTTATAAATGTTGAACTTGTGCAATTTAAAATAAGCCAACACAAAGTCGATTGTCCTTACTCCGGTTTAATTGTGGAGATTTTACTGCTATATGTACCCACATAGATTATCACACAGAATAAATCAGAAGAATTCAATTCAGAATAAATAATGCTTCTGTTCAGCATTTTTCCATATTTTACTATTTCTACTATTGAAATCTAAGAATGTGACTGTTTCAAGATTTAAAATGCTTTAATCACTGTTTTGATGAATATATAGTATATACTTTTCTTTACTGTTTGGGCTCACACTGATATGCAAAGAGCCGGCTCTATTGGCATGTAGGCTAACAATGCTCTCGGTTGTTGTTTTGGAAAAAAAATTTTTTTGAAATTTTTGGCGCCCACCTAAAGCAACCACCAGCACCAAAATCATGAATGATTTTCAAGTATAAAGATAGCAATTCAAACCTGAATGTGTTTAATAACAGATTATCAACAAGCAGAAAATGAAACTTTTTTTCATGATAAATTTTCCACCTAGCCTGTATGCAGGCTGATCATGTTTACTCTCATTTTGTCCCCCCCAAAAGCCCATTCTGAGCCAGGAAAAACCCTGAATACAAGCTTGGATTCCAGTGTGTCAGGCTTCCAAGAAACCACAGAGCTTATTATTTTTATAATGAGTCACAAACTATGATCCTGTTGTCTGAGTTGCTGTCAGCGCTTGGTTGACTGATGGAAGCTGGATGTCGGTGTTAGCTGGCCAGGAATCACAATACAACACAAAGCCAGGGCCATGCCTTTCGCAAAATCTATGTAATGACTCATTTCATCTTTATTTTACTTGTTTTTATGTTTCACCACATATATAAGACGATGTGTGATTTTATTTTTTGACAATATTGCTCGTCTTTAATTTTGATCACTAGGTGTGCGAGGAGTGAACAGGTGGCGTTCACATTATGGTTATTTTTACTGTTTGCTGTTGTGCCAAATGTGTCAGTGCAATAAGGTCTTATACACTGTGGAGTTCTCAGCCTTTCCTGTGATTTGACTCTTCATGGGCTGAACTCTGGGGGAGGCTTCATCTGCCGTGGTGCATCTTAACTCCAAACACAAAAAGTTTACACTGTATTAGACAAGCTGAGGAGAAACCTTCTGTACTGAGTCATTCAGCAGACAGTATAGTGTACACTTGTAGCTGATTCAGACTTACAGGAAGTAGCAGGGGAAAACGATCAGAAAGTGAGTTAATTTTGCCCCATGTATATTTATCTGCTTAGAGTTTTTGCTTCTATCAAAGAGTCTATAACAAATCAAAGCATTTTGCTGTTAATGAGAATAAGTAAACTTTGCTTTGTAAATGGAAACATTCATGTGATCTTTTACCATTTGAATTTTGTCATGAGCCACAAATCTTCCTGGCTTCTTGTTTGGGTGTAAGCCTGTGTGGGTCGTCATTACTGATTATTTTAACTGCTGCAAATAAAATAAGTACTTTATTTCTCGCATTGCTTAAATGTGATTTGTTTTTTGGGGGGCGGGGGTTCTCTTTTCTCTCATACCTTTATTATTCAGTGTTCTGCATTAAACCAGATCTTTTGGCACAAAAATAAGACGTGAGTGGAAGTAATCAGCTTGATTTTTAAAAAAGAAGAAAAAATCTGTGAGATTGAAGCAAATTGTTTACAAATTTTAATTTGAGTTGTGTGTGAAATGAACAGGTCACACAGCCCCACACTAGCAGTCAGTTTTACAAAAAGGTACAAAATCAGAAAATATAATATCCAAAATGTAAAAATTCTTTATAAGGTGCACTTTGTGTTTATATCAGATTCTGTACTAAACCCTGCATCAAAGTTGATATAGTTTAAGATCCCTTAAAACAAAGGGATGCTTACTTTATCAATAATTCAAGGAATTATCTCATGATGACCCCTTCCATTTATTTTCTGATCCCTTGTCAGAGGTTGACCCCAGGTTGGAACCCACTGATTTGTGTTAACAGCATTGCAAAGGACTACAGATGTCCAAATCAGTGACCATTAAGTGAACTATAAAACAGATCTGTAGATTAGTTTGAAGTAAATGCATGTTGAAACATTTTTGAAAATCAAAAACCCAGACATTAATTTGACCTTGACAGTTTTTCACTGGTCAAACCACAATATGTCAACAATCCAACTGGCCTGCTAAAAGAAAAAGCAGTGATTCAATACACCTGACAAACACAAGGGCAAGACAACACATCTCTCTGGCGTGAAGAGATTATCACCTGAAGTCTGTTCTTTGTGAGAGCTTGTAGCTTTCCAGTAAGTTCAGAGAGGTGTGGGCTGCCGTCCAGAATCTTCAACATTTCCAGGTCCTGCAGCTGGTGAAGGTCTAAGAAGTTTTTTTCTGGTACATGTTCATGCCGAAGTTTGAGACTCCTGAGCTTTGGAAAAAGTTGTGGGATTTCAGCTGTGTAAGCTCCCAAATGCGAGGGCCAGGGGTCTACGTGAAGGTGCAGGAGATTTGGTACCTGCACTGCAACCGCTGCCATGTCCTCTGAGGATAATCCTGAAACACACAGTGTCAGACTGGTCACTGTGGCTGGAATGGAGGTGACATACTTCTTAACAGGCGGGCCCTTGACAATGACCAGGGTCGACAGTTGAGGGAGATCACTCAGCCATGTTTTCATGTGACACACAGGTGAAGGCCAGCTTTCTGGCCTCTCCTGGTGTGAGTGCCTGTAAAAAACAGCAAGACTTTTCAGGCCAGGCATCAGCCACATTGCATGTTCTGGTAATGAATGATCCATGCAGCCGATAAGTTCCAAACTGGACAATGGGGCTCCAGCTTGTCCCTGTGCTCCTCCTAAGGGGTCTGGGTTGGGTCTGGGAGGGGCACACAGTATGTGCACAATGGACAATGAGAGATGCTTCAGCTTAGGCAGGCAGGTAAGTATGGAGTGCACCATCCAAGTAGTTTCTTCAAAGATTCCCATCTGGTGACAGACCAGAGATGTAAGATTTGTAAACTGTGAGACAGCGGAAATGAAGCTATCCATTGCTCTGGAGGGGAATGTAACATCACACAGGCTAAGGTGAGTCAGCTGCTGGGGTTGACACACTGTGAAAGCATTTAGTAAAAGAGAAGTGCAACTGCTTCTGATAGCCAGACGCTTCAAATTTGGAAAGTCCTTTAAGCAGTCGGTGCTCGCTTTAGAGCTTTGCTCCATGACCACTGTAGTAAGAGCGGGGAGGGACAGCGCCAGCTGTTTCCAGTCCTTAGCTTTGCTGCTCCTCACCACCACACTGGTGACTTTTCTGCGGCGAAGAGTGGCCCAGAACTGACTGTTGTAAGGGCCATTTTGAAAACCCAGAACTACTGACCAGTCTTTCCAAAGAGATCCGTGGTCAACGAGCTTTTTGAAATACTTGCAGGATGCCCGGACGCTAAACTTGTCTGCCGCTGACAGGTAGCCAAAAACGTGGTTCCACACCTCTGACGGAAACAATAGAGCCGACTGTGTCATAATGTTACAGTGTTGTATACAATGATGTTAGCTAGTTGCCTGACATTGATTTGCGAGTTACCGTTACCATCCGTCCTGGTCGACACAGGCAGAGACACATTTATTTATTCCAAGTTTGTTGCTTGAAACTGAGACCGCATTTAGGTTTGTTAAGCGTTGGCTGTGATAATGAGATTCTTCTTATTGGTGATTATGTAGCAACAGAAGTGATTGGTACAGAAACTATCCAATAGCTGCGCGGCTGCCGCCCATAACTCCATTGTCATTGGCCACTTACTTGATATATATTCTCCTCGTGCCTTTCCTCTTCCTCTTTCTTTCACGCGACCCTTGTGTTCTAGGTAAGGCTTTTCCCTCGCTCTTTCAGAGACTGGAAACCCTAATATCCAGGGATATCACGTCTTATTGTAGCTCCTTATTGTTTTGATCCATAAGCTAAGGGTCTATAGCACCTTAACATGTGTTTTGAAAAATGGGTGTTTTGAAAAAATAAAAAGTGGCGTGACTTAACCTAGCGCGGCCTGCTAACATATTGCCAACGTTAGCTTGCTATTAGCCGGATAGCGTTAGCTCTCGTCCGCATGTCGGGCTGCGCCGTGAAGATAATGTTAAGAAATCAGTCAAGTACATAAATTAACGCTTTCATTCTTTGGATCTAGGCACTACCTTGTCTTTAAACCAGCTGTTAAGCGATCCTTGGAAGCACTGCAAAGATGCCCAGGGAAGACAGGGCCACGTGGAAGTCCAACTATTTTCTGAAAATCATCGTAAGTAGGACTTGGCTTACGTAAGTTTATATTTGCACATAATTCAATTATTTATTTTTTCAATATATTGCTAAATGTGTGAATATATAATTGTGTTGACATAATTCATCCTTTATTTGTAGCAACTTCTGGATGACTATCCAAAATGCTTCATTGTGGGTGCAGACAATGTGGGCTCCAAGCAGATGCAGACCATCCGTCTGTCTCTGCGCGACAAAGCCGTGGTGCTGATGGGTAAAAATACCATGATGCGCAAAGCCATTCGTGGCCATCTGGAGAACAATCCTGCCCTGGAGAAGTGAGTTTATTCTCGAACTTTTGCCACCTTGAGCGATCAGTTTTTATATTGCAGGATAAGTTACAATGCAGCCTGTTCTGTGCTGCTTTGTCGTTCCCCCTGCAAACAATAACCTGTTTCCAGCTATCCCTGTCTGTCTACATCCCCCGACAACCAGGGACGCAAGGTCTCAGACACTTAACAATTTGTCCTCGTTGCAATGTTGCCGACCTGCTCGCATATCTAATAGCTTGTCCTGTGTTTTGACAGGCTTCTGCCCCACATAAAAGGAAATGTGGGCTTTGTCTTCACCAAGGAGGATCTGGCTGAGATCAGGGACATGCTGCTGGCCAACAAGGTAAGGGTTGAGAAATCTGACTCTGGGGTAAAGATGTCTGGCACATATGTAACATTTAATGTGGTTCAGTTAGTTGTGCACCCATAAAACCCTTCACCTAAAATAACTGCCGAAGTCATGTTGCCAATTATGACACCTTTATATATATATATATTTTTTTTTATTTAAATGTACATAATTGCTACTTTATTGGTCACACCAAGCTAAAACTGATGTAGTCTAATATGTTTGCGTCTACCGTTACTGATGGAAATGGATAGACAACACAATGCAAACACAAACGCTACCACTAGCTACAACCTCCAAAATGTCCATTAATGTGAGCTAGCACCTCACTCAAACTGGAATACAACCTTGATGTGGATAGGAATTACCACAAGGATATATTTACTGCATTAGTTTTAACTGGGTACATCTATAAACCCACATCTGGACTGTTCCAGTACTCTATAATGGTACTCTGTTAACATGCAGGTTAAGTTACAATGCAGCCTGTTCGGTGCTGCTTTGTCGTTCCCCCTGCAAACAATAACCTGTTTCCTCGCTATACCTGTCATGTCAGCATCCCTTGACTGCCAGGGACGTATGGTTTCAGACAGAATCAAGTTATGTTGCGCCCCAGACCCATGTTCAAACCTGTTATAGTTAATTTGTAGCAGCATTTAAAAAAAATATATATATATTTTTTTTTACTACAGGTACCTGCAGCTGCCCGTGCTGGAGCAATCGCCCCTTGTGATGTGACTGTGCCTGCCCAGAACACTGGTCTGGGTCCTGAGAAGACCTCTTTCTTCCAGGCTCTGGGCATCACCACTAAGATCTCCAGGGGAACCATTGAAATCTTGGTGAGGTTATAAACCACTATACTGTGGCACCTGGAATGTCCCAGGCTCATTTATGGAACGCATGGGTGTCAAACTTAACAGGTTATCAACATTTTTGCATCAGTAACTAACCAGCTTTTCTTTCTCTAGAGTGATGTTGGTCTGATCAAGATCGGCGACAAGGTTGGTGCCAGCGAGGCCACACTGCTCAACATGCTGAACATCTCGCCCTTCTCCTATGGTCTCATCATCCAGCAGGTGTATGACAATGGCAGTGTTTACAGCCCTGAGGTGCTTGACATCACAGAGGCTTCTCTGCATGCCAGGTTCCTGGAGGTGAGATTCAGTACTTGTAAAGAAAAAGTCCTTGATGCTGCAAACAATTCACTCAAGATTGCTTTTTGCATCATGTTTTATAATATCTGTAGCTCCTGCTTCATGATATAAAACCTGTGTGCCTTAGGGTGTGAGGAACATTGCTAGTGTGTGTCTGGAGATTGGCTACCCCACTGTGGCGTCTGTCCCCCACTCCATCATCAATGGCTACAAGAGAGTCCTGGCTGTCGCTGTGGAGACGGACTACTCCTTCCCCCTGGCAGAAAAGGTACACGCATCAAACCAGTAACTTCTTAACCTTCAGGATGGGTTTCAGAGTAGTGCTGAATTGATCACTCTACAAAGAGAAACATGCTTCATTCGGTTTCTGTCAGTGGGACTTATGGTCTCAGACATCCCTTTGAAGTTTACAATCTGTGCTGGGATGCTTTAATCAGGTTTTAATCCCTATATTCTTTGCATGACCAGGAAACTACATGAAAAATTAATGCAATTCTATTTTTGTCCCAACAGGTCAAAGCCTACCTTGCTGACCCATCTGCGTTTGCTGCTGTCGCAGCACCTGCAGCAGCCGCTGAGACTGCTGCTGCCCCAGCTGCTGCTAAGGAGGAGGCGAAGGAAGAGTCTGAGGAATCGGATGACGACATGGGCTTCGGTCTGTTTGACTAAAATACAGCAAACAGAACAATGAATCAAATAAGACCATGATTTAATAAAAACTCCTAAACTCCATGTGCCCTGTGTGATTGTCTTTTTGCAGTACAATGGTATGGTGAAACTGCAGTAGCTATTGTCAATAACTACTTGTTTTGGGAGACCAAGAGAACTTGTAAATATGATTTAAGACTGAATGGATGCACAAAGGTTTTAATTAAATCTATTAATGCCAGTATTTAAAATTGTGTGAGTTTTACCAGGTGACGTGATTATATGATCTACTTTTGGAAGTTCTGACATGGTGTGAAGCACTTAAGCCCAACTGTTTGTCAGCCTTAAATAAAGTGCAACTATGTAACATGCTGATTTTATTCTTAAACTTGAATCAAGTAATGTATACTAGTTCAGAAACTGCAAAATGTCCTACAGATGGTACAATGATACTGTAGTGCAATTATAAACTGAAAGGGTAAAGCCCACAACTGTGCCGGTTGCAGGTGATGTAATTGAGGCCGCTTTCGTCACCAACCTACCACCCCCGCCCCCTTATGTAAAATCAATGTCTGGAGACTGGGGAGTGCGGAGCTAATTGAGTAGTTTGTGCTGTTAGCATTAATTATTCTAGTGTAGTTGTGTGTTAATGGTATTTAGACGGTTAGCGTTTTTAGAACGTTGTATGCTCGTAGGTAAAATAGCTGTTTGCTTGAGCATCAGTTTTAGTATTTGTTAGCTAGTGGCCAGAATGGGTCGGCACTGTTGCTTTCCCGGCTGTAAGAACACGTCTGGGCTGCACAGCTTTCCAGCAGACCCAGAAATTAGACACAAGTGGGTTTGTGCATTGGGCCTACCGAACCATGATCTTCCGGCTAGAGCTGGAGTTTGCAACCGTCATTTTTCCCGGGATTGCTTCTCTAATCTCATGGAGGTTGATATGGGTTTCACTAAAGTGCTAATGCTGAAAAGCAATGCTGTGCCTAACGTTGCTGTTCCAGAGGACCTGCTGCCAGCAACTCCGGTACTGTTAAAGGTATGTGTACACATAGCATGTTTGTAATGAGCATTGTATTGGCATTAACCGGTAGTTAACTTTATATGGCAAGAAACGGCTCTGGCATGGCTAGCTTTTTGCCTAACGTAGGCTACCTTGACAGCTAACGTACCATTAAACGTTGTGGAAACAGTTAGCCTAACAGTTATCTTAGTACAGAACTGTTGTCGCGGTTGGTTAGAATGTCGCTTTGATTGAACGGTCTCACGTTTAACATCAGTAACCACTGATATTTTTGAAAGAACTTGTATTAACTCGAATCATGACACAGAATTATGTTCAGATTCAGCCTAAACGGACCAGAGAGATCGGGTGCCAGACGGAACCAGTCGGCACAAAACATGCTGCAGGACAGGTCGACCTGAAGCCTAACAGGAGAAGCAAAGGTGAGTCATAATATTATGGTTACCTGTTACATGTACAAAGAATGGGCTGAATATAGACACAACTGGGGTCTGAAAAGGAGTTTTGCTGGCACAAGCTCCTTTGTGAGGTCTTAATTAATTTCCATAATACTGCATGTTTGTGAATAAAGCCATGTATACAGTATAGCCTTAGTTATGTATTGGTTTAACCCTATCCCCTACTGGTGTCCACACCTGGTGTATATAATGTAGTTGCTAATTGAAATTTTCAGCAATTGCTGTATTATCTACATAAATGGTGTTATTTTGATTAATGTATCATTCATCTAACAGCCACACAGGCTAGAAGCCAAAACAGAAGTGTTGCATGTGACACCACCTCTCTGGATGCTGAAACATCAACCCCAGTGAAAAGGCCCAGGCATGAAGTGTGTGCAGATAACTCCAGCCTCTGTCCTGAGGTCACTGAAAGTATCATCGATGGTGGAAGGTATTCCTGTTTTTATCACATTATAGATATCAACCAAATCTAATAATGTATCATAACATAATACTCTAAATCTATCCCTAACCTACACCAATAAGTAAATATCTTTATTTCAAATTACATTCTTTGCTGGTTCTCTCCAATATTATGATTTGGCAAATAAATTGGCAAGCCATGTGCATAGACCATATCTATAATGTATATAGTAAATATAAAGTGAGTGAACGTGTTGCAGTTTCCTTGAACTTTTATTATTTCAGTATAGAAGACAAGAAGACCAAATCAGACTGTTATGTATGGAAATGTCTCATATCAGGTGACTCCTCAAGGCTAATTAGGAGATAATGCTAATGGTTCATTAATTGTCTAGTAAATACAGGTGTGTTCTCATCTTCACTTTGACCCAAAGAAGTCCATCTGTGGTTGAAACATATCATGTCAGTCATGTCCATGTGAAGTAAAGGTAGTTTATCTATTTTCTTGTGTATAATTTGGTCTCTACTTTTCTGTCTCCCTTCATCAGGTTACCCCATATTTGATCACGTTGTGGAAGGGCCTAAACAATATCAGGAACTGCTGAAGCAGACAACAGTGCCAGATTGAAATTGACCCTATTTAAGGCACTCTGACCTGTGATGAGGAAAAAAGAACAGAAGATTGAAACGCTGCTTTACGTGCGAATGAGCAACTCATTGACTCTACTTGTACAGGGTGCTGAGTATGGATATTTTTAAACACAGGATTATATAGGATACAGAGCATCTCGTCACAGACATACCTGACACGCGCCTATGGATATGTCCTAATGCCACTGGAGCAGATGCTGAGGCTCCCAAACCAGGCTTCCCTAATGATGCTTCTTGGGAGTTTGTGGATGGGCCAGAGCATGCCTAGCACACAGCTTTCAGTGAACAAAGGAAACCCTCAAGCTGCTAGTTTCTATATTTTATGTGTAGCTCATATACTGGCACAGCACCAGTATCAGACCGAGGCAAATCCAGCAGAAAATTAAGAGAATGTACCGATGCTCACTCAACCACCTGAACTCTTATTGCGAAACAGGTATGACCCACTGACTCGATGAAATGAGATGTGCGATAACACTATGTTGAACGCAGTGTAGCTAATCACACCACTCGCATAAAGGCTGAACAAAACTCAAGAAATGGCCCCAAAACCACTGCCAGGCTGAGAGCAAGAAAACATACTGCAAAAGTAACACCTGATAAGCAGAGGATCAGAAGAAATATTGGGAACTCCTCCCCTAATGAGCCACATACCATTCTGATCCTATAACCAAGTATGTACGAATGGCTAAGACTGAAAATCTAACTTTGACTGACACATCTGTTAAACAGCCAACAGGGCTGTTGCCAGTTATTCCTCTCCACACCTCCAAGTTACAGGAATGTTGTCATTCACGCTGGGTCTTTTGAGATCCTGCTAAGGAAAATTGGTTTTGAGGTCCTGAAAAATTGACTTATTCCTTCTACTAGAGAAACTCGGTGACTGTCAGTGGCAACATGTATTAATTTCAGGCCCCATTTCAACCTTGGGGAAAGGAAACCAATCTTTCTGCAGCCTCCATGACCTAAATACATGATTGACAGACATCAGCATGCGTCACTCATGGGAGAAGGTTTATCTACAATTTCAATATTTTTTTGAACTGTAAATATCACTTCAGGCCTGGTGGGGTACACCCAAACATCACTGGCTCCAGATAACTTGGTGTCAACCTGCGCCACACGTTTGTGATGTCATATTAAAACAGGAATGCACAGATAAGAATGAAGGCCAACACACAGACAGCTTCAAGGTCTGCCATTCTAGTTGATCTAATCCGACTCCAAATAAAAATTTATTAAAAATCAGATCAGAATGGGTTTATTATCAAGAATAACCTTGATTTTCCATTTTATCAGTGAGGCTAGAGTACGTGGAGAAAGGAGTAGTGACTTTATTTTATAATGTTTACCAGTACAGACAGTTTAACTCTTTTGAATATGTTGCACTTTAGTTGAGTTCTTCCTGTTGATCAATATTGGTAACCATTTAAAGGCCGCGTAAATACAGTGCACACATTTTTGATGATTTTGCTAAACTACTGTCGAACAGATTCAACACATAACAAGGGGCACATTTTAGATCTAATTATTTTCTAAGGCCTACCCATTTCTGAGGTTGCAGTATTACAGTGTTGCTTGATCTACAAATCAAGCCATAAATCTTGGTGTAGTTATAAAGACTATTACAAAATCGGCCTACTGCCACTTTAAAAACATGGCAAGAATGAAAGCATTTCTGTCTAAACAAGATACTGAAAAACCTGTCCATGCATTTATTTTTAGCAGGCTAGACTATTGTAATGTTGTCTTCACATTCTTAGTAAAAAATCAAACATACAGCTGCAGCTCATCCAGAAATGCTGCAGCCAACACCAAGAGTTCTTACCAAGAAAGAGCAGCACATTACACTGGTCCTTAAGTCGCTTAAATTGTTTTCTATGTGTCAAAGGATAGATTTTAAAATCCTGTTACTTGATTATTAGGTCTTGGGCCTAAATACATCTCTGATTTACTTGTATGTTACAAAGCATCCAGACCTCTCAGGTCATCAGGGACATGTTTACTCAGTGTTCCCAGGATTAAGTAGCTTGTGAAGTAGCTTTTACTCTCTATGCCCCACCTGTGAAACAAGCTTACTGAAAATTTGAGGTTGGATAAAACTATCAGCTCATTTAAATCAGGGCCTAAAACATTACCGTTTAATTTTACTGTTGTTTTTTTTAATTGGATACTAATTTTAATATGCAACTGTTTATTTGCTTTGTGCTTCTTCTTTTTTACTGGCTTTTAAATGTAATTTTAAAAGTTTCCTATGTTTCCAATGTCTTATTTTTTCTATAGTTCTATGACCCTGTAAAGCAATGAATTGCCTTGTGTCTGAATGGCGCTATATAAATAAACTTGTCTTCCCTTGCCTTGCTTTACATTGTCTGTGATGAGAAAAGGGACTTTGGACACCATGTAGACACTGTATTCACTTTTTGACTTAACAGATATGATCTATTAAGTATGTGCACACAATTTGCTGATTTATTTGCCAAATCAAAATAACAGGAGAGAACAAGTGGAAAATGTAATTAAGAACATTTTAACCAAATCGAGTTTAATATGAAAGTAATGTTTTGTGATCACTTGAAGAGATAGAGCCTGGGAATATTGTCCTGGTCTATATGTGGCAGTTTATCTAATTATTAGCTTTTTTCATCACAAATAAATACCAGTGTATGTTACTTCTTCACCTAAGGAAGCCCACATCAAATAAAAGACTTGGAAAAAGACTGTTTTTGTTGGGGGTTTTTTGTTAAATTTCTAAAGTTACCTACTTGTCAAGTTATTTTACTTTTATATGATATATGATATAATGTATTTATATAACAAATCTCAGTCATAGCTATAGTAAATTGGCAGCCATGTAAGTTGTTAAATGTTATAAATAAACGTTAAAATGAGGAATCCAACGCATCATTAAATCAGGTGTAGTTCTAGACTTTTCCTGTGAGTTCATCATAAGTGCACCTGCAAAAAAAAAAAAAAAAAAATCGAAAAATGTACCGATTTAAAACATTGTTAGTATAGTAATGAATTATTACACACTTTTAATCTGAAAATAATGTGCCGGAAGTCGTATTCGGCTGGAGGAAGTGGAGCATAGATCATATGTGCAGTAGCCTCAGGGGCGAGCGTCCACTATGGCTGAGGTAAGGTATTTTGAAGTTTATTCGCTGTTAAAGATTGACATGTGATTGGTTGCCTGAATATTTTACATGTTTATGGTAATTTATTGATTTGGGCGAACATTGCTTTACTTTACAGCGGTGTTGATGGGTCAGCAAACATAAGCTAACGTGTTGTTAGCTAATGCTAATAGCTATGACGCTACCCCATAAGCGCATCGTATTATTTATTATTATTTTACAGTATATTATATCATTGCATACAATAGCCATCATCAACATTCTCAACATCACATACGTGGTAAGTGTCATCGGATTAGCTTGATATAATAAATAAGATGCTAACGTTAGCTGTTAGCTTGGTCATAACGTTGCCTGATGTAGCTGTTACGTTTTTTAACTTTAAATTTGGCTAAATAGAACGATCGTCAGTGGTGGAAGTATGTAGTATGCAGATCATTTACTTTAGTAAAAGTGCTAATACCACACTGTTAAAATACTCCAATACAAGTTCTGTATTTAAAATCTTACTTAAGTTAAATTAAGTAAATCAGCAAAATGTGAATAATTGTCAAGTGAAAGTATTCATTCTGCAGGAAAATTTCCCTGTATGTGTTTGTATTATATCCGATGTTTTTGTATTAATTTTGCCGCTGTGTAAATGTGTATGTTACATTTTACTGCTGGAAATGTTTATGGTTGAGCTCATTTAACTAACTTTACAAGAGCTCAGAAAAACAACCATGTTTTGGGCTTTGTAACAACGCATTTCCAGCGAATCCAAGAGGGTTTTAAATAATTGATTTGGTTTAAGAGGTGAGATAATTTTCTCAATTCATAAAGGAACACTTACTCTGCCAGTTTATCACAAACACCAAAGTCACCACATTTGGAGATGCATGGTTTTCACCGGAAAGGAAGGTTATGAAAAATTGTAAACAGAAAAGAAACCAGTAGCTAAAGTTGTCAGACATGTTGGGGAGGAAAAGGTACAATATTAGCCTCTGAGATGTAGAGGAGTGGAAGTTTAAAGTTGTACGAAATTGAAATACTCAAGTAAAGGACAAGAACCTCAAATTTGTACTTAAGTACAGTACTTGAGTAAATAAATGTAGCCTACTTCATTACTTTCCACCACTGATGATTGTCCTGATTTCCCTCATAGTTAAAGTTTAGCTAGCTGTAGGTGCTACTGTGCACACTTTTGGACAGACATTCTTAATGAAAGACACTCGCCTAATTTTGGATTCTGTTTCCAGACCCACAGCTTGCAGGACCTCCAACAGCCAGCTGTCTCCTCCAAGGTGTTCATTCAGAGAGACTACAGCTCAGGAATAATCTGCAAGTTCCAGACCAAGTTCCCATCTGAACTTGAGTCAAGGGTATGTAGAGTGTTGGCGTGGATATCATGATTGTTGACTGAATGTTAAATAATGCAAATTATTTCTAAACTTTTGTGTGGTTTCAGCTTGATAAGCAGCAGTTTGAAGAAACCATCCAGACTCTAAACAACCTGTATGCAGAGGCAGAGAAACTAGGGGGGAAGTCTTATTTGGAGGGCTGCCTGGCTTGTCTAACTGCCTATACGATCTTCCTCTGCATGGAGACGCACTATGAAAAGGTAAAACCGCTTCAGTGTTATGTTTTTTATATAATCGGCCCATATTTGTTTTACAACTTTAAGTTTAAAGTTTATTGAATGAAATTTTCCGTAAAAGACAACACATTAAAGAAAACACAGCAACACAAACCCTGAACAGAACATCCCTGGAAGATTTGGGAGACCTAAACCACATTTCACTACAGGCTGTTGTAGTTTACTTGGATGTATTCTTGACCTTCTGGCATTCCAGAAAAAAATGTTAAGACCTCCACGCTGGCAATAGCTGGTACCAGAGGCATTATATATTCGGGTTGTCTGTCTGTCGCATTCTTGTGAATGCAATCTCAGGAACACCTTGAGGGAATTTCTTCAAATTTGCCACAATTATTCACTTGGACTTAAGGATAAACTGATTACATTTTAGTGGTCAGAGGTCAAAGGTCAAGGTCACTGTGACATCCATCCCATTCTTGTGATTAAGATATCTCAAGAACGCTTTGAGGGAATTTCTTCAAATGTAATGAAGCAAATGCAAATGTCCACTTGGACCTAAGGATGAATTGATAAGATTTTGGTGACCTTTTAAACAAATTTTTAGTCATAGGGGAAATTGTGAGCATATTTCACCTTTGGTCTGATACTGAATTGGTGACACTAATCTTGGATGCCCACCTTGAAACTGTGCTGATTGTATAGATCTTCTGTGCTGCTGGCTTACAGATGTGTGTAAAGCATCCACATTTTAGAATTTAGAGCTACTTTGCTGCAACATCTATATTTGAAGCAATGTAGTCCACCACAAGCTCATTGGTTTTGATATTAAGCTTCAGGTGAATGTCGTTGCACCATGTGACCAAGCTCTCTATCAGTCACTACATATATTATGTGTCTGGACAGACATGGATGTAAACTGCAACCTGACTGGTGCATGGAGGCAAGGTGGTAATTGTAGTCATAATATTTTTGTCTCTGGCAGGTTGAACAGATCTACATATCATTGTATACCTTAAATGTGTATGTTTTTGTCTGTCTGTGTTCAGGTGTTAAAGAAGATTGCCAGATACATTAAGGACCAGAATGAGAAAGTATATGCTCCCAGGGGCCTGCTGTTGACTGACCCCATAGAGAGAGGCCTCAGAGTCGTATCCTTCACCTGGCTTATGTCACATGAATGGCATCACCAGGGCTAGAGTTAATACTATTTTCAACCCATGTTTTCTGTCAAGTATGTCTGATTTTTGTTTTTTTCTACATAGCAGCATATTACCATGTCCATATTGTGATAAAATTAGGTTGATCTGCCAACAGCTGTCATCTTTGTGATTTAAAAAAAAAAAAATGCTTTTAGTGGTGTTTTTAATGACTTCTCTCCAGACTAGCTATAATAGTTCAGAAGCCTGGTAGCTTGAAGCCAGAAGCTTGGTAAAGAATGTGTTGATGTATGGCAGTAAACACTGGAGTAGAAAAGTATTAAAGTTATCCTGATGTAAAATTAAGCTTCCTAGTAGGATTTGGTGATATTGCCGGGCCCTTCTGTAAATATTTCCATCTACATGCTTGGTACACACCACCTATAAAGTAACTACTCTCTACTCAACATTTACGAGTTGATAATTTCAGTATTACATTTTACATAGCTGCTATAACATTGTGTATGCCAAGAAAAGTAAATTGTTAATTATTTAAAATGTGCATTTAGCATTGTGCATTTCCCTTAACTTGCTATCTTCTAGGTTGAAATCACGATTTTTGAAGACAGAAGTATTGGCTCTGGAAGATGAAGAAACTTGGGGTATCGAGTCCTTCTGATGTGTTTTTAATGAAGAGTCATGTCCAGAGAAAACATCTTGGGAGTGCCATCATTTTTCCCATTAACTCAAGAAATCAGACTATAGTGTTTCCCACAGACTGACGGCGTTACTGTGGCGGGGACCATGGGGTGGAGTGGGGTGGAGGTGTGGTTGGATGAATACATTGATTAGCCATTGCTTACTTTATATCTATAGGTTATTTTTCACGTCAACATTTCAATTCTACTTAATTTTCCACTTTATTTACTCACAAACTACTTTTATGTGTGCACCTTGCTTTTCACTTAAGTTGTCTTTTCCTCACACACACACCTACACCTACACCTCCTGTCTCTGACTGCACACACACCGGCTTGCCCCACCCCTCTTTCTGTTTCTCTCTTTCTGGGTCTGCTCTGTTGACTTTTTCATTTGCAGCATGTTTTATAAATCGCCCAAAAAATATACGCATTTTGGATTTTTTCACCCGCGATTCCATTTGCACAGCAGCAGGTGAGCCAGGTGTGGAGAAGGCTTGTTGTAGCCTAAATGCCGGAGCTTATCGAAACGATCAAAACCAAGGTGGTACTGAATGACATCCCACCAACCTGGTGAACTTACAAGCTTAAAACGAGGCACAAGTAGGCCTACATTAGATATAAGAAGATAAACTCTGTTTCTCTGCAGAGCATGTGTGTCAGTAGAGGGGTAACATTAGAGCAAGGCCTGATTGGCCACTAATTAATCGATCGTGAATGCCGTTCTCTCTAACGGATGAAAAAAATATATATAAAATGTGTCATTAAATATACTTTGGGCATATGTTGATATAAGTGGACGGCACACCTAAGTAATTTGTATGTGTGGAGAACAGAGAGACAGAGACCGAGAGAGAGAGAACAAGAGGGATGCGCAGCTCCAAAAATAGAAAATTAATGTGTGGCGGGCAGTGCTAATATTGTGGAGGGCTGCCACAAATAAATGAATGTATGGGAAATGCTGAGACCAACTCAAAATATTAGGCATGAAGCTCTTTTTTGTTTGTTTTTTGTCACAGTCAAACTGATTTCGACCACTTTTAATTTCATCAGTTCACAATGAGCAGGACATTTACAACCATCTAGTCAAATGTAAAATAAGCCATTAAACTGAAATCTCCACTGCTTACTATTAATGCTAAAAGAATTATGTTCTTTGTTCTGCCTCTGAATAGGCTGAAGACCAGATACTCTTCACCTGTCTGGCAGCACATATTCAGACCTCTGCTTCACCTGACTGGATGTATATAACTTGGTCTGATCCTTTTCTTTGTTATTTATAAGTACTCTACCATCTGCCTATCCTTATATGTTTGCATATGTGTTTTAATGTCTTTTTATACATGCAGTGATGTTCAAATCGGGTCCTAATTGATCAAGACCGGTCTTTATGAATAGTGCCATTGTGTTAAATTCTACTTTCTGACCATGTTAAGTGATTTCATTTGTGTATTGTTTTGCAAATAATAAAAAGTCGAATAATGTGTAGCCGCCAAGAACTGTTAGAGAAATAGGTCGGGACAGAATTGATTTTAGCCTTTGCGGAGGCAAATATGTTCTTGTCTGTGCATGAATGCGACTTTTGGGGGGAGATCATGTCGTGTAAAACACACTGGAAGTTCTGAACTGGACTTTTGTGACAGCATGCTGATAGATAACCCAGAATAATGATGTGATCTAGTACGCACGTCTCCTCTGTGTCATTGTACAACTGCACTTAATCTCCCAAATCATATTCAACCGTCCTGTTACCTTTTTCTCACAAGATCCACTATCTATATTGCGAATGTCATCCCCATTTTCATTATCACCAAACACCACAGAAACCTTAAACACTCTGAACTCTACATATAATCGCTATAGTTGGTGTTTGATACAACTGGTGTTCTTTTCTTATATTGTTTTATCTAAATAAATGGCATTTTCCTGAAATCTGGAGAGCTCCCTGTGTTGAATCAGAGTGCATAAAACTTTGAAGAGAGTGAGTTCTATTATGTGTGGCCAATAGGTTACAAAACCGTTTTTTTTTTTGAATAATTCTAATTCAATATTACCACATAAACACAAAAATATACCGGTCAATGTTTGAATTTGGAGGAACGCCGCTTTTATTCTGAAGTAGTCAGACCGGATTTCTTGGTGCTTGTGAAGGAACGTCTAAAAGTAGAAAACATCTGCTTCCGGAAGCTAAATAATACAGCTAGCAAGTAACTGAACCTCTGCTGTTTGTAGTCACCGGCGCTGTGTGCTCCAATGGGCACAGCAACTCACTTGAAAAAAGTCAAAATCCTAACTATTCTTCAACCATAACGGTAAGCCCACGTGAATTTAACGTCCAATAGGCTATAGCTAAAGGCTAACCAACGTCTGGTAGTTTGACAGTTACCTCACGTACGTTAGTGTTGTCCAAAGTTGTGTAGTTTACGAATTGGAAAGACATCAACCAGCAAACTTTGTGCTCTACTTGGCTTTAACTAACATTTTATAACAAAAACGCAGGTGGACTTAATAACAGTAACGACGTTTCAGTTCCATTACCGTTAAATGTCCCGGTGATGGTAACTGAACCAGCATGTATACCGGACCTCCTTTTAAGTAGAATACAGCAATCATAAGTGTCCTGCTATGACTCGTCAAAATGTCTGCTGTGCAACCAGTCCATTGTTACTCTGGCTAACCTTTCAATCTATTATTGCTAGTTGGTTACTGGTCTAAGTGAATATGCGTTTGGCTCATTGACATAAATAATATACAGTCAATGGTTTGGCTTCTCATGGATTGATTTTTACCGTTACAGCTAACAGGTCAGTAATAAGTTGACTTCACAACACTCACTGCCCACAGGACCCGCCTTTTCCTGTCCACCCCGGTCTCTCCTTGTTTCCATGGAATTTAACGGTTATCTTCCAAAGCAAGAATGTCAATTCCTGCATCATGTCATGGAAGAGTTGGAAACGTACCAAAAGAAGAGCAACCGCAAGCGGTAAGGATACGACCACTAAGAAAATTTCATTAAAATGAAGTTGCCTTCATACTGTCAAAAGAAAACAATTTTTTTACTGTCTTTCTCTGTCCAGTGTGCTCCTGTTCCCCCCTCTACCCAGCAGACTGCGTTACCTGATCCACAATCACATAGAGGACCTGCCAGAGATGACCACCTTCTCTGTCGGGGAGAGTAGGGGCCGTAGGGTGGTGGTTTGCCATTCTGAGCTCAGGTATTGAACGTAGGTCACTCCAATATTACGTTCCTGCAGTAAAGGAGGCTGCAGTTTCAGGACCGCATTTCTAGGACCCTAGTTAGAGTTTTAAAGTTTTATTCCACCCAAATAGTACTTTCTGCCAAGTACTTATAGTTTTAAAGACTTATACCATCCAAATACTACTTTGCCCTGCAATTCAACTTGGTTGCTAAGACTTGCAATTTGTATAATTAGCAGAATTAGCTCATTATACTCAGGAAAAATAAAAACAGAATGTACAGTCTAGACCTGCTCCATATGAAAAGTGCCCTGAGAGACTAACAGAGACTTCTGTTATGATTTGATGTGATATAAAAAATTCAACCAGATATTTTAAAGGTTAGAAAGAGGCAAGACACAAGGATGACTCTGGGGGCAGATTCAAGATATACATGTGTGTACACACACACACGTTAAATAATAAGTAACAATGAACAATAACAAGCAACAATTAACAATAACAAGCAACAAACAGATTCAAGAAAACAATACAAACTAATATTACCGCATTGTGGTTGTATGCCTCCGTCATCCAGTCAAGTTGCAGTTTATACCCATGTGTGTCCAGACTTCTAAAATATATGTAGTGCAGATTTTGACAGGGATGCTGGAAGTAGGGGTGCGGAGGGTGCTGCTGGCGAGGGGCTGTAACTGCAAGGCAAAAAAGTTTACTAAACAAATCAATAAAAAAAAAATTTCATTTTTTTGAGAGTAGCATCCACCCATTGTTATTTTTTATGATATTTATTGAAAATGTTTTTTTAATATATTTGTTTCATTGTTCATCTGATGCACAAGTGCAGAGCGTGTGACGTAGTTAACATCAGGTGCTAAAGTCAAGATCACAGATATTACTGACCAGTGTTAGATCCTTGTCACTCCAGCAGCCCCCCTGAGGAAGAGGGATTGGAGCAGCAGCCGCTAGCTAAAATTAGTGCAGCTACTAACGTCGATGCTAATGCTAACCTCCCTCCGGATGGTCCTATGGTGGCAGCTAGCGGGCAAGTCACAGCTAATTCAAATTACAAATTAGCTTCAGGTATTTCCAGAGGTTTTTGCGCAAGTGTTTCTGAAGTTTTGGAATTCAATTCTCCATCTCAAACTCCAAAACAAAGTGATGTATACAAATAATTCGAAGATAAGGCTTTAGACCTAACATCCAACTACCAATACAGCTCAAAACATTGATGATAGCTCCACATCAAAAGCGCGCAGTGGGAAAAATACGAAATATTACTGCAACGCAGATGGCTACTATTTTTCCAAAGGTTGCAATTCAAATCCATCGTGTATGGCTGCCGCTGAGCGGTTTCACTGTCCTAAATATGCCAATCCCCTTTGGAAAGGAAAAGAAAATATTTCGATCAACACTAAATTCTTTGGATCAACCCAGTTTCCTTCAAATAATGGAATAAACTCCCTAACCCAAACACATTTTTTAGATTCAGTTCTTCCCAATTTCCCTCTTTAATGTTTCTTGTTCTTGAGAGTAGGCCTACTTTTCACAGTGAAGAATTACATGCTCCTCTGATTC
>JBBPCS010000359.1:11926281-11939714 GCA_037974645.1 Hollardia meadi
GAAACATTTAAGTGTGACAAACATGCAAAAAAAATAAGAAATCAGGAAGGGGGCAAACACTTTTTCACACCACTGTACAGTGCTGCCAAAAAGTGTTGGGACAGCAGTAATACTAACCCATTGTTTTTTGTTGGACCTAATTCAGCACGTCAGACTTGAAATGAAAAAGTGTTAAATGATAACAGTGTTAGTCCTGAATCTAATGTTTTAATATTGTAAATATGGTGTATCTACATCTTGTAAATTGTATAAAATCTGTAACCCGATTTCGGGGATGGAAACAAAAAGCCATCATATTTAATACTCCAAACCCCATAACTAAACTGTGCAGAATGCTTTAATTTCATTTTGAGGTGAATTTTGCTTTCATAAAAAATACAAAATATATAATGCAGCCTTATTGTCCACCAACCCTGAAACTTAACCATTATAAGTAATATTATTTTAACCCTGATGCAGAACAGATAATGATCCTTATAAGGTAATGGTCTCACCTATATGACAGTTGTATGTCCACATCCGATGTCCATCGTAACGGGAGCGGCACTTCATAATGTTGTTGGTGTAATCTGATTCTGCAACCTCATAGTTAGGGTTTATCACAACCTGGGAGAGTAAAAACAATGTTAAACACCTGAAAGCAGCATTCCCTTTTATTTATACACGTCTCTTTAAGTTCTACTAAGGACAGGATAATACAGACTTAGTGATTGGAGTGTAGCAGGGGGATTGTCAGTCTCAAAAAGAATAAGTTATTGCTGCTACTGATTCAAAAAGATGATTTTTAGAGTTTAGTTGTTCTGGCAACCAAGAGATAGTAAATTTTGTTCAGCAGCCAAAGTGTCCATCAAAAGGTTCTGTGTCCTTTAACAACCTGCTCGCTTGTTTAAGTCTGAACAAGAGTATACTTGGGCTGTATGTCAAACAACAAGCCAATTCAGAGACATGGAAAGTATCTGTTTGGTTTATAAGACTATGCTGGCTGGAGATCTTTCCAGCAGCAGATGTGCTACAGTATATCTACTATGGCTAGACTGGCAGAGCAAATCCTTTACCTGGAAGATGTAGTCGCCGGGCTTCAGGTCTGTGATGTCGATCCACTGACAGTCAATGTCGTGCCTGTAGGTATCCGAGCAGCCAACTGTGATGCCCTGTGCCCCAAAGTTTGCACATTCATACCTCTTCTGGATTCCTGTCAACATTCAGTATTAAGGTATTAAGCCGTTCAGACCTGGCTGTATTCAGATATTTTCATTGAATCAAACATTGTTGAACAACATAGTTTCTTAATATTTGGTATTAGAGATTTGGTATTCTCTCCTTACGAAAGGATGGTATAACTATGAAAAGGGAAGGAAGCTGTATTTACCCTCATCACAATGAGTGTCCTCCAGACAGAAGCTGGCTTTGTGTCCCTCTGCCACTTTGGTGCCATTAAGACTCAGCAAGTCATAGTGGGTGAAAACCTCCATACTGTGGTAATGTCTGGATTGGACAAGAAAAACACAATATTGAAAAACATCCTATATATACACCTATATTTAGCAACTCCAAAATAAGAAACATGCTCTTGTCTGTGACCCACTAATAATCAGTTTCACACATACTGTAGAATATTCAATATGTTACACATTTAACATCTAGCATTAGCATTAACGTTTACCCCTGTGGAATCATTTGAGAGACAGATCAGGTTTTCAAACGACAAACTGCAGGTCTCACCTGTGACACTCATGCCAGATCCAGGAGTGGTGTGCTGCCCGCGGCCTGAAGTCTGACTGGCCGTTGTTGTGGATCTGGGAGGAGAAGCGGAGAAGGCGGCGGTAGGAGCTGGGGTCGGCTTTGTCAGCACTACCGGACAGACAGTGCTCCTCCTGGGCGCACTGCAGCACATACATGGGTCTGTCCTCCAGGTAGGTGGTCTGTTCCACAACTTGGGCATTGAGGACCAGGTCTGGGGCCGCTGGGAGGTAGAAAGCAACAAGGGACATGGAGGTTAGGCACACCATGTGTCAACAGAAACTCAAAATTCCCCAATTAGCTGTAAAGCTTCAGGTTAGTCTTTGATAAAATATTTTTTTAAAACACTGCTTACTTTTCAAACTTTGTATCTAACAGTGATAATATTATAATATCCATTTAATTTAATTTCACAATATTTTTTCAATTGTACGCATATACGTCACAGCATTTTGATTTGTCATTGCAGGAAAAACACAAGTGATAACATCAATGCGCAGTTCTGTTCAAGTGCCCCAGACATTATGACATGCATGACACAATATGCACAACGCACAATACTAGGACCCTGAAACTTAAAAAGTTAAATGAAACTAGTCATTAGTTTTATTCTTTACTCATCATTTCCTACTGTCAAAATGTCTTCCATGAAAAACTCTTCTTACTCTGAGTACAAGAGACTCCAGCAGCAAATCTTCCACCTCCTTTGGGGCAGTGAATGTGTTTCCCGTGATGTAAACACTGATCCAGGGTTAGCTCAGTTCCTGAACATCTCACTCCACTCATCAGGACTGCATCAGCTGAGGCATCTCCTTGCCAGTAGTGTGTTTCCTGATAAAAGAGAAGCACAGACAACAGATATTACTCCGCTGGAGCTCCAGTGCTGCTGAAATAACTGAAAATATACTGTACATTGTAGATTTGTTGTTGGGAATTACTTTTTTTCTCCATAAGCGTATTAATAATAAGCAATGTAAGCTGCAGTGAATCGCTGAATGCTGACTATTATTTAAACATGTTCCTTTCAAAACTGTCTTATGAGTGTTTTTACATTAATAAGACCCTTCAATACATGGGCATAATAACTAAATAGTCAAAGCCGGTCGCTGTCTTGGTCAATTCTATTCTTATGGGATTTTCCCTGGTCAGACTAAAGTCATATCAGACTTTTTATTTTCTGGTCTGAAGACTCAAGCCTTTAGGCAGTCAAGTCCAAAGTCCAAGCCTATTATCCACATTTTTGGGACTTAAAAGGAAAGCGATATTTTGGGGGGGAAAATAGTTATTTTCCCTGCTGAGAGTTGAGGATGAGAGAATATTGATTCCACTCTCATGTGTGTACAGCAAATTTAGAATCAGCAGCTGGTTAGCTTAGCTTAGCATAATGAGTGGTAACGGGCAATTGGCTGGCCTGGCTCTGTTCAATGGTAACAAAATCTGCCTACCAAAACCTATAAAGCTCAAATCTAAAGCTAAAGGTCAAAGCATTCTTTTAAATCAAGTCTACAGCTATAGATTGATCAATTTATGCCCGAGTTATCTGGAATCACACAGATGAAGAGCATGTTGCTCAAACTGTCTCAGAAATTTGTGTGGGAACGTCTTAAGCAGGCACATTGTCTTAATTTCCTCCTGTATTTCATTTGCTGACATATTATCCCAGTTGTCCCACAGGGGAAATCTTATCAAGGAGTCTATTACACATCACACACATAGCAATGGCTGCTCTGCTGACCTCACAGTCCTGACTCAGCATTATTACAGCATTTTTCAGACCACAAGGACACAACCTGTAAATAAGACCTCAGATTTTCCATCATCTTCCAAGAGACTGAGCTGAGGGATATGGATGTGGGAGTACTTGGTGGTGGGTTGAGAAGGACAGACATACAGCTGTATAGTTTAAGCTCTGTGTCATTTGTTCCATCTGGTGGTGGGGTTTGCCTGATCAAGTGTTTAAAAGTCAAGCAGGAAAGCGTCGCTAGAGGGGCTAAGCCCCTGCTCTGCTATGATCACAAAGAGCAGACATGTATAACTCCTAAACATGCCTTTAACAACTCTTATGTAATAGCAAATAGTGTGTGGTGACAAAGAGACATGTTATTATGATACCATGGCCTGACTTGGCACAGACTCAAGTAAAATATCTACTTGTGATCACAAGTAGACACTTTATTTCACAGTGGTTCAGAATAGCACAATGTTGAACTGTACTTGACTAAAGGGTGAATGCTCAAGCAGTGACCACAAACACATGAGGACATGTTTACATGTTGCTCCATTAGAAGTGCATGGCACACACTGTATTTGTCCCAAACATACTTTAGTGAGATAAACAGTCTCCAACAGTTCCCGTCCAAGATCCCCTCATTAAACTCCCTGCTGCTTATCACTGCACGTCCCCATGATTCACACATACTTTCCAGACCTATATCATCTTAAACCACAAATACCACACTAATTTTAGCCTTAAAATAAAAAAAAATATAAAGAACATGAGGGGGTCTTTGACTTTACCAGCCTCTCACCTCATGACATAAAGAGAGGACTGGGGGTCTCCTTTAAAAAGCAAGAGGTAAACGTCAGCAGGACAGGACTGTGACGCAGCTAAATCATGCCACAGGCTTTAGAGGTGGAAAGCTCCAATAAACTTCAAACAGCAAACAACGGCCTTCCCTGTTACTCCCACAGAGGAGTTTAAAGCTCCATCCCTCACCCACCCTCTGCACCGACTATGTTTCTAAGACAGTGACATACTTATTTGTGCCCTCTGGGATCAATAAACTTTAAGCTTGTTAGAGTGAGACTTAATAGCATCCGCAGCCAGAGTGGTTTCATTGCATCCATATTACACATGGCTGTAACTTTCATTTCATCTCCTGCACTCTCAAATCAAAGTCCATCTTAAAGAATCTATTACTATCTAAGCTATTATTCACCACGACTTAGTAATGATTGCACTATAATGTGAGAACAAGGAAAACTTTTACCAAAAATAGAAACCCAACAGGTAGAGCAAGGCAACCTGGTGATTTTAGATCATGATCGATCTTGAAGGTGTCCATACTCTGCTTTTCAGGTAAAGTTCTTACTTCTGTTTCCAAACTTCACATAACCACACTGACTAGTGGATCCACACTATGTAAATAAACCAACAGGTATGCAGCCAACTAGATGGCTACGCTTATTACTTCACGTGGCTCCTCCTTAGGTGACATATTGTAAACAATGCAACATGAGCTACAGCTAGCAGCTTGTGAAAAGGACAACTACCTTTAATGGAATTTTGTGTTTAAATGTTGCTAATGATCTGGCTAAAATTAAGAAAAAAGATTACAATTTAGATCATAAATTGTGATTGGGATTAAATACATTATGATTATATGTTTTCGCCGACCCCCTGCATACGAGATAAGTGGTGTCATGTGGTTTTGTGACTTGAAAAACAACATCTTTGTGTACAAATACAAAAAAGCTAAATATAAATTTTAATTAAAGTTACCCATAAGTATATTAAATCAGCTGGAATGATAGCATAAATTATATAAATTCGAGTTTGGAGTTCATATTAAAAATTATTTTTTGGAAGTAGATGTGGACCTTACCTGGAAAGCGTGACTAGCAAAGCCCAAGCCAAGCTGTCTGCAGACCACCATGGCCTCCATGGTCCCCCAGCTGTCACTGCACACTGTGCCCCAAACCAGAGAGCCATTCCTCTCTGTCAGCACCTCCACGCGGCCCTCATAGGGGTTACGGCCACCACTTAACCGAAGCTGAGGACAGAGACAGACAAATGTGTCCTCCAGTCCAAATCTTAATGTTTTTGTGTACTATAGAAAAAGGTACTCACTCTATTCTGGAAGCCCATTGCAGGAACATTACACCTGACTGCTACGTCTTCCTCGTGGCTGCAGCCCAGAGCGTCACGGTTGAAGTAGCACTCAGTCAGTGACTTTTCAAACCCTGAGCACTCCACCTCGTTCATGTGGACCGGCCCGATCCCTGGAGGAAAACATGTCAGGGACATAAAAATTGTGTAACAGGTGGAGCATTAACATCTGTGCATCACAGAAAATAATCTTCTTTAGAACTGGAAATAAGAAAGTTGATCTTTGGGTTGCAGAATGTTTTTGAGAAACACAAGCCGGTACTGCCCACTGTTCCTGATCACAACAGCTGAAGCCACGCCTGCTTGTGTGGGTTTTTTTTTTTTTTTTTTTTTTTACATCAGTGCATCTTAAGACAAATGTAAGATTTTCTGTTTCCTAGAGCAATTCCTTTACAATGCAAAGGAAACAAGCAGTCAGCTGTGTCAAATCAAAATGAGTCACTTGAGGCCTGTAAACAAATACAAATTCTCTCTCTGCATCTTTTTTCCCCAAGTAAAAAAAAAAAGTACTCCTTCCATGCTGGTTTTCTTCCAGTGTGACTGAACAGGAATGTCTTCAGCGATGTGAGCTATGAAACTGCAGCCAGAGACTCAAGCGGACGGACAGCTGGCGGAGAAAAATTAATTCACAACAGAAGGAACACAGTGCTGCTGTAATCACATAGTCATTTTCCAATTCTGAGAGATGGATATATATGTATCAGATTTATTGGCATTCTCCTTAAGTCCACTTCAGTGACTTCTGAAAACAAAAACACAATCAGCTATTTCAAGTCTGTGTGTGGCACCATTTTTGGATCCAGTGGTCAGCTCATGAAGGAATCCCTGAAATAACCTTGTGCACTCTTCAACAATAAATTCCACCTCTGAAACCCATAAAGCCTCTTTTCTTTGCTGGAACATTTTGTGCGCTCTTGTGTTTTGCTGTGAGAATAAGGCAGAGGAGTGAGCAACTGTTCCAAAGCACATATGATTCTTATAATGCTGTGGTATATTACATTTCGCAGAATCAGGTTCTGGGTCAAGGTATAAACATTAATGTGCTACTCCATACATTCCCTAGTGCATTTATATGCTGACTTCAGGTCTGGACTAATTGAAGTGAGACAAAAACAGGTGGTGTTACAGAGGCCGTAGATAAGGTGGAGGTTTTCACAGCTGGAAATGAGTTCTCCTTGAAGGTGTGCTTGGACTTATGTTGAGTGATAAGTGCTGTAAATGTGAAACGTCATCAAAGCTGAAACCTGTGAACGCGTAAGTTCAGCACTCAAGACGTACATCTCAAGACGACACACATCTCAAGACGAGAGCTGAATGAGTGAAGGAAATGTTACAGTTGTAACACTTACATTGCATCCACTGTACCAGTAAGGTTTGAGACTGAATCTTTTTTTACTTTGAGGTTTTTTAAAAAAATTATTATTATTTTATTTCGGCACAATTCAGACTCTATAAGTGTACTACTGTATACACCAGTACTATGTTATAGAGAAGAGTAGAGTCATACCTTGTCCCAGTCGGGCGCCCGTCAAGGCCTCTTTGGCGCTACCAAACCCCAGCTCTCGACACACCACGGTGGCAGCTCGAATGTTCCAGTTGTCGTCACACACTGTCCCCCACTCCCCGTTCTTCAACACCTCCACTCGGCCCTCGCCAATCATAGCTCCGCCTCTTAGACGCACCAAGGGTTGCTATGGAAACAGAAAAACTAAAATGAGTGGAAATGTTACAGAGAACCAGTAAATTATTATTACTAGCTATTACGAGCTAACCACTGATCCCCCGTGCAGCCAAGCATGCACAATTTGACCTACCTCCACCCTGTAGGCCTTCCTGAAGCCGGCGCTGACGCTGGGAGCAAAGGCCCGTCCAGGCACACAGCTGACCACTACAGGCATGCCCTGCTCACAGGTGCGATTGCCCTTCAGCTCTATCTCTCGGCCCAGCTTACAATCGGACAGGTCGGCCTCGTTGCCGGTGCAGTTGACAGAGAAACCCCAGTAGTTCTTCTTACGGCGCTTGGCCAACAATCTGAGAAGACATACAGGTAGTACAATAATCCAAACTTTACAAAGTTTACATCGCTGCCAATATAGGATATGATATAAGATAGCAAGTCATAGTTTTTTAAATGAATTGCAAACTATAATTTGATTAGCTCATCATCCACTCCAGCTGTAAAACAGGCCAGGCGGGGGTGTCGAGTGATGAGGTTCTTTCTCACACTTCACGAAAATGTTACGGAGCTGTTTTATGGGAAGAAGGAATTTTAATTATGAAGTGTGAGTAATTTAACAATGCCCACCTTGTGGTGTGAAGCACAATGGGAGAATTGTTGTGAGAACACCTTAACATTCTGGTGACCCCCATACTTCAATGGAGGTCATCAACTAAGGGTCACTGAGGAATCCAACAACAGTGGGCCTTGAAGCAGGTCCTGGCTTTGGAAGAAGCAGACCATGTAAGGAAACCAGCATGAGCTACATTTAAAGTCTTTCCGTCAGTTCTTCCAGCTTATCCAGATGCTGTAAACATAATGCAGCTCCAATTTGATTGAGAGTTTTTAATTGTGTTGGACTGTTTGGTGAATAGAGCCGTCTTTTCTCGCTCCAGATAAAAGACGATCTTTCACCTCCATAAAACTGTGAACCATGTGAGACCACAGCAGCATCACACGCTGCAAAACCATGTCATCTCATGATCAACAAAAAAAAAAAGTTCTTTGCTGGTTTAAAGCGCCTTAACTGTCTTCAGTTAAAATGCACCCACATGAAAGATTTGCTTATAATCAGATGAGATCCTCCCAGAGTCATAAAAGCAGAAACATTTTTAATCAAAGTTCTTTTCCTTAATCTTAGCAAATCATAGACATTGTTAAGATCCAGTTGCAGCCTTGCCACATTATACATGCTCACCCCGTTGACTCACAGTATTTGTAAATAAGTGCATTTTTTCATGTGTTTCTGGTCTTGATTTAACTGAGGTTGGACTGAGGTTCTGGGAGCCTTTCAGAAGATTGAAGAGACCAAAACTGACTGGATGTGCATAATAAGTAAATTAGGATAATTAGGCCCATTTGTTTGTATGTAAACTTCACTGAAAACCAAACCAACAGAGATATGTTCTTCTTGGAAGGCAGGTAGCCACATTTATTTCTAAAAGATTTTTGATTCTTGGATTTATACCTCAGGTTGAGCTGTTTTAAGAGAGTTTTTCTTTGCTCATGGGGTTCTCTCATGTGCAGTAAGCATCAGTTTTGTTTTGAACTTCAGTTCCCTTCTCAGCAGATTTTTCAACTTCTAAGACACAAAGTGTTCTCGGAAATGGCTGGCTTTGTGTTAGGCTACATATTGAAAATGACATTTAAGAAGGGCAGCATGTTAGCACACGTGCTCAGAGGGAAACGATTAGATGTAGCCAAAAGAGCCACTGTTTCCCAGCGTATTGCACTCAGTCGTTTCTCAACAAGGTTCATCCTTCATCCTCTCAAACTTCCTCTGGAAGTGTTTGGCTTTGTGTCAAGAATCTCCAGCCTAAAGTCTGTTTAATCTCCGTGTGCAAAATGGATGAAGGGTTGAGTAATGACCAGTGTATACAAACATGGTTATGTAACTTTTCCCAACATCAGTTTGAAATGGTAGAACATTCCAAAATGGACCAAGACTGAAACTCAACAGTTAAACAATGTATAAAGGGACTTGAAATTTCTATTCAACATTTAAACGAAATTCAATATGTTTAACATAAAAAGTGTTTGTGTCATACAGGAATATGTGGTTTACCTCAGATGATAACATGTTTTTTACACACAGGTGTGAATTTAATATGATTCATTATATATGTAGCACTACTATATTCCCATAACCGTCATTACGTCTAATTGGTCTTATTTAAACCCTGCTGCTGCTGGCCCAGGCACCATTACTCACTTGTAGGGTCGCATGTTCACGCGTTTCTCCCCGGGGAAGCCGTACATGCCACAGATGACCCTGCTGTTCATCTCTGTCCACTCCTCATTACAGATCTGTCTCCACTTGCCTCCGTCTTTCACCTCCAAAAAGCCATCAGTGATAGGAATCCTTTTCCTGTGAGAGTAAGTGGCTCTGATCCTCACATCCTCCACCTGCACCGTCAAACCCTGAGAAACACAGCAAAGGAAATGTTTCATCGCTGCATTGCATATTACAGATAATGTACAGAAAGTTTAACCGCTGAAAATACACCTTAGAGTACTTTAAGGCCCTGTTCAGAACTATATTAACATCCGTCTCGAGTGATCCGATCAGAAGTGGACAGCTCTAAGTACAGGTGTGTTTGCAACCAAGACGCATTGACACATTTGAGATGCGATCATTCAGTCCACGTTTGGAGGTGGTCTAGGCAACATGTGGCCACATTCTTTCAGCAGTGTGAACGCAAATGTGTCCTGGACCACACTGAAAGACTGCTGTTGCATTTTCAATAGTCATCTTTAAAATTCCCTCTAAATCATGTTTCCATGAACTTGCAACACTACATTACATTCAACAAACATTCAACTGAATTCTACCTTGAAGTTTCCAAAATCCATGCTGACACAGAGTCACTGATTTATACTTTTTTTTTTTATTGATTAGTGAAGTGAACATAATCTCAAGTTAATTGCAAGCTGTCTAAGTACAAGAATGCTATTTAGAGGATGTAGTTGGTTATTTGTACTCTTGACTTGACTGGTTCTATTCTACTTTATATATTGTATATACAATGCAGACTATGAGTCATAAAGGAAGTTTGTAGTGTGAAGGAATGCAAGTGTTTCAGAAAAAATAAAATCATCCCACTGTATCCTTTTAGGGACTGCACAGTCTGCAATACAAATTCAACAAGACAAGTTGAAAAATCTGAAGATCTTTGTTTAAACTTGTTAAGTGTCACAGAGAGGCCTTAGGAGGTTGTATGAATGCCTGGAATTTTTCCTCCATCATTGTTGCAACTTCAGAGAACTTGGAACTGAGATGTATGGGGAGTTGGAAGACAACATACATCAAACATGGCACCACAGATCTGTCAAAACCAGCCAAAAGTTTTTTGATTTCCTCAGGAAAAAAAAACCCTTCAATGGAATAAATAATAATTCACTATTTCACATATGATATGATCTTATATGATGTGAAATATATCAATGTCATTCTCACTATAAGACTGAGCCAATAATCTGGAACAAGCCAGTGCAGCACAAAAGGAGAAACACTCGTCTTTTCCCTACGGGGAAGTGTAGAAGAAATTTGGAAAAATGTCTCTTCAAAAGCCTTTTTTACCTTGCATTGTGGATTTCTTAAACAATCAGAGGGGAAAAAAAACACGGATAGAAGAAGTTAAAAAGAAAAGCGTTATCCATGAAATTTTTGTTATAAATCAAGATTTAAAGACAGAGGCTGGGGTGACTTTAGTTATGGAGAGTGTCTGTGGGTGGTCTTCTAAAAAGGGCAGTAAAGCCAGTTGTTCAATCTAGGGGTCACCAACCGCAGCTTGTATCATGTGTCCCGAAGACCCCTAAATCAGGAAGGAATGGTAACCTTTGACCTCTGGGGCTTTATGGGAAAACAGCTACCTAATAAGTCCTGCAGTTTGTTCCTGGTTGGGCTGCACTGTGAGCTGCTCTGTGGTATGCAAATGCTGATCTCAGTAATTTATTTTGTAAAAGCCAGCTTATTTAACTCTGCAAAAAACCAACACCCAGGCACGTTTCCCAGATATTAAACGTTTGCCCACAGGGTGGTTTCCTGAGATGCCGTCAGCTTGAGGGAATGTTCAAGACTTCAAGGTTTCTAAACACTAAATAGTGCAATGCAGGAGGAGCCACGATTAAGTCAGACTGTTCCTACAATGACCCCAGTCCCCCCCACTGACTGCAGCGGTTAGAGTGGGTGAAAACCACTCTTTCATGGAGAAATTCCTGCTGGCCATAGCATGACAGAGTGTTTTACGTCAGTGCAGGGTGGGAAGGTGAGGAAATGTGATCATGTTCAGGGAACTGGTGCTCTCTGTCTATCTTAGTGCTTTGGTTTACTTTGCTTCAGTATAAAGAATAATGATTATTATTTACCGTGTGAAAAACAATATGTAAATACTAAATATTAATACATTTAACAGCAAAAAGAAACCAAGAAAATAAATGTGAACACTCATAAGTAGCTAAACTGAAGTACATCTAATACAAAAAATGCCAGACAGGACAGGGGGTACGAGGTGAGCATGAAATGGGTTGCTGAGGTAGGTCTGACCAGTGTTGCATTTGGCACAGACACAGGAAACTGGCAGTCTGAGCCTGTGAAACTGAAGGGGAGAGGGCCGATACCCACAGCTGGGATCAGTCCAGGCGTTTCCCCCTCCCAAACCCAGACCAGACATAAACTCAGCATAATCCTGTTTGGCTGATGTCCAAATCTACACATTAGTCACTATTACAGCAGTCTTTTTAGAAAAACAAAGGAAAATTACTATACAGCACAAAGAACATGGACCCATGAGATTTTTTCATATTCTATGACTAAACAGCTGTGAAAATTTCCTTATATCAATTTGGGAATCTGGACTTTACAATAGGAGGAATACAGAAGATGAAAAGATTGATATCACTCATATCTGTACAGTAAATATGAAGCAATCACTGGCAGCCACAAATTAGAAAACGGGGGAAAAAAATAGAATGGCTCTATCCAAAAATACAAAACGTCTGCCTCACAGCACTTCCAAAGCTCACGAATGAACATATATCTTGTTTGTCCAATATATACAAAAACCAAAGGATAAATTGTGGTCTGTTTCCCCATGTCCAGTCATTAAGCTATGCTAGTGGCTGCTGACAATAGCTTCATATTTCTTGCACAGATACAGAGTCGTATCAACCTTTCATCTAACTCTCAGGAAGAAAACAAAAAAGCATTTTCCCCGAAATGTCGAACTATTTCTTGAAGCATAGGAAATGTGAATGGATATCATCAGGATCTGTGTGAGTCCAAACAATTTTAGCAACCAGATTAGCCTATGTGTGCTGGAGGTATGCAACAAGTGCATGCTTTCCATTCTGCAGGTCATATTGAGGTTAATTCTCAACTGGACATTTCTATTGAGCAGTTTCATCTTCCAGTCACTCCCTGACTGTGGTACTGTATGATTCATACATTCTTTTTTATATATAAATGGCCAATAATTCAGAATTAAAATATTTGAACTTAGTTAGCTAGACTTGACTAAAGGATGACTGTCAAAATATTCTTGGTCTTGTTTATAAGTGGTGAGTTACAAAAAAAACCCACACCTTATATAGCTCAATTCATTACCATTCTGTGAAGTGAGTTTTGGCAATTACTAAACTATTTCCGACTGGACAGCAGACTTGTTTGTCTGACTGGGTCCCACTCTGTAACTAGATGTGTGAACATGAGACTTTGGTCTAGCAAGGATCTGACTAATGCTTCCACCGCTGTGCATTTCTTCCGCCTTATTCATCGGACCAGCCTCGCTGCACGTTTATCCACACGTGCTCCCAGACATCCACCCACCCACCCACCCAGCCACGTACCTCTGCCCCACCTTACAAAACATGGCAAGTATGAATGATAATCAAGCCACAGTTTAGATGAAAAGCAGGAGAACAGCAAGGCTCTTTGAAATGACTTTCACATCTGCCCCACCCCACGTTCTGCCTCACTGGCCTCCAGTTTACCTAACTGACTGATTTAACTGAGGAAGTGTGTGTGTGTGTGTGTGTGTGTGTGTGTGTGTGTGTGTGTGTGTGTGTGTGTGTGTGTGTGTGTGTGTG
>JBBPCS010000359.1:11939814-11955728 GCA_037974645.1 Hollardia meadi
GTGTGTGTGTGTGTGTGTGTGTGTGTGTGTGTGTGTGTGTGTGTGTGTGTGTGTGTGTGTGTGTGTGCTTCTTCAGGTTCAATCAAACCAGCAGTGAAGATATTACATCATGAACCTCTGCTCACCCAAACACAGACCTTCACCTTAAAGATTAATCCCACAATTCATCTATTGCAGGTAAAACATCAAAACTGCAAACCCATTATAACTCACTGTTGTTCAGGATATTTTGATAATAAAATATATATACTGCATACAGTACACTTTGGAAACAACCTTCTTTTTTTTTTTACAAAATAGACAAAATAAAGTTACACATTTGGGCTCACAGATAAAATGTGAACACGGTCACACAATAATATCTACATGGCAGCGACAGAATATGACTCTCACTTTTCCACACTCAAACGCAGAGCAAGAAAATTAAACATGGCACATAGTTTAATATTACAATATAATATATGAGACAAGTTTTTACTTCTTAAGCTTTAAACCAGACTTTAGTTTCCACCCATCACTGTCAAACTACCATCAAATGAATAAAATATCACAGAATATAAGATACTCTTCTGTTAAGTGCTCTTCATATTTAACATTCCCAGAGATTTTTTTCTTATTTGGGGGTGTGGGGGCATAATGTACATGATGTCCAAACTTTGTGGCTTAACTTCACACTCTGCATAACAATCACACATTGTATGTTATCCTGTGAAACAAGAAAGACAAACAAAGGTAGACAGACAAAGGCAACTTAACAAATACTCCATCGTTTTACTTTCAGTTCATTTGCTGATGAAAGAAGATAACCAACAGAACCATTCTGTATCAAAACAAATGGCAGCAAGAAATATTTACAGGCCAGAAAACTAATGCAATATGATGAGTTTAGGCACTCAATAGAGAGTCTGAAAACTGTCTGCGTTCCAAATAACCATACTTCTTAGTATGCAAGATAAACACTTAGTATTTCCCAACACATAGGGGCAGACAGATTTAGATTTAAGCTCATTGACAGATGACAGCGCATTCAAGCACTAAAATTTTTTTTTTGCGACGTGTCCGGCAGATGTACGAGCAAGAGGGGCAAATTTCAAGGCACAATGTTGAAATGACAAAGTAGAACATGTCCCAGTTGTATGCATACTGCATGCAATACTATGTACTTTGTAAGGACAGCTGCAGTACGTACTTACAGTAAAAAGAAAAAACTATATGGAACTTCGTCGTCAACACAGTTACATGTAGATGAACTGTGGTGAGAGATGTCTGTGCTGTCTTTCCCTTAGTTCTCACATTATTCCCTATAGTTGTGTGTTAAACATGCTCTGTACAATGGTAAAGGAAATTCTTTGTAGTACAACAAGCTAGTTGATTTTTTTTAATTTTTAACCAAACGTACACACATTTCACTACAGAGAATCAGTTAAAATATGATGAATCTTTCAACCATAAAATTAGCCTATACTGTAAATGCTTAACCAAAGATCAATAAATCACGGCGCTTGTCCTTCAAAATAATAAAAAAATACATCTCATGAATACTTTGTGCTGCCATGACATGATTAACACAATGATAAGTTCTGGTTCAATATTTTGGTCTGAAAAGATCAAAAGAGTATGTGTTATGTGTTAAAAAAAAACAAAACATGAGCATAAAGAAAAAAAAGGTTGACGTGCTTAAATGTGATCATGTACAGAATTTACAGTTTAATTAAAGGCCCCTTATTCTGTTCCCAGTTTGGCGATCAGCTCATCGCAGATCTTAGTGAGCTCCTCGATCTCCTGATTCTGTGAGAGACAGAGAGAAGAGAAGAAGTGTTTAGACACTGGTGATACACAGAGAAAATGTTTCTCTTTAACAGACTCCATGTGCACATCTACACAAATTGGGCTGTGTTAAAACTACCCAGTGGTGGAATGTAACTAAGTACATTTACTCAAGGGCTACTTTAGTACAGTTCTGAAAAACTTGTACTTGGGTATTTCCATTTTATGTTACTTTATATTTCTATGTGGAAAAATATTTTACTCCACTACGTTTATTTAAGTTAATCATTACTTTTTAGATGAAGTGATGTAGAACTAAATAATCTAGAATTGGCTCCAGGTTGATGAATTACAACATTTTGTAGAGATAAAAACAGAACATTATAATACTCTATAAAAAAATATAACACTTTGAAAGGAGCCCATCTGCATAATGAATATTTTTTACATTTGACTCTTTAAATATATTTTGCTGATAATATTTATTACTTAAACAACATTTCAATTTGAAGAGTTTTTTTTAGACTATGGTATTGCTACATGTAGGCCTACTTAAGTTAAGGATCTTTCACCTCTGACAGAGCAGGGAGGGACCACACTGTTGTTGGGCCGAAACCCATCAACAAACTAAAAACAAAACAACAACAACAAAGAAAAAACGTTTTTTCTTATTTTATTTTCAGGGTTTGATAATGGGGTTCTGTGCCAAGATTTGTCTTTAGTTTTCACCAGATCCTGGTTTAAGTAAATAAAACACTGCCCCCTAGTGTTGGATGACGTGCCTGTGTATTTGCAGCCATGCATTTCTAAAATCTGTGCTCAATGCCAATACAAAATCTATGCTGGACTGGACCACCAAACTCACTCTACTAACTGTCTTCTGCTTCCACTGGTTTATCCTGAACTTGGAAAGTCTGCCTTCATTTTTTTTGTGTACCAAACACATGAAATTATCGACAACATATTCTCAAGATAGACACTCTCACGACCCCTGGACAATTCAAGACAATGATTTCAAACCCCTTCACCTCAGTGTGCGACTGTTTTCATTGCATATTTTTAATTTGCATATATTTGCTATGTATGTGTCTGTTTCTTGACATCATTGCAAATGAGGGAAACCTCAATGATTTGAGACTTTAAAAAAAGTTTTGAAGTGACTGCCTGTACAAGCTGAAGGACTTCAAAAGGGATTTGACAGATCATGACAGCGATGTAATTATTCACCACTAATCAGCTTCTTTTTTTTTAAACATTGTGACTACTTGCACAAAATGCGCAAAGCAACCTTTCCAATGCAAGAAAAGATCCTCTTGGTGCAACAAGTAAACAGCTGTTGGTAAGACACATTTATCCCTCTCTCTAAACTTAAAGAGAAAACCAAACAAATAAAGACAATGAAGGAACAGGAAACAACGGGTTTTGAGGAAAACAATAGTGCTGTAATCTTACCACTGGAGAGAAATAAAGCCCACAAAAGATCTCAACTGTGATCTGATTTTATTACATTAATAATTCTTACATACCACAATTCATTTATTCAATTCATTTCAACAAGTCATTGATGTTTAGCAACTTTTACCAGACTTCAGCATTGGAAAGCAAAAGTCTAAGCCAACACCCAAAACCTCTCTCAGTGGAAGCTGAACTCTAGTGAAAGTTTAGTCAGGAAAACTTTTCTTTGCATGCTTGGGCCTGAAGTTTATTTCTCATACCATCCTGTCATTCACTCCTCACGCATGCTCACTCAGAATTTCCTGCTGTCATTGTCTGGGGCCATCAATTGAGATGTTATCATCAGGTGGTCTCATCTATCCAATAGCACAGCGACACACCTTCAACGTCAGCCTCTCATCTTGCTGCTGCCCCTTTTTAAATATGTCTCTCTGTCTCTGCCTTTAGTTCATGCTGCTGTTATACACGCCACCTCCCCATCACCGCCCAGTCTTCACAGATTCATCAGCCTCAGCAGCCTTTCGTTCTTAGATCACCAGCTACCACCACCAATGTCTGGACTCAATGGGGGATTTATCTTGCTGCTGCTGCTCAGGGCAGATACCCTTTAATCACAAAATCTACCCGTAGAGTCTAAGCGCCAAAGACTTTTGACAAGATTTAATTTTCACATATCATCTGCTGTAATAAACATTATCTTTCCTTCCTTCACTTGTCTCTCCTCCTACAGTGATTCAATTTTCATCATGTTTGCAGTCAGCCTACCTTTTGAAGGACAGCTCTTTCAAGTGACTCCACCTTCATCTGCTCCTTCCTCAGGCTGGCGTTTAGTGCGACACCCTCAGCATTGGCCTTGGAACGTACCTGGGCTATCTCCTCATTGGCCCTGTTAGACAGGAAGCGAAGGAGACAAGAGAGAGAATGTGAAAAGGAGAAACTATGTCCAGTCTTGAAGTGCAAATGGATTTTCAGGATTAAAAACCTGTACAATGATTGGGATCTTGCAGTCATAAATTGCAGACATGGAAGCTTACTTGTCCAGTTTCTCCTCAGCGTGCACCTTGAGGGTTTGGTATCGCTGCTCCTCCTGTTTGATCCGCATCAGGTAGTCCTGCGCACACTTCTTCAGCACCTCCTCATTCTGGAGAGAAACATGAAGGGAATATCTAAATTTGACTATTATGTGGTAGTGGGATGGACGGTATCACATACCAAAGCTCTACTGACCTTCTTGAAGCCCTCCAGGACTCCCTTCATGTTCTCAAACCTCCTGAAAAGGTCGGCAAAGGAGCGCTCCACAGAGTTGAGGTCGGCAATGGCCTGATCCCGCTCTGCGGTCAACTGCCTGACTGACTTACTACAAGAGAGGGTCTTCTGCTGCTGCTCGTCCTCTGCAAACAACATAAAGAGTCAAAATACAAGATTTAAAGGAAGTAAAGGCGAGATGTATACCACTTTTCTGACTGAAGTAAAACAGTACTGTCAAATGCAACCTTAAAAGCAAAGATATTGCACTTATAAAGTAGCAGAGCAGTGGTATGTTTTCCATTGTTTTGGATGTTTATGCTACTCCAGCACAATGTGTTTGACATAAAAGAGTGATTGTAAGATTAAAGCCAACTCTAAGCTTTTTAAGTGCTTGAGTGTGTTCACATCTCTTGGCTCGGGAACACTTCATAAAACTGCTGTCGGCGAACAGTTCATTTGCCAATGGTTGCATTCTGTTTATGTTTTACACAGTGTCACAACTTCGTTTTGGAATCAGGGCAGTGTTTATAAAAAGGCATTCTGGAGCCATGAGGTGCTGTATCTGTTAAAACAAACACATGTAGAACATACAACCACCAGGTGGCACCAACTTACCGATCATCTGTGCAACTGTTTTCTCATATTCTGCAACTATTTTCCTGTCAGGATAAGAATGAAAAATACACTATTTGTCAACTTGGTTCCTCAAAATCATTTATATTTTTTTCTGCTTTTGCACTATAATGTTTTTAAATGTGAAGCAAGGTTCAGGGGAAAACGGTGAAGCATCATACCTCATCTCCAAAACCTCCGCTCTGCTCTCCTCGTACTTCCTCTTCCACTCGTTGACCTCAATCTCTTTCGTGATGATCTGATTGGCAGGCAGGAGGAGACAAAGAATGTTAAGATATAACAAACGAATTGTCAGCAGGTTCACATAAAGAAATGAGCAACGTACCTCTTCTCTGATCAGGGTGAGCACTGCGGCCTTGTCCATCTCACTCAGCGGTACTTTGTCCTGGGACAGGGCTGCCATGTCTGGGGCCTCACTGCCGGTCATCTTTGTCGTTTGGTTCATGGATATCTCACTCTGTCGAACATGGAGACAACACAGTGTTCTCAGTCTAAGATATGACAAGAACATCCATGATCCTTACATTTGCAAGCAGATCCCTTACAGCATGTCACAAACACTTCTGCCTCTGCTGTTTTTACTTTTCATTTCACTTTTCAAACACAATGTCTTCTCTGGGAAAACAGTTCATTTTATTCGTCAAACATTTGTATGACCTGAAGGTCTAAGTGTGGTTATCTTAGACAAATATTGTGTGAGTAAAAAACTATTAGATTATTGCAGCAAAAATAGACGTTAGTGAGGCATAAGAACGCAAAACAAGTTGATTTGTAAAGTGTGAAAAAGATTTTTTAAAAAGTAGGACTCCAATTATGGGCAAACTTCTTCATCCTATTTGAGGTAAAGAGCAGTTGGTACAAAACAAGCGTCATGTTTAAATATTCACACTGCTCACCACGCTGGTTCCTGTAGTCTACTTACGATATCATCTTTCACACTGCAGGTGTCCTCCAGACGATCTATAACTTTAGTGTCAGGACCTTCAAGGGGAAAAATAAACACGAAATTCAATGACAAATGACAGCTGTTAGTTGCCCATATCTAAGTTACACAAAAGAAGCAGATCCACGCAGGAACTCATCTGTGCTCAAAGTAAAAAACTTGAGCATTAAGAATATGGGCACCGTTAGTCTGGTTTTAGCTTTTCAGCAATGAAAAGATGTGATACACAGACAATGCATAACTGTGGGAAGCATGTCTTCCTCAGATTATAACTGTTTAATCCAGGACAGGGTTTTGCTAAGCTTGCATGCTCCATTTTTCTCCCTCATAAATTTGGACTCATTTTTGGGGCTTTTCAGTCTCCAATGCTACTTGTTGGAAATTATGTAACTGAACCATTCTCTTCATACGTTTTCCAGTTCATCCAACTGTTGGAACTGGCACCTCACTGCTCATGCCTACCTCTTTACCACCATGCCTCATGCATACACAGAGGATAAATATGTCTTTTCTTAAATACATCACAAGTAAACTTAAGAGATGTTGGGTGGAAAAAAGAGAGAGCAGATATTATTTTGTATTATTTACAATCCCAATTCCAAACAAGGTGAAAGGCTGTGTAAAACCCAATTGACCTATTGACTTAAAGGGAAAAAGTGCCATCTCTAGCATGTATTTATAGCCTATGACTCAGGAAATGGGCAGGAAACACCATTGCAAATCCGTCACAACCTGGACACAACCTGTTCCAACTGCTTCCCTCTGGTAGGCGCTACAGAACACTATAGCCAATACAACCAGACACAAGAACAGCTTCTTCCCACAGGCCATTGTTCTGATGAACGGTTAATCAGTCATACAGTGCCAATGACCCTCCAACACCAAAATATCCACTTAGCAGTACATTATGTATATGTATAATGTCTATGTAACATATAGTGTACATTATCTATTCACCCCATGTACGCATACTCATTAGGTATTTATTTTTTTGCACTACTTTTATTGCTTCTTTGCAATATTTGTTCAGTTTACACACTACTTGTGCTGTTTATAATATAACAGTTGACTTATATACAGACTTTCATGCTGTTGGCCATTGGTAATTTTAATATACATGTATATATGCCTTTTCTTTTCACATGCTATTGTAAAGTACAGTCCTGACCATTCATCATTCTTTAGTCTCTATCATTCTTTAACTTATTTGCTTATAGAGACCCCAGATCAGATCTGTGGAGCCTCTTTTCTCTGTTGTTGTTCATTTTGACTTCAAACAGCTCTAAATTCTACACACAGTGGAGGGTTTGACGATCCAAACATACCATCCATAACAGACATGCCGTTGTTTGGCTGTTTTTTCCCATGTGCCTTCTTGCATTCGGGCTCTCCTTTCTCCTCCTGGCTGTCAGTTGTCTGGCCCATAATGCCGGTGGAGGCAAGTTTCTCCTCATCAGTGGCGTGATGAACTCGCTGAGTGATCTCTGGGGTCTGAAACACCACCTCATCCTCCCCCTGGAGACAAGGGAGGAAGATAGGATCTGTATTACAATGGGATTTGTTTTATAGATCTATAAAGTTAAATAGATTCTGAGGAAAATAAAATCAGTTGTTTACTTAAAAACAAAGCGTATATGGACCACTGTATATTAAAACTTCACATGAACAAATGTGGATACATTACTTTAGACAAAAAAGTTTCACTTATCACAATCCCAGAGATCCAAGTTAACTCCACTGTTTAATGAATAGATTCTAACAGGATTACGCTGGGGAAGATAGCATTTGTGGGCCTTTACAAACTCTTTTAGAATAAGTTATCTTAGAGACTCTAGTATTACATAATATCTTTAGGATATCCTGCAAAGATGGAGGTGTTGGTAATGTTGAAGGCACGTGGGAGCAGCAGACTATCTGACAGCAGAGTGATAAGTCACAGTTCTGTCACCATGCCAAGCCAGCACTGCAGAGCTGGCATCACTGCTGATGCTACTGCCAGCTTGTGTCACAGTGTATGTATAGTACTTATGTGTGTGTGTGTGTGCGTGCGTGCGTGCGTGCGTGCGTGTGTGTGTGTGCGTGTGTGCGTGAAGAGGTGAGGCTGAGGTGAGGTTAGACAGCTGCTGAATAATGGGCATCGCAGTGTCACTGCAGTAAGGTGATACATTTTAGCTGACACAACACTCGCACAGAAAAACACACGTTACCTGATCGCACCCGTCAAGCACCAAGGACTGGCTCTCATCGTATTTCTGAACTTTACAGGAATTCCTGCAGAAGAAGCACACAGTGACGATAGAAGTGTCAGAATATAGTGATCCAAAAGTAGTGATCCTTAAACATTGTAATTCCTCCTCCTCCTGTTTCTACAACCATAGAGCTGAAAGCATTTCTGTGCCTTTTGAGTTGGCTGCAAATGACCATATTAACTGAGTTACAGCTACATACATAGTTAATATAAATATACTAATGCTGCCCAACTTTTGGAGGAATGACAAGATAGGGAAAATCAACTTGTTGATGTAACAGGGGATGGCCTTGTGAGTCGGGGTGAAAGAGAGGAAGACATTATTTCCCTTGCATGCTCTTGCAACAGGTCAGTTCTGGCCTCAGTACATGCCATGACGAGAGTAAAGTGGGAAGCCAGCATGCACGAAAGAGAGTCGATAGTGAGAGTACTTACAACAGAAAACAGAGAAACTTGACTTGATCAGATTTCCTGGGGCTAATTGAAAAGGACGAAAGCAGAGGTTGGGGGTTGCATAACACACAAGAGAAAGAAGTATGAAGGATGAAGGGGATAATAAATAAAGGAATGAAAACAGAGTAGGGGGAAGAGACAAAGAAGAGCGTGTGAGCAACGAAAGGTGTTCAGCTCAGCATGTTAGACACTCAGCAGATAGTTTCAAGTTTGAGCATACACACAAGATGCCGACAGACCTGGAAAAGCTGAAAATAGTCCAAAACACTGCAGCTATAAGCACTTTTATGAGCCTATATATAACCTGGGAATTGCATCAATGGTCAGCATGCAGTGTTAAGTGTTTGACAAGTGTTCAAAGCATTGTTTGGTATACATCCAGAGACTGGCAGTGGTAAATGCTAACATGTCCAACCAAAGAAAGATAAATCTAAACCTTATATGAGAGTATATATTTTTTTTAAATTGCAAACTCCTGGGTCAAGAGAGAAAGACTTACGTGATTGTCCTCTCTTTGCTCTTCTTGGGAATCTGCCTCACTTTCTTCTCCCCTGCTGGAGGCCCTGCTTTCTGATGGCCTCCGTCTGAAACCTTTTTCTCTGGCTGAGGGGCGCTACCGGACGAGTCCTCTGTGCTCAGGGCTTTGGAGGGTTTAAAAGGGTCCACAGAGTCATCAAAATTGTCTGGATCAAAACTGTAGGAGCTCTTAGGGAGCACTGGAGGGCTGCTCATTTTGCTATTGCTACCAAAAGGATTGAAGTTCGGGTCATCCCACTGACTGGGATCAAAGTTGTATGTTCCCGACTTAGGAATAGGGACATCATCAAGGTTCTGAGGTACAGTAGAGTCTGAGACTGGCAAAGCTGTTTCTGGAAGAGGATCTGAAACTGGTTCTGACGCTGGTTGAGAAACTGGTTCTGATGCTGGTTGAGAAACTGGTTCTGGCACTGGTTGAGAATCTTTTTCTGACACCATGGGTTCTGGTGCTGGTTTAATGGAAGCCTCTGATCCTTTGGGCTTCTGCTTCTTAGTTGCGAGTTTGCTGATTGTCTTTTTGCCACCCATTTTCCTCGGAGGTGGCTTGCTGACTGGCCCCTCGTCCAGACCGAACTCCAGAATCACAGACTTCGCATTTGATGATGACTCCATCATCTCCGCCTCTGCTGGAGCTACTGAGCTGGCCTCACAGAGAGGCAATGACTCACCGAGTGGCTCGAGTCTGGGGAGAGAGCTTGAACCACATGGTGGGGGAGAGTTCGGGATTTTGGATCCGCCGCTGGTGAAGGGATTGAAGCTGTCATCCAGCTGGTCAGGGTCAAATTTGTAAGTGACCTTGGGAACAGGAAGTTCTTGTTCCTCATTCGTTTGGACAAGATTGTTCATTGAGGTATTTACCTTCAGGGATGGAGGCTTAGACTTGCTGGTTTTAGTCTTTTGAGTGGGCTTGGTTTGATTGAGGTCATTGTACTGTGGCTCTGGTTCAGCAAGTGGTTTCTGCTCAGGTGGATCTAGAGCTGGGCTGGTTGCAGGTTCACTGCTCTGGACTGAGCCTTTTTCTGGGGTTGGAGCTGGAGCTGGAGCCACATCCAGGACAGGTTCTACATCTAGGAAGGGGGCTGGGTCTTGGGATGGCTCAGAGGATGGTGCTGTGCATTTAGCCATTTCAAGTGCTTCCTTCACTGAGGATGAAGCAGGGACAGAGGCCAGGGCGTCTGGAACATTCTCTGTTTGTTCTGCTTCCAGGGTCTGTATGTTTACTTCCAGCGGGCCACCCATGGGGGCCGCAGGCTCATCCTGACCCATGCTGTGGCTTAGCAAAATATCCTGATCCCCAACAGGAGCAGTCACTATCAGGTGTTCCTCTTTATCCACATCTGAAGAAGAAATAAGACAACAAAAACACCAAAACTGACCATAAAAACACATTCAAAATGCAAAAGTGAAAACTGCATGCACACTTCTTCTGTCTGTGATAATCTCTCCAATCAAATCTACACTTACATGTAGGTGACATCTGATTGGTTACAAGCCAGACAACTGTTCAGATTGCTGCTGTTGCCATGGCAATGACTTACTATGAGGGCCATGACATTTAAACCAAGTGGTGCGTAAGTAAATAGAGAAAGAGAGAAACAAGCTATGGTTTATTTTGTGCTGTGTGCTGAGGACAACAGGGAATAGTGTAATTATTCCTCCAGGGAACCTTTTGACACATCAACATATTTCAGTGTGCCTGTCATACCCGCTGTATTATTGTAATATTATGTTGCTAGGAGACTAGCACAGCCTGCTGTGTTTCTACCTACTTCCATTCACGTTAATATGTGTCATTGTCAAAATATTCTTGCTGTAAAACATGGCCATACGAACATATCCTCCTTCAAATCCACATGCATATTAAATAGAAATGTGTGGGAATAATTTTTTGTTCTTTCACCCTTGTGTTTATAATGGCAGAATATGTCACAGCGAAGAAAAATCCCACTCAGCTGCAGTGCATGTTTGCAATGATATGCAAAACCTGGTTTTATTTGATTAATAAAATGAATTGTTTTGCATTCACCATTTTTTTAATGATATAATTCATCGATTTTAGTAAAGTGTTATGTACCTGCACACAGTGTTTGTTTTCAATTGAACACACATACAGTATGTGTTATATTAATTATTATCTTGAACATAAAGCAATTTTTGCAATTACCAAAACATTGCAAAACAGTGTCGATAATGAATCGTACACATATTAACTCAGTTTATCATGCATTTCACCACAGTGGGCATACAAAGCAACCCTCAATTATCCATCTAATCAGGTGCCTTTTTGGCTTTAACAAAGTCCTCAGCTATCTCTATTAAATATTTATAAACTGTCATCATGTATAGACTGCCGTTAACGTAGTAATGGAGACTTTGGATGGGCATAGACAAACACAGCCATCTGCATGTTTACATTCAAAGAGGTTTCTAGAGGCACTTCAAGTCCTGCCTGCCAGGATCCAAACTTCCTCATTCACAGCTGCAGAAAGGGATGTTTGTGGTTGAAACAAAGGTCCCTGCTCACTCTATACTGGTCGACTTTCACAATGTACACTTTTGGAAAATGCCGTTGGAGCTGTTTTACAGGAAGGATTTTTTCCAACCAAAATGGCCTCACATCAACACACGGCCTCCTAAAAACCTCCTTAAAAAGCAAGCTGCATGATGGTTTAAGCCTGATAACAAGCTTTGTTTAGTCACTCCCCTCATTGTGACCTCTATCAGTTATCAATACAAATTGGGGCGAACCGGAGCTTTTGTTGAACCTGTTGAATTCCAGAACAAAGGCCATTCCCACACTCTCTACTAGAGGCTCCTCCTCCTACTGATTCAAATGACAATGACAGAGATTCTGCCACCATCACACCCAACACCCAAAAATCTCTACTCAGTACCTACCAGCCTGCATACATAGCACGCACGTTAGGTAGGAACCTCAGGTGCCTGTACTAAAACAATGCAATTCAACAACATATTTGTATGATCTGTAAGAAAGATGAATAGTTGCATAACTTGTCATAGTTGAAGCTAAAAATCAGTAGTTGGCTACATTCCTGAACCAGTCAGACAGACATATGTATCCAATTACTCTGGCATGGTGAACCTGATATGCCACAGTTCAGACACAGTAGTGTACTTCATATACGCCCAAATGTGCTATTTTAAACGATTATTTTAACATATAAAGATGACTTAGATGACACATTTCAGAAACATTTTTTTCTTTTGTTGACTATAAAGACAAACACATGCACACATGTGACTTCTGAACATTTAGAGCGACATTAAAAGGTTCTTGTTTCCATGGCAACTTCAATGGTTGCTTTAATATATGTAATCCTTAGTGAGAACTTTTAGCTACCCCAAAAAGTTACTGCAGTGTGTTTTTGTCTTGGACAGACTCTTCCTCGCCTTATCTTTTCTCTCTCTGTCTGGTATTTGCTCAGCAGAGGCCTCACCTGTTTTCTCTGGATCAGCATGGCTGTTCTCCAGCTCTCCTGGGAAGGTTGGGAGGGCACGGACAGGAGTTGCTGCTTCAGGAGTATCAAAATGACCCTCTGAGTCAGAGCTGTGGAAGCCAGAGAGAGAGAGAGAGAGAGCATTAACTACACAGCCATTCAAAACATGAGACAGTAGCAGGACAGAAAGATCCTTATATAACTGAGAATTAGTACTGGGACTATGTATACTCCAAAGCAAGAGGCCGAATCAGCACAAAGACACGGAACTGCATAAAAACTACATTAAAATGTGTCATATGTGCCGGTAGAAGGATAAAACGCAACATGCAAATCTATTTAGTCATACAAAGATATAATCTGACTCCAAATACTGTAGGATTCATGACACCATAATCTAAGAGTGTTTCGCATCCTATTTCAGCTTGTCATCAGCGTGATGCTTCAGTTCAACCAGCGGGTGATGTTCCCTTCTAATATTCATTTTTTTCAAATGTTTTCATATAGACAGTGAAGAGGCAGATAGGAAATAGGGGAGAGAGAAGGGTATGACATGCAACAAAGCTCCCCAGGTGGAACTGAACCAGTGACGGTTGCGACAGAGCAGCCATGTGCTGTAGCCATTTGACTACCAAGGAGGTCAGAAACGTTTTATTTGAATACTTCTTTAGTGGCCTAAAGTAGGCAAGTTCAAATCATTTTTGCACAAAAAAGAAAAGATAAGAGAAAAGTGAACTCTAGTTTCAAATACAAACATTTTATTGTGTCAAGGATGACTTTAAAAGTTTTTACCATCCCAAAACCATCTATGTAACACCTTACTTTCTCCTCTGATGTCATACTGTGCCTTGGCAGCACTCTGCACTATTTGATTCATCAGAGTAAGAGGAAATAGGGCAGCCCACTCTTTCCTGTCACATTTTTAATACTATACAGTATGAGGTATGAGACTGTAATAAACATGTATCTATCTTAATAGGACTTGTGAACATTCCAACTGAACACAGTCTGCAATATATATTAACTCTTTTCAACACTGCGAAGTGATTTTATCATTGAGGAGCAGCAACAGTCAATTTGATCTGATCATTTCAGCCACATCATAGTGTAGTTAGATATCGATGTGACTGCTTATCTTCAGAGATAGTAAACAAACATGGATTTTGGCAGGGTAGTGATACATTACCTCATCGATAAAATGTCAGCACACAAAAAAAGTCGTTGTGAATCATGGGGTTTACTTGGAACAATGGCCGAGATGATGTGTTATCAAAGCACCCACGAGGAGCAGAGACAGTTAAGGCCAAGATACCATGAACATGTGTCACGTTTGTGCATTCACATCATAAAACTATAAGCCATACTTGAGTGCAGTGCTGGAGCGTGTGTTATTTCTGTGAAGCTACAGAAATGAGGGTGTACCAGTTAGGCTGAGAAAAACACTGTCACAGTCTAAACCACAGCCACACCAGAAATGTGGCAGCGCTGCATGACAACACAGCACACTGGTCGTTTCTGCGAGCAAGTGTAAAAACGTTGCTGAGAATGATGCAGATGACAACAGATTTCTTTTTTTCAAAAATTCTTTTCGTATGCCCAATTCATCTAACCGACAGGTGGACACACACACACACACACACACACACACACACACACACACACACATGTACAAACGTGAAAAAGCCGTCTTCTCCAGTCCACGCAGTGTGAATCACAGTGTTAGTAGTCTCAGGGCTCCAGCACAACACTTGCCTGCAGCCTTGAGATCTCTCCTCCTCCTTCTCCTCTTCCTCTCCTCTCTCTCCACGTTGCTCACTCTCCTCGCTGGCCTCCAGCCCCTCTTCATCCTCCTCTCCCTCTCCCCCTCGCACCGCCGTCCACGTCCATTTGGCCCATGACACGGGTGACAGCCAAGACATCCCTCTGCTTTCCCCCCTGGGGTTATTCAGCCCTCTGTCAGCTCAAGGGTCCACTGGGCTGGTTTCCAGAGCCTGATGGATCCTTTTCTGTGTGATTCTTCTTCAGATTTCCACCCTGCCAACAGCTCTCACATCTTTCCACAGAGTTCCCAGTTTCTCATGAAAGGAAGGAGTCATTTCTCTTTTTCTCTTGTATATTCTCAGTCTTAAAACCACCAAAATTTCAGCTGCTTTCCCTCTCTTCTCTCGTTTTTTTATGCTCACGCACCCTCTCCCTCTGCCTCTGTGGCAGAATACCACAGCTCTGATCAGCTGGGTTTCGAAATGCTGCTCTCACTCTCTCCTCCTCTGAAGCCCCCCTCCACCCATTCCCCTCCACCTCAGGCCAGTCCACTGACCAAAAACACAGCAGGGGAGGCAGGAAGCTTGAAGCGATAAAAATGAAGCAGCTTCCCTTTACTCAACTAAATGAGTCGCCCTGTGGTTGGAGAATGGTACGTTCCTGTCAGGCGGCTCTTCCACTCTGAAGCAGAAGGAGGGAGTCACAAAACAAACACAGGAGGAGGAGGAGGAGGAGGAGGAGGAGGAGGAGCCGAACTGTTGGGGCTCCACATTTTATAGTCCAGAGAGAGGGTAGGAATGTGGGACTGAATCTTTAAGCCTCCTTTGCCTCCCCAAGGCTGTTTAACAGTTAACTGTTTCTCCCATGCAGTGGCAGGCATGCATGACCAGGAAATCCAGTTCTGTTGGATAGCTCCAGGAGATATACCTGGCTGGATTAAATTTGTCTGAGGCAACACTTCAGACCACATCAAACGACTCATCTACATACTGTTAAGAGTCATCAAAGAAAAGACATTACTCATGATGTCTGAAATACTTCAGCAGTATGACCGCTCTCTAAAATAACTAATGCTGATGAAAGCGGATCAACTGCTCCCCACGTAACATAATCACAAACAGAAACACTACTTGATTATAGTTCTTCATTTGACTGTCAACCGTGAAAGTCTGCCACAAGGATACCGTCTTAGACTGGATTAAACCGTACTTGTCAAACAGAACTGTTTCAGCTGTAGTGGTGTCCGGTGGTGTTCTCCAAGGCTCCATCTTTGCCCCCCTGTTGTTGGCTGGACCGCAGAGGGCCAGCCCTACGGGTTGCCCTGGTGCTGAGTGAGTAAGTAAGTAAGTAAGTGATGGAGTTGCGGGATTGGTCAGTCGAGTGGCTATGTCATCAGGGGGCGTTGCTCTCG
>JBBPCS010000359.1:11955828-11972743 GCA_037974645.1 Hollardia meadi
TACATCATATATTAAGATTTGACCCAATAAATATAACAATTAGCCCTCATGTATATGAAATTAAAATGAAATAGTTCCGATTTTATTGTAAATGTATTTTGTACACTCTGTGGGTCTCATGGCAGACTGTATGTCCAGGGTTATGGGAATCGACAAATCTCTCATAAACGGCTAATATGACCTGCATTTGCAGCAATGTTTGCAATCGCAATAACTTTTTCAACAACACCTGTATGGTACATCGGATGTTCTTTGGATAAGGCTCAGGGTGTGTATTGTTTTCTGCAGTACTCTCCCTCAAGGAACTCCTCCAGAGTTTGACTTGGCCACGCAGCAGCTAAGCTCCTCTCAAATACCAATGGAGGAGCAAAGACACATGTGCCTCAGTCAGGCTCAGAGTTGCCATATTGGAACAGGAGGGGTGGAGTTGTCCTCTAACAACTTATTTACTGTCTGGGTCTAGTGGAGCTTGAGGTCGGCGGTGATGATGAGAAGGATCCCTGCATTGATTGTGCAAGTAGTAGTTAAGGGGTACAAAGAGATTATCACGAATAAATGTATGCCTTTATTCCGGGGTTAGTATTTAAAATGTTTGCTGTCAAAAACACCAGGCTTTCCTAGCTGTTTTTAAAGCCACTGAAACACAGTAGAGCCCCTCAGGCTTATTAGTACAAAAGATTACTGTCTTTCCACACACTAGGAGCGCCAATCCCTGTCAACAATTCTTGATCAATGCGTATATATCATGTTTGTTTGATGGACAAAGCTAAAACATGAGAGACATTTAAGGGGATGTGTGATAGTGGAGTCTTTTCTGTATCTGCGGAGGTTGATTTTCTCGCAATAAATTGGTGTTTATACGTGGAAAGAGAACTAAACTCTTTGTTTCCATGGATTCTCTGTTTATTCTAAATGGTTTCCTGCACCATTGGTGAGCGGCCAGTAAAGACTCATGGACTCATGGTAGCAGGGATAAGTAGGTTACATAAGAAAGGGTTCCGATTACCATCCCTAACATAAGATCATCACTGTCTGTTGTTTTTTAGAAACATACTAAAGAAAACCGAACTAAATACTGTCACCTTTTCCACTTCTTTAAAAACAAACCAGTTGTGCTTACAGATGACAGCTTTATCATGTGCTTTCTAGTCTAAAAATGGCATCAATAAACATTGGTAGTGTGAGGCAGCTGTGTGTGCCTCCTGATAAAAGACCACCCCTTTCTTACAGGCTGTTCTACCACCACTGCCAATACCACAGGACCTGCCAAGAAGTTTGATGTTCCACCAAAATCTAAACACAACTCAAAAGGGCTCAGATTTCAAACGCAGTGGGAGGAACCCAGAAGCTATTTTTGAGAAAAGAGAAACCTTTCTCAAAAACTGGAATGAAAACAATTCCGGCCTTCTCAACCGTTTGTAAAGTCATTTCTCAGGTGACACAGCAACTTACATTCTGCCTGTCTTGGTACAAATGTGACCAATGACACATTTATGTTTATGTCAGGCTTAAAAGCCAGTAAAAATATTTTTCTGACAAACCTGCTCTGTAACTTCACAGCTCAATGCAAGGATAATATTTACAGATGAACACATTAAACTGTGTCTACAATACAATACTCTAAACACTTGCTATAAATAAAACAGTTTCATTTTTAGAGGACAACAGTGGAGCCACATATTCCTCTCGAGTCTGTAGACACACAGAGAGGAAGGAAGTGAATCAAAATGAGGCCAGAAGTGTTTTGAGGAACAAAGGAGGGAGGAACAGCAAGTGGAGCAAGGGCCCTTAACAGAGGTTATGTGTGCAACAATTAGCATTAGCATTAGCATACAGTAGTCCTGACTTTTGCCTTATTACAAACTGTGAGGGAAACTATGTCAGCCCTCAAACACCAAATATGGACAGCTACAAGACAATCTGAACAGTGTGAGATGAACATTAATCAACCAGCAGCTGAAACTACTAGCAGAAAACGGTTTGCTTTGAGTATTAAGTTATGACCACATCCTGCCAGAGATAAGCAGGCCTACCTGTCCCATTACTTCTCTCAATTTCACTTTGAGCTGTTAAATAGCAGAATCAGTGTGTTGCAGTGACATCTAGTGGTGAGCGGGCATAATGACACCCAGACAGTGCGCATTAATAAGACCAAAAAAACATTACTGAAAATGCTGCTTTACATATTGTGATAACGATAAACATCATCCATTAATTAGTTCATGCACAAACCTAAAATTTGCATATGATATCTATTATGCGATACCTACTGTACAAACTCCAATTATATTCAACATGCTTACTATTGCACACTGATTGTAAATGTGCTTTATGATGAAATAGTTTATGTGTTAAAAATGCACTTAGGTATATAGAGTATATAACTTAGCATACAGGTTTCATAATGGCCACAATATGTATTAAGATAAGGTAATTTGGAGAAAGGTGTGGTAAATGATAAATGTACTGATGAACTAGTTTTTACTGATAAGCTAAGAAAATAGTTCGTCAATAGGTGGCAGTAAAGTTCTATGTGTCAGATTTACAGAGGGAAATGAAGTCCGCCAAACCCGAAGAAGAAATTGCTGTGACGTAGTATATCTATGGTAGTAAATGGCGGTTGTGAACTTGCTAACTGGGTGGACAGTAAATTACCACGGTTATAACTGTAACTGTCTAATTATCATCAAAACATGTACTTGACTGTGGCAGAAACACAGGGAAGTTACAAAATGTCGTTTTTCAACTTTCAGGTCGGTTCATGTGCCGTGCTGACCGGAAATTCACGACCAAAAAGACGAAAACGAAGCACAAGGTAACTGCACCTTACAGACTGAGCTAACTATTTAACGTTAACGTTAGGTTTGCTTATTTAGGGCAATTGGTTATTTGTGCTTATTTAGCAGCAGTTCTATGTTAAACGATACTTTTGTGCCAACTCTGCCATCTACATTCTCTGTTGAAAGACTTAACTACCTCCAGGGAAATGAGCTAACTTAGGTTCTGTTAACTTTGGGTAATATTCTGAAGCTGCTCTCCTATGTAAGTTACTGTTAGCGTAATTACAAAGTTGACCGTTAACATGTTCAGTTGAACTAATGGAGAACGAAGATGGAGAAAAAGACACGGAGTCTGAAGAGGCTGAGCTCCGTCTGAAAGTAGAGGCACTAAAGCGGGAGCTTCGTGAGTGCAGAGCCGAGCTGTCCAAGTTACAGAAACAACTAAACCAGTCCGAAAGACTGCAGAGGAGCACAGAGAGCTACAACGAAGACCTGAGGAAACAGGTCAGTGCATGCTAACCATTGTGAGCTCAATACAGACCACAGTGTGGTTGTTAAGCTGGGATGCTATCTTTCCTCTCTGTCAACGCTTACAGGTATTTATTTATACTGAAGCCTTGGTGTTTATATATGAAGCTAAAAATTACTCAAAACTATTTTTTTCTTTCTGTTTTTAACATTTCAAAAATTAATATTGAATAATTGAAAGTGGATATATCACCAAAATACTGTGAGATATAACTGTTTTCACCCAGGGTTGCAATCTTAGTTACCAATATGCCTACTATACAATCACACTATTAGTGCTTACAATTTAATTATGGGTGGTCTTTTTTTACAGAATCCTGAATTAAATCAGGCTAAATTTGTGAATTGTTAAAATCCTCTTATCATGTTATTTGAGTGGGTGTTTTTAGAATTTCTGCCTAATAAATTTATCTGACATGTATTGTTTCAGGTTGACAAGCTGAGTGCAGAAATTCACGAACGGAAGAAAAAGGATAAAGACAGAGTTGACGGTGAAACTCAGACAGAAGAATATGTATGGACAGAAACCGGTGTGTTACTTTTTTTATATGTACCTTAATTAAATTGTATGATTATTTCAGTTTGTAAGAAAAAAAGTAAACTTTCTTCCTTTCTAGATTATTACAACTACTACTATGGAGGCTACTCTCAGAACCCAGAGGCTTCAGACACTCATGAAGGCCTGAATACTGTAGCAGCAGTGGATGCAGCTGATGGCAGTGAGGCAACAGAGGTGACAACACCAAATGAAGCTGCTGCTGCTGCTGAAGAAGTGTCAGGTCAACCTGAAAACAGTGTTGCAGCCACAACAGAGGTTTGTTTTTTAGTTTGTTACATCAAAAATTTACTTTAAGCAAAAGTAACAGCAAAACTTTGGTGTTTTTACATCATGGATGACAAAAAATTGATTGCCATAACTGGAATTGATGGTTCAACTAATTGATTACTTGGCTAACTGTATCAACACTGATCCAAAAACTCCAATAAGGAGATATGAATGGATAAATTGAATTTTTAAACAAATTTAAATTATTACCAATAAATGGCATTGTGTCTTTCAGGAGGGTGATGGAGGATCCATAGCTGATATGTTGAGGGCCACTGCTGAAGAGGCTATGACACAGACTGGGTTTGTCTTTGATGAGACTACTGGGATGTACTATGACCACAGCACAGGCTTCTACTACGACTCGGTTCGTCAAACAACCTTTTATACAAATTCTCACACAGCATTTTAGTTTCAAATTTGACAGACATTGTGTTCCCGTTTTTTGATCTAATAGGTGTTTTTCTCTCCCTCAGGCCAGTCAGTTGTACTATGATGCCAACACAGGCATTTACTACTACTATGATGCAGAAAGTGGACGATACCAGTTTCATTCCAAGATTGAGGTGCCCGCCGCACAACCTGTTGAAGAACCTTGCCAAGACAAGAGCACTGGTGACAAGAAGGGCAGAAAGTTTAAGAAAGGGTTCAAGAAAGCCTCAAACCAGGATTATAAGGTATGTAACACCTGGATGTTTTAGTGATTCATAAAATAGATGCATTTTATACTTGGTGGCTGACGGCTGGCTTTTGACTTTGTAGTTCCCCTAAAAAAATCCTGACTTGATTGGTCTCAGTCTTTAAATGCTTTAAAAAAATTTTTGTATAAATCTGAGGCTAGTTGACTGAAAGATTATCCTCTGACCTAGGTGCAAGAGGTGACTAACTCATTGGCTAATATGAAGATTTCTTCTTACTGGAATACGGCTTCCCACAGAGGTACTAATTTAATACCAACATGCAAAGCAATTAAAAAAAAAAAAAAAAGAATAGCTCCAAGATATATAACCTGAGCCTTAGTTCAATAGTTTTGCCATTACAACAGAAGGAAAATACTAATAAATCACTCATACAGTTCCAGTGAAGGTAGCAGGTTCTGTTATTCACACAAGCAACACCTGAAAAATATTTGATGTGAAGATTCACACTGTGACTTTTGTCTATATGGAGCTCTAAAGGAAGTAATGAAGTTTTAACACAATCAATAATGTGATGGCCAAACTGGGAAAGTAAAGTCCAAGTGCAAAATAGTTGGAATTTGAATAATAAAGAATTTAGTAATTTAATATTGCAGGATATCAAATAGTTGATTGTGTAATCTAACAATTGTTTGTGAGTTTGAAATCAGCATTAGTTACTCTGTACAGTTTCATGAATAACAAATTACTCGGATTTGGTCTCCTGTTTATAAATCTGGGTGCAAAGTAATATTTTGATCACTGATGGTAGTTCTGTAGTTTGGTGGAGGTCTATAGTGAATTGTCTTTGAAGACTGAAACCATGTACAAAGACAATGCCAGACATGGCATGGAATATGGGATCTACAAAGCCACCTTGCCCGCTGTCAGTGAACATCAGCAGGGATGGTAATCTCATTATTGACTGTCTGATGGCAGGAACTCATATTTGATGAGGTAAAGATGAAAGAGGAAGAGATTGACTTGGTCGAACAGCAAACGACTAAGAGGACCACAGAATCACGAAAACTGAAGCGACGGTCTCTCAGTCCAGACGTGGCTTCGTGTAGAAAAGACCCTTCTAAACACCAGAGTGACAAATCTTCGTCAAAGAGGAAGAAGCAGAAAAACGGCTCACACTGTGATGATAGGGGTAGAGCAAAGAAGAAAATGAAGAAACCCAAGTCAAAAAAACGGAAGAAGAAAAAGCGCTCTACTCGGAGTGATGACTCTGAGGGGAACAGTGAACCGGAGGAGGGTGAGATCACAGAGTCAGAGAAAGAGGAATGGGAGTCCACACACTCGGTCTCATCGTCTGGCTCCTCCTCCATGGAAAGCCCAGAATCAGAAATGGAGACTCAGAGTCAGGAAGGTGAGAAAAAAAAGAGCTGAATTCAGATCTGGTTCAGGGCTCACATCGTAACAATTAGTACTTGGGTATTTGTTTAATTTGATACAAACATCATCTAATCATACTAATCATCACCTGTCATTTCTTCCTAACACTGAAGCTTTCTGAGGACACCATGTTCCTGTTTCAATGCAATGCCTTAATTTCTCTTGCAGTCAAAGACATTTGGCCGCCTTGTGTCAGAGTGACAGTGGTCAGATCTCCAGTGCTGCAGGTGGGCACGCTCTTCATCATCACAGCCGACTCTCCAGCCACTGTTGGCAGGTTTGTGTTATTTTCTCTCTTGTCATGTGACAGCAGGAGTTACATTTTAAGAAAAGCTTTGATACTTGCATACCAAGCAGAAATGAGTGCATAGTGCTTTAGAATGGGTTGCCACAGTGGGAAACAGTGCTGAGGCTGCAGTACCAAACACAGAGAATGACTTGGTTTAGTAAGAACCGCGAAATAATCCCACTTGTGAGAATAGAAGTAGCGTCTCACTGTAGGAAAATATGAGAAACTGACCACCTGCTGTTTTTATGTTGCAGAGAGAAAGATATGGACCATGCAATCCGAATACCTGAAATGGGAGTCAGCAAGGTATCTGACTCCACTTTGATTTTTCTCCAGGGAATGACATAATTCATTTGCGTGCTGTAGGCTTATTGTGACCCTTCTAAGTGAACTGTGTTTCGTTCCAGTTCCACGCAGAGGTTTACTTTGACCAGGAGCAGCAGAGCTACATGCTGGTGGACCAGGGAAGTCAGAATGGAACAGTCATCAATGGCAACAGGATCTTACAGGTCACCATTTTCTCTCAAAGTTTGTTGACTCTAAATAAAACAGTAAAACCTCAACTCAGCAATGACAAATCTTTCTTCTGCAGCCCAAAACCAAGTGTGAGCCACATGCACTGATGCACGGCGATGAGGTGAAGATGGGAGAGACTGTGCTGTCCTTCCATATCCACTCTGGGACTGATACCTGTGATGGCTGTGAGCCTGGTCAGGTGATGGCTCATCTCAGCAAGCACAGGAGGGAGGAGACGACAGGTGAGGCACCAGTGATATATTGATTCTAAATTTGTTAAAGCAGGTTTGAAAAACGCGATATGTTTTTTTTAATGTTTAAACTATTCTTCAAACAAAGGCTCTATGTGAGATTTCACTTAAGACATGAGAAAAAGAGGATTTTGGAGTGGAAGATTTAGCTTAACTCTCTATTTCTTAAAGGTCCTTCTCTCACCAAAGAAGATAAAGAAGCCCTGAGACAAAAGGAGCTGAAGCAGATGAAGGCCAAATATGGCCTGCAGGTAAGTGTCACCAGGACTAACACCGGCCAGTTTAAGTTTTAAACCTTCTCCTCCTCTTTATGTAGCCAATCACATCTGTGCTTTCTGTAAACAGAGCAGTGAATATGAGGAGGCCAAAGCCCTGAGAAACCCCAAATACAAGAACCGAGCAGAGTCTCGACGACAGACGGTGGGCAGTGAGGGTGTTTTCCAACGAGATGATGCACCCGCTTCTGTTCATGTGTAAGTATTTTGTCTTTGTAAATACTAAATAAGACAAAATAATGGATGAAGTGTTAATCGTGTGTTATGTATTACTTGTCTTCTTAAAGGGAGATCAGTGAAGTCAATAAAGGACGGAAAATGTTGGAAAAGATGGGCTGGAAGAAAGGAGAGGGACTGGGTAAAGAGGGAACTGGAATGAAGGACCCGGTAAGACAACGTGATGATTTCCTGTTGGCAGATTCTGTTTTGACTAAAACATAGAGTGCAGCAACAAAATGATTTGATGTCTTTCTCATTCCTTTCACCACAGATCGAACTGAAAATCAGAAAGTCACAGTCAGGTTTGGGGGCTGGTGCTGCCATGTCTCTGGACAGCGTCTCTACGAACAGATCAAAGTCCCAGAAGAACTGGGAGAAAGCGCGCGAGAGATTCGCTGATTCGTGCCAGCCTGACGTGCTGTCACCTAAAACTCAGAAGACCGTGTCACCCAAAGCATGGGTCAGAGCAGAAGAGACCGAGACAACAGACACACAACCTGGTTTTGATACAGACGGCCAAAATTAGGAATGCGTTAGAGCGTATATATTTATTGTGGATTTTAAATGGGAGGTTTGATATGTATGAACAAAGGGAGTCTTCATTTTGTGAGGGAACGGTTTACATGGTCTTCAGCATTAGGAAACATTATTTAAAGAACAGAATGTGACCACAATTTTGTACAAACACTCTCAAATGATTGTCTAGCTGTGGTTGTACAATGTGTTTGTTTCCTCTATAAGTGAACTGTGTGGAATGTTTACAGTCCGGTGTGTCTGTAGTCCAACGTACAGAGGAGGGCAGAGCTGCCACTGCCTCCCAGAACAAAGAGGACGGGAATCTCCTCAAGTAAATATTAACACTGAAGCTATATTTCTCACATTGAGATCATGCAATGAGACAACTGTGTATCTGTTCAGACGATCATGTTAAACCAGTCAACACTGCTTGGTGTAACACTGTCTCAGCTCCTTTTCTTTTCTTAAATGTTAAACATTAAATTTTGAACCAACCCTTTGGTTCTATATGAATCATTGCCTGTTTTATTGTCACTGGTGTGTTTGCTCACACACACACACACACACACACATATATATATATTGTAAGGCCAGTGAGCAAACATGTTTAACAGTCTGTCTGTATGCAGTCTTTATCTTTGGCTTCATTTAAGGGTGTGTGAATATTTGCATGTGCCTGCAAGTGTGCGCTTGAACAGAGGCCACTCTAACACCAAATGGAAAAAGAATGGAAGTTTAGCTCGTGCTACTGCTACTATCATGACAACATACAACATCACAATTATGGGAGAGTAATGTGGGAGAGGTGAAACGCCTTATTACCCTGATTCAGCTGTAAGCAATAAAAGTTCTCAGTTAATGATTTAAGACTGCCAATAGATTTCCTGTAGTGCACTGTAAAATCAGAGCAGGTGAGTGATTCCACTTACGTGACACTGTCTGCACGACTCTTTGAGCTGGCTCCCCTGCTGCCCTTCTTCTGACTTATGTTGCCACCCATTTTGATCTTGCCTCTCTGCAGTTGATGGATAGACACTGCCACCGGTGGGTTTCCCTCAGCTAGTATGCATTACTCTGAGACTCCTCTGTGCTGTGCTGTCAGATCTCTGCTTCTCTCTTGACAGGTGGGTCCTCCTGTTCTGCCCTCCTCAAGTCTCCTCCCTCAACATAACTGCACATACTGGAGGTAAACAATCAGCATCTGATACTGTAGTTTAATAAAATTGGGAGGGATCAGCTTGTGTCATCTGTGCCTGGTATTGGGCAGAAAGTCTCAGCCATAAAAACATTGTGAGTCATGAGATAAGTGGGAATTCACTTTTGTGTGAGGACGTGGCTCAGGGCTTTTGAGAGATCTGGCTTGACCAGTTCCTGACTGTGAGCATTCGGAGGAACACTGGGCCACTGTTCTTTCAAGTGCAGGCCTTTTATAATGTAGTTATGCTAAACATGTGCATTGATTCTTACGTCCTTTAGGGCAAACTCAGCTGATATGAGTTCTCTTCATGCCTGTTGTGTGATAATATAACATCCCAGTTATTGATCTCTTCACTGGTGTGTACATGGGTTGATAAATCTGAGCCGCATAAGGAGTGACAGCGCATATTAATGTTGCAGAGTGTATTCACTTTAACTTGTCTTGAGTGAGAGAATGTGACTATTCCTGAGGCAAGCTGTTTTTTCTTTAAAGTCTACCCTCACAGGCAAGTGGAAACAAGTTCTCTTTAGTTTGGAGCTGAAACAAGCTGGTTATGTGACAGACAAGAACTGTTCATAATCCTTGTGATTCTTCAAGACTAGCCTCAGCCTGGACAGCAATAAAACCTATCAAATCTATATAATGTGGCATCTTTTACACATAAAATAAAAAAATAAAAGCCACCTGAAACGTATAAGCCATCAACAAAACTTGCTACTGCAATGTCTGACTCTCATAATGGCACCTTGTCTCCCACCCCTTCTAGCTTTGAGCTGTACACAGGTCAAAGGTCAAGAAAAGGTCATCTCCTTTTTCATACCACAGATCGCATCACACACACACACACCCAATCACAAGGACTTGTAAAAAACGCTGTCGTGTGCTGCATTTTTAAATAAGATTAGACAAAGAAAAAGGGAGCGTCACATCTGCAGTTAACAAAGGTATGTTTCTACTGTAAATAGTGTTTCAGGTATTTAGATTAAGTTTACACCATAACGCCCAATCTTGATAGTTGTAAAAAAAAAAAAAAAAAAAAAAAAATTATACATACTGATCACATACTGTCATTCTTAAAGCTCTCAATTACATGTATTAAAGCATATAAAAAAATTCATTTTTGCAGGGAGAAAAAGTATAATCACCACGTTAAAATCCTTAAAATGGCACCTATTCCTTCTCCCTCATTAAAAATTCCAGAATATATGAATATGTAAATATTTTATCATAAAATAATGTACCGGTAATAAATATTTACATATTCATTCATATTTTAATATTTTAACTGCTGGACACAAGATGTCTTCTACCTCACTGTAAAGTCAAATTCTCAGTGTATATGTGCTGGAGGCTTTGAGTTTCCACACTTGTATGCTGAATATTGGACTAGTGGTCTGTTCCATAAACAGCTTGTTCAACATAGTTCAAGTTCAGTTACCATGGCAATTTATGCTGGGAAACGAACCTGGACTAGGGCAGACTAATTATCAGGCTAAGCCTTAGTTCCTTTAACAGTGACTCAACAGAAAAGCAAAGATTTTACCACTGACTATTTGGTGTGCTGCCATATTATTTGACTGTATTAACCACTTTCAGTCCAAATAATGTAGTTTAACAAAAGTCAACATAAATGAATAATAAATTACATAAATTATACAAAGATAAATGATGAGGTATAGACCTTACATACGTGTTTAATTATATGGTATGTCTGTGATATCAAACGTTTAGCTTATGTGACAAAAAATAGTCTCAATCAAAATGACCTCAATAGAATGATAATAGCTACATAAATAGTTAAGGGTGCAATTGCAAAAAATTATATTGATCAGAAATTTGTGTCATTTATGTCAACTCCTGTGGTTCTCAAACTATTACAGATAGCTCATCTTTTTGCTGCTCTTAAAGTAAAATGAAAAAAGTAAAATGCTCAACAGGTTTCTTCACACCCCTTCAACCCCTTTAGCATAATGAAAATTCTAACTTAAAAATTGAACTCTGAATCTTGACTCATCTTGTCTCTTGCTGAAGGCTTGAACAGTGGGGTCCACACTCATTAAATATGTGGCATTGCTGTGTGAAATAACACCTCTGGCCCTTTTTTATTTCAGGAAAGTGCAATGGTAACAGAGTCTTCTCCACTTTTGAGACCAGCTCTATCAGAGGGAGAGTAAAGCACTGCTGACACTGGAGGAACAGCATCACTTGCTGCAGCTGCACAAGAACAAGCAGCTGTCCCAGCTCCAGACCCAGCTAGAGAAGACACGCTCTGAAGCTCCAACGTGGGTAAAAGTCCGGTGTCAGAACATGAGATCAAATGTTGCTTAAAGATTGAACCATCTCCTGTATGGAGTTCAGCTGCCCCTGAGAACATAGAAAGCTATTGAAACCACTCAGCGAACACCAGCAAAGAAAACACTCTTACTAGGGCGGATTAAGACGGCGACCCTCCACCTCTATTAAACAACAGATGACAGGGTTGAAGGTGTGTATACGAATGACACAGAGAAACAGCTGGACAAGGTTTGTAACCTGACAGAGCAGAGATGAAGACAAACGACGAGAGCAACGAAAAACATGAAAGTTATTGCCTCTTTCTTAGGTCAAGATGTTCATCCAGGGCCACGATGACATGGTGAAACAGCATCCGATTCCTTCAACATGGCAAGAAACAGAATAGGAAAGAACATAAAAGAGACAAGGACCAGAAGCACATCTTCTTCAAAAATGAATTCACTAACCTTACATTAAATGGTCAATTTCAAGTGTTCATTAGGTGTTTTAATGCAATCAACAACTGACTATCCATTTTGACAAGGATTCCTGGTTGAGTTTCCTTTGCAACTACTATATAATATTTCCAGTAATGAAGAAGTATCAGGTTACAGGATCTTGTCATTGGGTAAAGCCTGACATCAACTGGTGGACTGTGAACGCTACCAGAGTCTGTGCACTGTAGGCATTCCCTGCTGTGTGTCAGAGTGACTACACTAATAGTAAGGGAGCAACTCCTTCATCATAATCATTCATAGTTTCCTTACATGGGACAGGACATCATTCATTTATATGGTGTTCCATCATGGTTAAGGGCTGGGCTAGGCTTTGTTGCCAGCATTGCTCACTGGACTCTGTAATTTTGGTAAATATACCTCAAAAATACAGTTCAGCGAGGGAAACGTCATGACGGTTTCACTATTTAAGAGACCTGAATTGCAGTTGCGTGCGTTTCGAGCTTGTCTGGTGCATTGCGCTGGTTAGAGCTGACCACAGCTTGTTGTACTACTACAGTCACAATGTGTTCATCAGAGCGAGTCAAACAGCTGTGTAGCAGAATTAAGTCCTTGTGCAATATACAGTGCACACATAAACAGCCAAAAAGAGAGAAGACAATACAGACAGATAGGAGTCCTGTCTTTGTAGTCGGTACTGTTTTTCTACAGCCGAGTGGATTGTATAAATGTGATGCACAGATCAGGAGATGAGAAGGGAGATTCATAAGTTTAAAAAAGCTGGATCAATGATATTCCAAATCAAGGATGACACAAGCATGGTTTTGATTGTAACAACCCGCCAAACTCAGATGCCTTTGCGCTCTTTTACATGCCATTGTTGAGGAGATACTGTACATATCCCACTGTGGAAACACTTTATAAAGAGCAAAGCCTTCTGAAGTCTGTTACTTGTTTCTTTCATCCAGACAAAAACAGAAAATCACCCTCCCCAGCCAGACTCAACTCACTTTCATTTCGTCTAGCCGGACCATGTCTGTCTGCCCTGTGTTATCGCAATCTCAGTCTGTGCCAGTGATTCCATTGAAAGGCACGACACCAGAAGCGACACAAGTCTGAGAAACAGTCCTGTGTTGACCAGCCTACCCCACCTCCCCTCCTATTTCACTTCCGGCTCAGTCAGCCACGTCCGTCCACACTGGTGACCGAGCCTCTATAAATCAGACCAGAGCCCACAGACTGAAAACATTGTGACATAGTTCAGTATTTAAAAACTTCTTTGGGATCCTTGAGAGGCAGTCAAAGGAGTTTCTAGCACAGAAAAAGGACTTGTTTTGTTGGATGTGGAAGCCCGCGTGAGGAGAGGTCAGGAAGTGGGGGTTTAAATGCTCCCAAAAGTTCACAGGTCACACAGCTCGAGCTCTTTACCGGAGAGGAAATGAGCCTCATTCCAAACACATTCCAGCACCAATATGAAGCGTCCTCTTTCAAAATAGTCCTTTTCAAAGTAAATTGCACTATTTGGAAAAAGAAGTTATCATCTGTGTAAAAATAAAGCACATTATGTAAGCCATCATAAGGCCTCTGTTTGTGTGTAAGAGGAGGAAATGGCCCTTTCCATGTAGGTCTATGTCATGCCATGTGTCTCAGTATAAATATCACAACTGAGTGGAAATTCCAACAAAGCTATGGCTTCCACCCGGCAAGTGACTCAGTCCGAGTCGTTGTTCAACGTCTTCCACCCCTGGTCTTTCCTTCTCAGAACCCCAGCTTCTGGGTGTGTCTCCCTGTGACCTCATCTTCCCAGAAAATCTTCCAGAAACCACAGCAGCACCGGTGCTCACTAAGATGCAGCCTCCGTGCAAGTTATCCACAAACTGGTCAGTTTATAGAATAACATAAGCACTGATAGTGGTGCAGGTGCCCTAGCCTGCCTGTTCATTCAACCAAAGCAGAGTGTCTGTGTGCAGACTAGCATCCTGTTTATACAGACTGGTATTGCTGCCTGCTTGAACAAATCAAGCTTTTAAGCTTGATTAACCAAGTTTGAACCAATGCCAAAGTTCTTTCCATTAATGTGTTTGTGACTAATTCTTCCCCAAGAGAAAAAAGAATCTCATGTTGGCAAACTTTCAGTAAACTACCTGTTTATGTAGGCCAACTCCACAGCTCCGTACCTCACACCCACCACAAACTGCTGGGTCGACTAGTGACGGGAATTACAGATTTGTGAAAAGAGGCTTTGTGCTCATGCAAAAGACAATAGCTCCCACATGGCAGCAGCACATTTTAAACCAGACACAGCACACCCAGTGAGTCATCTGACAAACTGTTCAAAAGTCAGCAGATCAATACCAGGAAATACACAGTTAACCAAAGCAAACACACCACTCGGAGCATATAATGATATGGATAACGGGACACCTGACAGGCAGGCTGTCACAGTTTCAGAGTGAGGGCTATAAAATCATACCTGGGCTCGTCTCAGGGCTGACAGGCTGTGACGGATCTGCTGGGAGATGTGTGTCCTTCACAATACTGGATCAAAGTCTGTGGTTAGTGACAGAGGTCCTTAAGGGAGTCAGTGCTCAGACTGCTGTCGGAGATGCCGCTCTATGGGTGAAAATACTTGTGTGGCGGAGCTTAGACCATGTGGCTGGATGGGAAATGGGAAATGAACTTTTCTGGGCAAAGAGCCAAGAACAGAGTGGGTTTTAAAGACACAGCAGTTTGCAGTGTGCTGTGTAAAGCTTAGTCACACTTTACACCGTGTAAGTTACAAGTAAAGACATTTGCAGCTTCTGTTTTGATCAATTCCATGCATACTGCTGAGTTTATTTCCACTCTTTCTGAATACCCTGCATTATTGTTTTACTTATGCTTTAATGAGCATGTAACATTGTGATAGTCATATCATCTAAATTTAATCTAATATCACAGCTTCACACTAACATCTTTAGTAGCTGAGATCTACATTATTACTTACTGAATTTCCCTCTATAGCAGAGGTGGGAAGTAACCAAGTACATTTACTCAAGTACTGTACTGAAGTACAGTTTTGAGGTACCTGTACTTTACTTGAGTATTTACTTTTTTTTTTTAAATGTTTGTAATCCACTGTGATGCAGGGTTTTTTACTCCACTACCTTTATTTGATTTATTTCTTGCTTTGCATATTCAGATTAATAATGCAAAATATAATCAATAAATAAATGACAGTGTATTATCGTAGGTTGAGATAAGACCTTACTGAATTCACAAGCAACACAGTGGTATATAAAGTAATTAAAATTACCCCCACAATTACCAGCTGCAACATTAAAATGATGGACACATTATTGCATCAATAATGATAATCCAATTCTATAAAATACATGACTCTGAAATGGGCCATCCTACATAATATGTACTTTTACTTTTGGTAGTTTAAGTATATTTTAATGGTAATGCATTTGTACTAGAACTGAACATTTCTACACCATGGTATTGCTACTTTTACTTACCTGTAAGTAATCTGAGTACTTCTTCCACCACTTTGCTCTTCGGTGATCTCTCCACTCTTGGCTTTTTTTTTTTTGTAATTAATCAAAATCCAACTGAAAATAAGAATGAAATGTGCAGCATGAATCAAATAAAAAGGAAAATCTGTTAAAACAGATTTTGGTGTCATAATTTTACAGTTTTGACAGTTATAGTGATGGTAATGATCTCACCCACATTAACAAGAATCATCACGACTTGAATGAGTGAGCTGGTGTCTCCCTCTAGTGGTTTTTCCTGAGAAAGCAACTGAAGTCACTGCTGCATATAAGCCTGCTGCAAGCACCAGAAACCAGATAAACATACAAATATACAGAAATACATACATAAATAAGTGCTTTCTCATATAATATTTATCACTTTTCTGTTATTGTAACACACGTTTTGAGACTGTGAGTTTCTGCCAGTCTGAAAGTTATAAATAAGAACCAGCATCAACAGTAAAGGTTACATTATATATGTATATATACACACCATAATATCTAGAATAAAAGAGTCCATTTGTATTATGCCAAAAAAAGCATTTTTTATTTCTGGCAACATTTTGACAAGTTATACTGTATGTTGCTATTTCTAAATTTGGACATTGATACTAAGAGTATTAGTTCATCCAGAATCTGTATGAATATAAAGTCAAACACTAAATGTTTACTCTATCCAGCTCCTGTATTAATGACAGTGCCAAGCTATCACTGTGTCACCTCCTCACCACACTTGTTTTCAGGACACATAATGACTTCACCTCACAGGCCGCAGGGAGGAAAAATCTGATAGCTAATGACTTATCATTATCATTATCACCACAGACTCATCACATGCTCTTTAGCAGACAACTCGGCAGCGTCACGCAGAGACACCACAGCTGTCATGTAGCCACCACGAAAGAGCCGTGGTTTGTATTTCACTATGCAATGAGATCACTGTCATTTTCTCTTCTGCTGCTTCTTTCTCACCGAGGATTAACAAGCTGGACGTGATCATTAATGCATCCTCTCCTAACCCCCTCTCAGTCGCACTGTAGCCTGGCAACAAGCTACTGGATAATATGCACAGACATGGCTTCATTTCACCACTCCTAGGTACATGATGAGGAGTCATAAAGGGCTTATTAAAATCCAAATGTGTGTGTTTACGAGGAACGTACTGTATTCGGGGGGGGGGGGGGGGGGGGGG
>JBBPCS010000359.1:11972843-12009777 GCA_037974645.1 Hollardia meadi
AAGTATAACTAGATATGTATCTTATAGCCTAAAGGATCCTCACAATGTTTTAATGTTCATTTAGGTGGGAGGTTGAATAACACTCTGGTCCTCTGGGGTCTCTCAGTTAAGGCTTCGCTGCATGCTGATAGACAGAGGCCAGCTGAACTGAAATGCTCCAGCAGGAAGTGTGCTGTCCTGATCAATAATGTTACACACATTATTGACAGACGATAAACACACTGACCAGGGCAGAGCTGCACAAAAATGAATTTAAAAAAGCCCCATTTAAATTACAGATGATAGAAGGAGAAATTCTAATGGTTATTTTCCAGTTTTTGAATCCGAATATGATGAAAGCTGGTGAGTTGTTTGGTTACAGTCCGATTCCTGCTTATTTAGTCGTGGATATTTAGTGTTATAGAGGAAGACTTGATTTGAAGCAAAGTTTTCAGGAGCGTTAAAGAGCTTATTTCCAGTGACAGACACCATGACATCACTATTAGGTGTGGTTACAGGTGCAACAAAGCACACCTACACCCAACCAGAATTGAGATGGACGTGAAGCTTTCAACCAGAGAGGGGAGTGAAACAATGTTTGGTGTTAAGTTTCTCTTTAAACCTGCAATAACAAATTTTTTTGGCCACTTGGGGCAATATGACAAACACGTTAGCTAACAGTTGCTTATTTACAGTATATACCAGCAGTTACATAGCAACATTAGCATACATTTAAAGTCGTAGACTCTCTTTTAGCTTTGCTTTTGGTCTACAACCCCCTGAAGGAAACATCGGGCTCTTTAGCTGCTAAAAGCTCCACTTTGTTCACCAGCTAACTGTGTCTGTCTGTGTGGGGCTGTGCAGGTAGATGTGTGGGTGTTTTAGAGCTTTTTCACCTAAAACAGATAAAACTGCACTGTGAGTGTGATGAGAGGGAACCAAAACACACACAGGTCAAACAGAGTCAGGGTGCTGCTCTTGTGCATGATGGCTCACTGGATAGGCTCTGCCACACTCAATGGAACAGAACCATAATACATTTGATTAATTACACCTGTGTTTACCTGCAATTTCTTGTCAACATGGCAGTAGTTATTTCTGCCTTTTTGAAGTTTCATACTTCACGCGCCGATGTTTTTGTGTATTGCCTCAGGCTTTGTCATTTTATCTTCCACTAAATATAGAGGGTTTGTAGATGCTCTAGCAACTATAATGAATGAAAAGACAAAAATCTGTTCATTTTGCAGGAGACACTACACCTACTGGCTGTAGGGCTATAAACACAAATTGAAATATTGATTCTCAGTATTGCCTTCTTGAAAAAAGGATTCCCCTCATCGACCTAGACAATAAAAAAACAAAACATGCACATTCAGATTGTTATTTTGAGCTGGTACTGGTCTCGAGCTTCTGTGTTGACTGCCGCTGATCAGATGTATGTGTAGATGTGATGAGGATGTTGCATCACTTGCAGTGCAGCCAGACGCCAGCAGCAGCATCCAGCTCGGAGGTGAAGCGGCGCACAAACCCGACTGGCCATATTGTGCACCAGCTCTCCGCAAAATCGGCTGCGTCACACCTAAAAACCACATAGAGCCGCGCTGGAGCGATAAGGTCACCACGTCAGGAGAAAAAGGCGGTCTGAAAACGCTTCTCGGCTGAGCTGGTAAGTGTTTGGATGCGGTAAATCATCTTTTTTTCTCTCTCTCTCTCTCACGGTGATGCATCAGTCCCATTATGTCGAAGCCTTGCGTGTTCGCTTTGTGGTGAACAGGCGTTCTCATGGCCCACAAAGCCCCTCGCACCCTGCACACTTTCTCTTATTTGCACTGCTCTTGCACGTGTTTTTTTTTTTAAAAAAAACAAAAAAACAGAAGTCTACTCTTACAAAAATCTATTTAAATTGAATTGTCTCACTTATGATTCCTTGAATAATATATGCAGTCACACATAGGAGCTGAGAATAATAGTGTATGTCTGTGCTCGAGGAGTAATTGGCGCTTGTTTACCCTCCAGGTTTGGTGTTTGTTTTTTTCTGTGCAGGGAAAATGGTTAAACTCGGGAATAATTTCAGCGAGAAAAATACCGGCAAGGTAGTTTCTGAGGACGGGTTTGACACCATCCCTCTCATAACACCGTTAGATGCCAGTCAGCTGCAGTTTCCTCCACCAGATAAGGTAAGATTTTTCTTTTGTTTGATATTTTCCATTGATAAGAGGAGTCACAGTGATGCCTTTATTTCTGTATTTCTATCACTCCAGTTAAACTGGTGCAAATGAAGGAAAACTAGCCTTATTGTTTTGGATAACCAATGTCCAGATCTATTATTTCTGAGTGTAGAACAATACAAATGTGATTTTATTTCCCCCTGAAGCTGTAACTGCCAGCTGATTTGAATCTGTCACATACTTGCTTGTGTCATGTGTTTCCTACCAGGTGGTGGTAAAGACAAAGGCAGACTATGATGGCGAGAGCAAGAAGGGAAAGCTACGGTCACCCAAAATCGCAGAGTTCTCAATAAGCATCATTGAAGGCGTATCTGAGCGACTCAAAGTAAGAATAATGTCACTGCCATCACCTGCGTGTTTCATATATCATCCCATTTCTAATATTTCCTCACACTCCTACACATGCGTACGCTGGAGAGCAGACAGCGGCCTCTCTGCAGCTCAGGACATCCGTCACAGTAACCCCCCCCCCCCCCCCTCCAATCCATGTTATACTCCTCCTTTGCTCAGGCCACCTTCATCTCCTGTGTCCTGTGCAGCCTTGTCTTCTTGTCTGGGCTACTCAGGGAGACAGAATGTACAATAATTCACTCAACCCCGCCCTGAAACTCTCATTTATTCAGCTGCTGCCATGGCGATGGCCTCTAAACGGCAGCATCCCTCCCGCCTTCCCTCAACGCCCCCCTTGGCCACACCACACCATATAGAATGAGTAAAACAAATGCTCATGTAAAAGAAAAGGTCAATTCACAGTCCCGGCTCCACATCCATGTGTAGAAGACTTCCTTGCATACTTTAAAATTTATAAAATTTCATGTGTTCTCCATCCAATACTCTCCCTCTGCATTGAAAATCAACAGATGCAACCGTCTCTGTGAGGTGTGTCAGGCTTCCTTTAGAGCTTTAATTCTGAAACATCTGAAAGGCAAGAGGGCACATCACTGTCTGAGAACACAGCTTGCATCCTCACATCGGTGCTTTGAAATGCCGCAGGCAGCTCTTGCATTGCGGAGAGTCTCTTTCATAATCTTGTTGTTGCTTTACTTTGTATGTACTTACTGTCTGCTCTGCTGAGCAACTGCAGGATTTGTGCAGACAGATGAAAAGAATATCCTTTTATTCATACTGATACATGCCGTTAACAATCTAAGCAAACCTTTGCCCAACATAAAGGGGAACAGCACAAAAAGAACTCTATGGCATGGCACCTTGCTTCCAATCCAAGAAATTCTCAAGGATATTCTGTCATTCAGTCTGTTTCTTAGCTGTAAGTGTTCACCACAGAACTATATAACAGTTTCTTCCCCGTCGCTTGACATAATCCACCTGCAAAATCATTTTGACTCATAAAAATAACTTGTGCACACCTTGGGGCTCAACATCTTCGGTTATAATGAGGCAATTTCTCCCACACCTTGTCTCACCCCCCCTCCCACTTCCTAGAAACACCAGTAGCAGTTACATAACTCCCCTGAGAGGTGAGAGTTGGGCTGTACAGATGGTCACACAAGCCATTTTCCTGTTGAGTTACTATGCAGAATATCCTGTGGCGCTGACATCCACATATTTAGATATATTTCTTGGTGTAAACCTTACATGAATGTGCAACTCAACCTAGCCTTCTACTGATGTTTAGTCTGTAACATAAAGAGAAAATCAAAATGTAAAAAATCTCTCTCTCTATATATATACTGTTTATATTTTATTCCAATCTGCCTACTTGTTTCCTTTCATGAAGACACCCACGGTAGATTTGTGGCGTCGTCTCACACAGCTGTCACACACGTGTTGTGCTGCTGATGGAGCTGTTGTGCGTCCCCTTTAGGTGACTTTGCTGGTGATCTGTGCTCTGGCCTTCCTGGTGTGTGTGGTGTTCCTGGTCGTCTACAAGGTCTACCAATACGAGCAGCCTTGCCCCGACAGCTTTGTTTACACGGTAAAAACACTCCTGAGTGTCATTGTTTGTGACCCTACCTGATGGTGGTATGATGATGGGATTATCATTGTAATCTTAGTTAACCAGTGTTCTTTCCTTAAAGCACTTTTAGCACGGACGTGAAATATTATACAATATACAATAATAACCCTTATAGATAATAAACCATGACAGCCAGATTGTCATTATGGTGTGTATATTACAAAATGTTGCAATGAAGCAAATCATTTGCATTCCCCCCTCAAATCTACTCTTTCTGACACAATGATCTGTAATAGAACGATTTTCCATTTGAAAGTAGCATTTTTATATGAATGTTATGAAAGTTATTTACACAGTATCAGCTTTTGGTTTATTTTTCAGATAAGAAAAAAAAATTACCCTTACAACTGAAAAATAAGTAATAAAGCACACCATTGCTCAGTTCGGTTCAGTCGGGTTTTTCTGATACAGCTTTACTTGATCTAAATGGCTAGTCGGCTAATGCTAGCTGACATTAGCAAACTTGAGATAAATATTGCTGTGTAATGGACACTGCCGAGTTATTATTCATCTTGTTGACTTTATGACTCGTTTCCGCTCGTGTTGCTGTTCCAGTAGCACTTGGCATTGTCCAATCAGCTGTCACTTGTAGCGACAGTGGTCACTGTTCAGACAAAACTACAGTCTTGCTGTAAAATGTGTGCCTCATTTTTTTGTGATCCATTTTCACAGGCACATGTACAGATTAGGAATGAAGCTTAGCTTGTATTGAATCTTTTCTCTGGTCTGCTCTGTTTTGTCACTGTCACAATTTGTTTCTCGGAATTCTGTAACACGTAATCAGAATTACGATTTTGTCACCTTGTGTGTTGTTTAACTTTTCACTTTGTCTCATCTTGGTTTGTTTGATCTTGTTTGCTCTCTCTTTGGAGCAGCAAGGTCGCTGCATGCCGGCTGGGATGTATGGTAACTACCCCCCTCAGGGCCCTGGGGGCCGCGGGCGCCTCTTCACCTTCATCAACCACTACAACATAGCAAAGCAGACCATCACCCGGTCAGTATCACCATGGATGACCATCATGTCTGAGGAAAAGGTCACCCAGCAGGAGACGGAGACTGCCCAGAAACTGGCTTAACCACCCTGGGTGAAGGAGGTGGCCTCGCCGGCTGCAGGAAAATATAAATAATATGGTTGTGCCATTCAAGCAAACCTCAGAGTCTCACGTCTTTCTGTAATCAACTTCTCTTGCCTGAGGGGCTCTGCTGCCTTGTTAATGTAGATTGGTCGGGTAATGTGTACTGTAGCAGGAAATTTGTGGATATTTTGAACATGTTTTCAGCAAAGTGAGCCTTACAGTTGGGTGGATTCATGGTTTGTTTGAATGGCATGTGTTATTATTTATTTACACTTCAACACAAAGTGACAAACGTAAAAAAAAAAAAAAAAAAAGCCACAGGATTACATAGACACGCACTATCTTTGTACATATACATATGTAACAGAACTCACTTTAGTACTCACATTGTGAAACGACTGTGAACCATCTCGCGTCTGCGTCGCTTGTTTTTTTAACGCACGCACGACTCCAAAAACAATCAGTTTGCTTTGAACCTTTATTTTCAAATGACATTCAGTACCGATAGCGCATGATGGACCTTTTGGGGTCCAGCAAATTTCTCATGAAGCCACAAAGTTTGCAGTATATTTGCAACTGAGGTCATCTGTGTCAACATATTTTACAGTCATGATATTGTGAATAAAGGAGGCTTGTTCTGGAGGAAGCCTTTTAACCAGCGGAAAAAAATATTTGAATCGTGTTGTTTTGATGCAGCCCATACTGCTCTCTGCATAAAGTACTGTTCACGAGTTTTTAGTATTCCACACGTCAGATCTTTTTAACCAGCAGTAATGATTGTCTCCACTCATTTGAACTCTTTGTGAACACCATGTGCTTTCCTTTGCCAGCTACACGGTACTTACTTATTGGTTACTTTTCATAGCATACGTTTTATGCTACTGTATTGAATGTTTTTTGCATTGTTAGTGAAGACACTGTATTGTACAATGCTTCGCATTGATTAATGTCACCATAGATGGCTGTTGGTAGCCATCACAGATACTATATTTAGGTTGATGTAGTGGAACAATCTGACAGTAGTCGCTTGTCCTGTTGCTTTTTTCTGTATTAAACCGTCACAAATTATGTACCTTTTTCAAACATTGTAAGGATTACCATTGAAGTGCATTTGCTACATGAAAACTAAAATAAAGTGCCCACATTTCACACCAATGTCCAAGTGGAATCCATATATAGATAAGAACATTTTCATGAACTATTTCAAAAGGAACTCTTGTCAGTAATGCTAAAACGCCCTCAGTTCAGAAAATAAATAGAGCGAACAGTTCCAGTTCACTTGAGTTAAGATCAAAGACAAATTTCAAAGAGCTGTCATGTCTGAACTAGAATAGAAGTTGATCCTAATAAATAGCAGAAATATCCTGTCAACAGCTTCCTTCCTTTTGGCTGACACGAACCAAGACAGGCCGTGGCTTCCTGCTGCTCTTGATGTTATCTGAAAGCTTGACATAAATATGAAATTTATTAACTGTTCTACAACGATATCCCGAAGTAACAAAGGAAGATACAGAATTTAAGAGTATCGCTTAGCTTTACTAGAAATAAAATGGTGTGTCAGTACAGTTATGGCATGATGGACATTAAATAAAATTATATTTGCCTTGAAAGCAAAACATTCTCAACATGTGACAGTTAAGTGTAATTTAGATGTCATTGAGGGACACAAGTTTAAATAGTGTACATGAGACAGCAATGTCAGTGACAGTTGCATCCTCTAGTGTGAAATCAATGTTTTTTTCAGTCAGTCAGACAAGAACAGTTGACGATTATCACTGCTGTTAGTGGTGGTGGAAGACTGACTGTCCCACCATACACAGGCTTTAAAGTGGACACAGTGCTCCATACAAAGCTTGCCTCCATAGAAGTGCTTTTAAACACTGAAAAGAGATGGTTAGCATCAGGGAAGAACGAACTGTCGTCTCCTCTGGAACATCTTCATGAAGAACACCAGGTCCAGCATGGCAAACTGTACGTTCAGTCTCAGTGTTGTCATTGTGTCTTTTTGAGATAACCAATATGTGCCAGAGGTGCGACGGATTCCGGTCGTACAGAGTCAATGCTGGCTAGCTGAGTTAGCTGTCATACCAGTCCAGGAAGAGGAGAGAGAAGGAGCACATAACCAGGAAAAACAGGATCCATACCCGGAAGCCAGCGTTGTTTTTGATTGCCTTGTGAGAAAGTAAAGTAATTACATTTTAATGACTAGACTTATTAACATCAACCAAAGGAAAACATAATATAAAGCATGAATAGCACTTGCAGAATAAATGGGCTGGTTGTTTCCATTTAATGAACTTTACCTCTCGTATATCCTCATTGCCTTCTTTGACGTTTTCTGTAGCACCAACAACCAGCTGATGAATACTGTCTATCTCTGTTTCCTGTCACAGAGAGTGAGATGGACAATGAGCTTAAGTGCCCTTTAAATACGGTACATTTAAGTGACTGTTTGAACAAAACCAAAGGAAGTCAGCTCACTTGCTGCAGGACTTTCTCAGCAAAAATCTCCTGCAGTCGAGAGATCTCCACCACCTTCCCCTCAATTTGCCTGCCGCACACAAAAGGAATGCATTAACATTTTGAATAAAATTGGTGTGCATAGCATATTTAAGCCCTTCCACATTACATTAGTATTACGGAGCCAGGTCAGGTGTTTGGTAATTTTCACCTTTGGACTATTTTGTTCCATCTGGAACAAACATGTCAGTGATTTTCTCTGGCTGCCACAGTAATAATTTCACCTGCAAACACATCTGGCATTCTACATACTGTAATTGTTGACTTGTTCACCAGGCATTTTAGTTACTAAGGCTCTGTTATTTATTTTAGTGGGAAGGGGGGTGACAATGTGTCACACATTCACACGAGTGTCTCTGGATTTTGCCACAGTTCCCCAGTAAATAATTTAACTGTTCACATCACTGATTCTCAATAATGATGTGTGAACAGAGTGAAATCACTGACGTCTCCTGGTAACAGCCATGCTGTTCAGATCGTGTTTAATGAAAAGGGACTCACCTCACTTCATCCACCAGGCTGTTCATCTCACTCACCAACCTCTGGTTCTCCTGCTCAAACTGGACAGGAACAAACAATAATAAAACATCTTCCTCAGTAATGCTTCTCTAGATATCATACAGTATGTGGAACTAGAAGTTGGGATTATCTGAACCCCAAACCCCCAAAGAGGTCTATCCAACAAAAAGGCAAAATTAACTGTGTACTTTTATAACAATGTACTTGGCTATTATTTCTCCAATGACAAAAGACCGAAAAGCCCAAAGTAGTGAAGTCAAGCACAAAACGTGTGCTTCACGTGCGAGTTCCAGTGCATTTAGATATCATCTAAGTATAGCCATACGGTCATGAGACACGCATGATTTATACAAATTTACTGCATGACATGAATAGCGAATAATGATATCTGAGGTGCCACACCATCTGGATCTCCTCAGGAGAGAGCTCATCCTCCACTCGGCCCTCCTCCCACAGGTTGACAGGGCTTTCCTGGACCTCTGACACACTCTTCTCTATCGGAAAGAAAACAGATGTCTTGAAAAGTCTTCAAGTATCGACAAAAACTCCCAGCACTTACTCTGTTATTCCCTTCTGAATCGCTCATTTAGTTGCCAAGTCTCTCTCTGAAGGGAGAAATATGGTCTTGTGTGGTTATTTAGATGAATTTATTTAGATGGGATTACCTTATAGTCACTTTGCATTTGACCACACTGGACCTAAGAGCAGTCAGTGTTGAAATACCGAAGCAGCGAGGGAATAGATGTAATATAGATTGTAGCAGTGTGGTGATTGAAGGTAGGGTAGGCGATTTTGGAAAAACCAGCGAGACTTTCATTTTGAAAGAATCGCACAACCTCTTTTTGTTCGTAGCCTTCTCAAATAGTCTTTCTTTTGCGACCGAAAGCTGTTGTAGGCACTTTCTTTGCCATTCTGCAACTCTTCTTCTTCTTTAGTTTTTTGGTTCTGCAACTGGCTTGCTAGCGGTAGCTATTGCCTGTGCCTGTCTTTGCCTTGTAGAAGACTGGTCACGCACCCCAATGAGTGCTCGGCATCGCACGGGAAGAGTGCACGCAAGCAGGAAGTAGCCAGGTTCATCCACTTATTTTCTTTGGACCGAATGTTCTGATTGGACAGGCTTTTTACAGCCCTGCCACTGCCACAGATGAAGATGTATTTATTGTTTTTATTGTCGGTGCATTTAATTTATTCATTGCTATCTGTATGTTACGAGAATTTCAAGTAACATAACAGAAAGTGTTCTGAAAAGAATCGCCTACCCTGCCTTTAATCATCGCGAGATATTACTTGCCTCACACCTTGGCTGTGCACTCTCAGTGGAGCTTCATGAAAATGGCTCATTAAATGGAGAGCAGAGTGAAGAGAGGCTTCTTCAAGCACAGAAACACTACTGTTGCCAGAGAGGTTCAATGACAAGGTGACAATATGCAGGATGAACATTATGACTGTGTTGTGTGACTGTTTGTGGAAATACTTTTAAGTCCAGTTGCCATGTTTTCCCCACTCATAATGAGACCCGTTTGTTTTTCACTAAACACAGTGACAGTGTTAACAAATATAATTGCCTCTACTTGTAACTGAAAATGTGAACAACAAACGTTAATTAAAATGTGCTACATTTATTTTAGTTTCCCTTAAGTGATAATAAGGTTAAGGAAGTAGCAGTTTCCATGGTTCACATAATAATCCCATTAACACGATAATGACAATGAAGACAATTAGCTCTTTTGACTCACTACTATCAAACCTTACCAAAACCTTTATTTTCATAATTAAGCTGCAGCACGTCATAAAGCCATTAAAAATCCTGGCTGGGATGAAGACGGCGCACGCAGATGTTAATGTGTGTTTGGATGAAGATATGGATGAGTTGCGTTACGTGATGTAGAAAAGACTGGGAACTTTTATCTTAAGATATCTCATCTAAAGATTTGTCACTGTAAACTGTGAAATGCATCAATACATTTTAAAGATTCCCCAGATAACATAAACCTGCAGAATTGCAAGTTAATGATTGTGATTTAATCAAAGCACCCATAATTAACCAAAAGACATAATCCCTTTAAAAAAGTATTTTTTCGCGACTGTTTCTACTGGTTTAAGAATGTTTATCCTGAGTGTTTCCTTTTATATGTACATTGTTACGGTGCATTGCTGCCACTAGTCCTATATTTTCTTGACCTGCACAAAATAGTGCATTTACAGGGCACAGAAATAGTTTAACACACAAAAATACCAAACCACCAAAGAACAAGTCACGGTCAGTAAAGCATGAACATGCAGCAGAGTTTTTGTGCAGCCACAGAAAAAGAGTCCAGTGCGTACGGGGACTCACTAACTTACCAGAACTTTCCTCCTTGACAGTCTTCTCCTCCGTGGGCTCCACCTCCAGTGTTTTAGCCATCTGACTGTGGTGCTCTGGAGCCAGTCTTGACCTGAAACCACATAGCACAGGGTCATAAGAATCAGGATGACATTTTTAGTCAATACAGTCCTAAAGTGAGGATAAACAATAATAAATGATGTGAAAGAGGGACACATAAACCTGATTTTTGCAAATACTCACAGCCTTTTCTTGTCCACCATTCTCTTGACTCTTATCGCTCTCTGCTCAGAGTACAGCTTACATACTCCTTAAAAACAATCAACATACACATGATGTTACCATGCGGTCCTGTTTCCTAAAAGATTGGCTCAGTGATATCAGGTTTGCAGTATCTGCACAGATGCATTCACAATAGCACACAGGGGACAAGCTATAAGACATGTGCTGTCTGAATTGTAATGAGTTGCATGAACTCACCTCTAAGGTACATTTCAATGAGGTCCAGCACTGCCCCTCTGTGCTCCTTTATCTGGGCTGATGTCACCTGCTTCCCCGCTATGGTGACAACAATAACACATTCACTTACAAACTCACAAACTTTGGTATAGTGCCGAGAAGTAACAACAAGTTAGAGCGCCAAGAGCCAAGTTTGAAAAACAGAATCTGAGTTGTATGCTGCATTATGCAAAATCTAGCGCCACCTGAAAGCACATTTTAAATGATATATGTAAACTAGTTAATGTGTTGCACAGTAAAACAAGCACACACCTTCATTACGTAGCTGTTTGATGGCCTCAGAACACGTCCTCATGAAGATCTGAGCATCCTGGTCAATCTGGTCTCGTTCACTGTCTGTCATACGGGTGAGATCTGATGAGATGAGACTGTAAAACACACAAGAACAATCGCAGTAAGTTTAAATACTACAAACGTTTGATATTTGATTGACACCAAAACAAAGAGCATAGTTTTATCACAAGTGCCCTAAAAACTGACAGATGCCTTCCTCCTCTCAAATATTCATGTCTATCTTCAACCACTTTCTACACTCCCCACACTTCCCACCCTATTCAGCATTATGTGGGACAAACACCTAACCCATCATACACAAACAGATGGCAAGGAAACCCTTGAACAGACCTCCGGGCCATTAATGTCCAAACACATAAACAAACATTTGATACATGATACATTCAAGCTTTCACACATCGGTAAGTTAGAATTTCTACTTCACCTGAGGTAATGGTTTATTACCATGAGATGGAAATGAAACAATCTGAGAAAACCTGCACAAACATGAAGAGAAACTCCACTCAGAAATGATACTGGGTAAATCCCAATTCTCTTATACTGCATCCATGTTTCCCTCACTTGCATCTTTTCCTTGCCTCTTAGTCCCTACCACCTTCAAACGTAGGACCTTTTTGCTGTCCAATGTGCAGTTGAAACTTAATGTCTCCCTCTGGTGGACAGAAGACGTGCTTAAACCCACAATGACACCTCTTAGCCAAGAACATGAGGGGCTGGTAATGATTCTATTGATTGATTTCTTCTCATCACAATTTTGCAGAGCCCAAAGTGACGTCTTCAAGTCCCTTCTTTTGTCCAACCAACAGTCAAAAACCTTATTTACTGTCATAAATGACAAAGAAAAGCAGCAAGAAACTGGAACCAGTAAATGTTTGACATTTTGCTTGAAAAATGACTGAAACAATGAATTGATTATCAAAATAATTGGCAAATTTTCATTCAGTTGACTACCAAAAGAAAAATAATCGATTAATCAATTATTCATGGCAGCTCTACTATTAACCATTAGTTGCAGCCTCCAAATAAAACAAACATGAATGCCACTGAACTTTATTTGATTCAGGGCACTATCCATCAGGCTTTAATTTAACCTTAACCCTACGTGGTCTGAAATGACAATCAGATTATCAGACCATAATTATTCTGTCTGTAAAGGGGAAAAGGAAGTTACCAAAGAAAATTGGAAGACAGGAATGGCTAATGGCGAGGCTGAAGGTAGACGGGACTTGCAAACATAGCACTAATGGCTTCACGATGGATTTTTCCCACCACTAAATACCGCTGCACTCCACCCATTGACATCTATAATGTTTAGTTCATGTGTTCTGTTTGAGGCTTTATCAACAAACCTAACAAAACATAGTCTGCTCCACACACCCACACCTACAAAACACAGAGGGGGCCTTGAAGGGTGGAAGGCCTGGATTAGTCCCAGGGCGTGATTTGTTCTTCACTTGGTTGTAGCTCAATTATTCCAGACAATTAGACTGGAGCCTGCCGTTACGGACCACCCTACTCGCTGCTGACCTTGTGCCAGCAGACAACACCACATTGGAGACATATTTGATGGTACCTTCAAGTAGCCCTGACCTCTGAATTTTGTCAGAATCAAAGTGTATGTCTCTGGTTTTCCTGCTGCTGTTGTTGATTGTGGTGGATTACTGAAACTGTTTGGAGAGGCTTACCTTCCAGCGCTGACATAATCTTTCCTGTGTTGAAGCAGAAAGTCTTTGAGCTTGGTGATGTTTGTAATCTGCCAAAATAAAGTGAAAAGAAGCATTACTTGACTGCATTACCTTCATGCCAATGAGTCTCTTTAAATGCTATGCCTCAGTTGCTCCTTCAAATATGCTAACCCTGTCAACACAGCTCAAGAAAGAGCTTTTAGACATGTACCAGGAAACTATTTTTTCCCCAACTACATTAAGACAGAGCCAGAGTAAATGTATAATTTTGTATTTATTGGATGTGACAGGCGACCAATGTCTGTCTATCTCTGTGAATTTTCAATATTTACTTTTGACAATTCATCAAGTCTGGGACACACAAAAATCAAACCTACAATTTCCTCGTCAGACAGCGTTCATAAATAAAACCATGAGACACTGCATGCACAGCATTGACAGAGCCATCTGTAATAAGCTTTAAATTCATGATCTGTTACTATTTATTACTGAGAAAACGTCTAAGTGTGTGTGTGTGTGTGTGTGCACACAGGGAAACCAGAGGAAACTTGGTTCAATCCAATATTTGCTCCTGTAATTCGGTCAAATATTAAAAAACACCAAATTGCTTCCCTGTCCACAGAGCTCTGCTGGCTGGGTGCAAGTGGGTGTGAATACGTACACAGCAAGCTCTGTTAGATCAAGAAGAAGACAGAACTCAGACAAGCCAAGGATTGAAAAATGACACAATGAGTTTGACTGTGACAGTGACCTCAGAGCATGGGAGATTATTTTGATAGCATAACGACACAGTCTTCGGCCTTCAGCTTGTTCCCTCTAACAACCTCAATTATCAAATTGCCTTGGCTGTAAGGGGTAACCTGGCACCAGCCATCTAATAGTGTCTTTGAGTTTTTCAATTCAGAAAGGTGTCAAGATAAACGGACCTGAGCAATTTGTTAGAAAGCTAGAGCTTTTTCTTTGGTTTAGAAGGTAATTTGGTGACGTATGACTCTGCTGTGGGGAACGAACTCGGGCAAGGGCTGTTAAGGCAAGCCGAGCCTTGTAATAATACAATTATTTGAGGTCAAGAGTTAATTGTCGTTCAGAGCAATTGAGCTTAGAAGCAGGTTCTGGGGTGAAGAGTACCTTTCTTATGCTTCAAAGTCTTTCAAAAATAGTGTCCGTGTTGTGGTGTCTCAGTGAATAAGGAAACTTTGAGCTCCTGCGAGATTGGTGGGATTTTCAAAAACTATGTCCATAAAACCTCCAATGAATAAGCAGATTTTTATAATGTCCCGAGTGATCCTCTTGGTTGGAAAGCACCTCTTCAACAAAGTTAGTATTAATTTTTTTTTTAAATAACACATTTGTTGTTGGGGCTGTTCAGTTATAGCAACATTCATAAACATTATTTATTGGTGAATATTGAGATCATGATTATTTAACATGATTATGTATTGACTTTGGAAACATGCATTTATTGAAGTTAAAAAACTTGTCCTTTCAGTAGTGGATTTCCTCGAACTTTGAATATAATTAAACTGAAAAACAAAAAATGTCTGATAATAATAAAAAATAACTTAATGTATGATGAGTATTATAATGTCATTTTTATTTGGTGTATAAAAAGAAAGCATTGCTGGAATGCCACTCTCTTGTTCTCTTTGGCCACTCCAAGCACTGCTACTGTAATAGCATGGATAGATGCGCATCAATGTCCAAGCAATGGCTGGCATGACAAGATTTTCATTAATGATGCCTTACTTGACTGAGCAGAACTACACGTCACAGCCTGGCTGAGAGTGAGTTCGGGCATTTCTGGGGGGCGAAAGTGCACCGTTTCTAAAGGAAAGGGGTGCGCTGGATGTATAACAAGTCAAAACAAGAGCATCATTGTGAAATGAAATTCAACACAATAGCCGTTTTATAGGAATAATCTTGTTTTCATAATCATTGCAAGCCAAAATTGCAATCAAAAATAATAATCTGTTTACTCAACCAGCCCTTTTTGTTGGATGGTTTTTCATCTAAAAAATTCTTTTGAGTTGAGCTGTTGTAGTAGTGGCATATTAATTTGTTCTTCATTTATAGCTGTTGTGATCATTTTAACTGGTGTTTCATCTTGGAGGGTTAAATCTCACTTTCAATACTCAAGTCTAGAATTAGTACAAATAGTCAATTAATCAATAAGTCAATCAAACAAAACTTAATTTGCAACTATAAGTAATTTTAAGCAAAAATCTAATCTATTAAAGAAGACAATAACCTGTAGATTAATGGATAATGTAACTGTTACTTGCTGCCCCAATGTCACCTTGTAAAACTCCTCTCAGTTTATTCATTTGTACCTTTAAAGGAGCACAAATTTGTCCAGGCCTTTGTGGCTAAAGATGCATCATGATGAGGAGGCTGTCATGATGTCATCTTATTGAGCCTTTGACCCCCATATCTCCAGTAAAACCAGTTCTGGTGGTAAAATGGTTATTTATAGCAAAGAAAACCGCTGTGGAAGCTCATTTTAGTGTTTATTTGAGTTTCAGTAATCTCAGTTCTCCAGATTATCCTTGGCCTGCCACAAAGTGGAAAATATAAGCTCTTACATGGCAATTTATCTTTTCCTATAAACTATATTTCTGCTTGCAATTAGCACTTGGCTTCAGCCTTTTGTTTATGCGCAAAATATATTTGCATGCAGAACTCTGCCCATGGTACTGCATCTTTTTGACCAGCAGGCAGTGCTAAATCCACAGCATTGGTACATCCAGAATCAGGCAACATAACAGTGCGAGGTGTGAGTGTGTGTTGTGGGGGTGATGGGGAGTGTCAAGAGTGCTGCTCTGGGGGTTGAGCTGTCTCCTGTGTGTATACATTGGAGCTCAGATTCCCAGCACAACCTCACGGGTTTGCAGGGGGTCAGAGGGATCAATTGCTCTTGTAACTTAAGACCCTAAAGAGCAAGTAATTCCTCAACAATGAGGAAGGGGGTGGCCTTGTGCATGCGGCTCAACGAAGCAGTGTGTATGCAGCTATATGCGAGTGTGTGTGAATGCATACATGCAACCTCCATAGGTGTGTGTGAGGCAGAAGGAGACAGTCTGCCGGGCTACATCTAATCTCGTCATCATCAAAGACCCCCACTTTACCTCCTCACTTTCTCCTTCCCCCTGCTTCCCTCCAGCCCCGATTGAGCCCAAACAAACCATCAGGGGGGATTATTATGAGGAAGAAAAGAGAAAAGGCTTAGCTAACAGATTTCTAAAGGACTTGGATGGCTCTTTGTTTTGTTAAATCCAGGTAACTGACAGAATTCGATGATGACTGCCCTGCTTTAGTTTAAGTCCCTGTGTGTTCTGTCCGAGGGCTATCTATACTGACGCCATGCCATGTTGTGTTTAGGTATGTGGGCCTGTTACAGACAGGACGCTTCAGTAGAGAAGACTCTGCCGCATGTTGATTTTATTATCATGTTTATGTCTGACTCTATGAAGGGTTCAGTTTTGTCTTCTTATGTCTATTCACTGTTATAACGCTTTAGTCAGCTCTATAAACAAACAGAGTGCCATCAAAGTTTTCTTTGATTGTACTCACATCAAAAAAGTACCATCAAAGAAAACCTTGATGGTACCTTTGAAATGTGCTTAGGTTGTATTAATGTGTTTTGTTTCTTTTATTCATATTTAGAGCTGTGAAAATCAAGCAACACTTGTATATGTTCTTGGTGTTTGTTCACTTTTGATCATGCAGGTTAGATCATGCATGGGGACAAAATGCCAACTTAAAGAAACAAACATGAGGCACATCAGTGGAGACACTGAGTGTTGTAAAAAGTATAAAGAGACAATAACACAACTAGACACTGTGCTGTAAGACTGTGTCACATCTCTATATCTTCTACCATTTACAATAAATTGAAAGAGTTTAAGAAGCATCTTTGTCAATCACAATCTGAGATCTAACTGAGAACGGCTGTGTAGGTGACATCACTGTTGAGACAGGTCTTGTAGATTTTTGTGTTTTGGACAATATTCAATGGAAACTACAGTGCTTCATTTTCAAGCAACTAAATCCCGTTTCAACAATCAATGTCATAAGAAGCAGATGTATTGAATGGGCCTGTCACATTTAACTCACAAAACGTGGACACGACATTAATTATATACGCAATAATACACAACATAATATAAAACAGAGGCAATGTTGACGGGCAGGGTTCAATATTGTTCTATGCAGAAAACTGACAAAAAAATTGAGCACAATTCAATGTATAATGTGTATATTATAAGAGCCATTTGAATTTGTTTGCATTCTTCAATAACATCTTAGAGGCAGTTAAAGTCCACATGAAACGGAAGGCTGAGTGCTATTTGCTTCCACATATTTCCTGTACAAATAGTCGGTAGGGAGGGACTTTTTATAGTAGCCTATAGCGTTAGCGCTGAATGTGCACTACACCCCCCTCATACAGTTAGGTGTTCCAAGTAGCTGACCCAGCCCGACTGGGAGCTTCCAGTTAACACCGTTGATTAAATGTTAAAAGGACTTTCCAAACACAGAACACAGAACCGACGACAGACCCGACGCCCGAAGGATGCCAGTTTGACGACAGGGAATACAGTACCAAGGTAGTTTTCTTGCCAGTTTTGGCTCCTGTCAACCTGCGGCTGAGATAGCTAATGGGACCTCTGCATGGCTAACCGAGCTAGCGATAACTGTCTAACAGCAGCTACAACAAGTCACGTTATCTTCTCATCAGGAAACTTAGTAAACCACCTCGGTACTGGATTCTCTGTCGTCAAACTGGCCTCAGTTCGTCTTGGAGGCTGTGTCTGCTCTCCGTCTGGCTGTGTTCACCAGCTCCTGAGCTGGTACAGTTAGCATCAGCTAACGGTTACTTCAGCAACAAGTTAAGACATCTTTTCATCAGGGAACTCCTTAAATCACAGACACTTCATGCAGAGCAGCTGGACATCAGAAGGAAAACCAGAAATTATTTTCTCCACAAAATATGACCCAATTTCTCCCAAATCAGTGAATAAAGTTGTGTTTTTGTACAGAAATCAGTGAGGCCTGCCCCACACACAGTCCGCTCCGGCTGTGCACTTGAAATTGACATGAAATATTAAGATAGCTCTTATGTGCCGTTGAAGATTGATTGATGGGTGGATGTCCTGAAATTATTGGTTGAAAATTAGAAGTCAAATTAGTTCTACCTGATGTAAGCAAAGTTCAGATTTTATTTTACCAGAAGAAAAAATTATCGGATTTTGATGTAAAAATACAAAGAAATAGATTTTTTGTAATTTCTTTTCCCCTTATATTGTTAAATAGGGACACTATGTGACCGTGGATGTGATCTAAAAGGGTTAAAAAGACATTTTTTTATTTCATTTAATCTCGAATTTAAGCAGCGTTGTTAACATTAGTAATAGATGCTTGTTTTTAGTCCGACTTCTGCTTCTTGTCTTCGGAATATTTATCGTTCACCAATAATGTTGTTTAAGATGTTGCATGCAAGAATCCATAACCATTGTCCATAAATACAATGCAATAATATAGCATGTGTAGCTGTCAAAAAAACTACTTGTACTCCTCCATCCAGCAACACCTGTCTGACCCAACACTTGACCCAAAGCACAAAGGGGACGGCTACTGGACCAATCTGGTGTCATACACTTAGCTCTGGATATGGCTCCTAAAGGTACATTAACAGAATAATAAATACATTTAAATGACTAGTATTTCTAGTGCCTATAGCAAAGGTAGCAAGGATTAAATCAACTGGTTGACTAATTGTGCATGAATAATGTGCCCAACAACTGATGCCAGATATAAGGTACTTAAAAAGTAGCACAATTAATATCCAATAATTCAATACATTTGCAACGACTGATCTTAAATGACAAAGAATTTAAGGAAATTATGGAATAAGGAACATATCATGTTGTAGAATGTAAAATGTGCAAAAGCATAAGTCTAAAAGAAGGTGACATGACAACTTCCCTTCAGTACTACTTGCTACTTGAGGGTAAACTGCTGAATTTGTAAGCTGAATTCAGAAAAGGAAAACACTCTCTCTTTCGTCTAAATTTCACAAAGTGAAGTCAAGGTAAGACAATTGCAAAAGACAAAACCCAGAGGAAATGGGCATGTAAAAAATGTCCTATCAGCATCTGAAACAGTATGACTGATTTGAATAAAGCCATATAATTGAAGGAATGGAGAAAGCAGCCAATCACAGCAACCATTCTCCGATTTAATGCAACGTGTGATTGGCCCACTACTGCAGCAACTCAACCCATACAGTGGTGTGGGGGCATTCAATATATTTGACAGAGTTGGCAGTTCAGTGGTAGTGTTTTACTCAACTGAATGCTTCCATTCACATGATGGGTATCGAATGAAGTACTCTGTTGGTATAGGTATCACTTAAGGGTAGTGGTACTGGTATCAATTTTTTAAACAGCACCCAGCCTCAACCACGAACATCTGGCTTTTGCTGTCAGTGGGAAAAGGTACAATCGGCATTCGTTACTGGGTCAAATGACTCTACAGTAGGCATGGGTATATTATTTATCTGCACCCGGTTCCGATTTGGCAGTGATGGAAACATGACACCTGAGTGGGCCCCGTTTCTGACACGTTTTAATTCCATATAACAGCACGTAAATAGATTTCCATCTGTCTCTGTTCAAGTGGTGCTCAAGCATCATTCAGTCGGTAATGAGTTTGAAAGAGAGACTGAAGTAAAAGATAAAGACATAACCACCGTAATACTGTCAATAGCCTCCACGCTGTTTTCTTCTGTTCCCCGTTTTCCAGTGCGTCTGTGACGTTGAACGTGACACACCATAAAAAAAAGTCTTATTATATTATATATAGCACGTCTTATTGCATCAACATCTTAAAGGGCGTGTTATGTTCTACCATACCACGGTGACATGACAACTTCCTTTTTCTATTTTACAGGTGATAATTTGCTGAATTCACCATTTTCCAGGTTTTTAAAATGGTCACTCCCACCTGGGTGTTAGCATAAAGAAGAAACATAGGTTACGGTGATGCAAAATTCAGATTTTAATACATAAGGAACACTGTGAAGCTACAGAATGATATAAAAAGCTCAAAAACACAAAAAAATATGGACCCGCCAATTAATCTAGAACAAAAAGAGCACCAATCTCTTTAGAGCTGTTTCTAAGTAGAGGAGCACGCATCTGTTGTAGTTCATGGTTCAGACATTTCAGGGAGTGTCAGGGTCAAATAAACAGCCTAATGTCACGTGTACTGGTAGTATTTGAGTGATTGTAAATCACATTAACTAAGGCTGTCTTATGACAAAGTCTGACAACGTTCTTCAAAAAGCCTCAATTGCTTTGGTTTTATTACATGTTTAAATGTTTAAATTGAGCATCTTCTATTGAGCTTAACTTTATTTTTTGATCCACAACTATCTAGTCTATAGAGTATCTGGTGCAAATCTCATGATTTAGAGTTTGACTTGCATCTGTAAATCTGCGTTTCACCACTTTCCTCTTTTAGTTTAATTTTTATGAATCACGCAAAAACATTTTGCACGCAGTGAAACAAAATCAAGATTGTACTCAGACCCGACAGCAGATGTCCTAAATTCAATTTTCCGGGGTTTCATGGGAAAACAGTTTGGACATTAAACCGACTGTTAAAGAGACCATTTAGTAACACATTTATGCAGGATGATCCCTGCATATCACTTTCTCATGGCTCAAATACTGACTGAGTTAGTCCCAGCTTTGACAGCTGTATATGAGCATGTTTTTACCTGTGTGCCAATGTAGTTTGTGACTTGATGAGTGCTCTTGGAAATATATTCTGGACTTGTGTACGGCTATTTTGTGAATATTGAAGTTGGTAAATTTTAGTTACAGTGCTTAGGCTTTGTTCTTCTACCAAAAATGATAAATGATAACTTTGTTAAATGACCAACAATAACTTTCATTTTAAGACGAGTTCCAGGAAAATATTGAAGACAAAAGGGCAGGTTTCCACACACAACATGACCCGTTGAATACAAAATATCTGCAAATGTGCTCTAGTTTCATCTGAATGACAACACCAATAAAATCATGGAAATTATCCTACAACACATTTTGGTCTCTTTGGTATCTTTGAAATTTGCAATCATTGATTTAACATATCGGAGTGTACTTCATTAGAAAATGTTTTACTTTAATCTTACTTTATAATGTGACATTATTTGAGCCACTATATTCTAGAATGTGCCCAAAAAATAACATTTGCAATTTCATTGCAAATATTTAAAAACATTTTGGACTTTGAAACTTGATCGTCACGAATAAAAATATCAAGTAAACCAGACTCTTAAATGTTTTGATAATATACAGGTATGAGCTAACTATTTTAATGTGAAAGTTGTCATAGGGGGGAGTCCCTCCCCCATCACCATCACCAATCCACCACCAACAGCACAACATACTTTTAAGTACTGGATGAGAGCTTCAAACACAGTGAGAAGGAGCCAAGTTTGGAATACCAATACTAACGACACAGTGGGGAGCCAAGCACTATTTCTTTACACACAATTTACCAATTTTAAAGTGACCTCCTCCATTTGAACTCTAGAAGGGCAGCATGCTGCGGAGAGAGACGAGGTGAGCGGTGAAATGGAGATCACAGTGCCACAAACTGACCCCTATGAGGTAAAAGATTCCTCTATACAAACCCCACCCTGTAAACACTGGCCCTCTTATTAGTCAATCAAGCCTTTTTTTGCATTGCCTTGAGTAGGAAAAAGCCTCTTAGGACCACTGTGTGTTTGTCAACTTTGATGTTCTCTTTCTATTTTTGCGAAGTTTCAATGGGAACTTGGAGAGTTATGCATGTCTTGAAGGGCTCTCACATCTGTTGCGCATTAGGTGCCGGCCGTCAACATTGTTACTGGGGACCTAATTTAATATTTTCTTTGTTTTGATCTTCCACCTTTAATCACTGGCTCTTGGGAGGATCGGCTTTCCCCCAGAAATTGTTCGAGAGCCAAAAGAAAATGTTATTGCAGCATGTTTATGGAGTCATACATGTGAAGAGAGAACCTTCACACAAAAAATGCTGCCTATTTAAGACTGTGCAGACAAGAATGGATAGTTGAGTTTTGAGTAAAAACCGCAACATAACTGTAAGCAGTCAGGACATTCCAAACTCGCAATTTCAATTTCTACAAAAGCTGCTTCACCGAGATGGTTTGAGATTATATCTGTAGCATGAGGGAGACAGCGGTAGAAGGGAGGAGAGCAGAGGGCAGGCACCACAGGATAGGTTTGGGTTTCTTTGAATCAGCACCACTTCTTTTATTAAACCACCATTTCTAAAATAAATGTAACAGAACATAACAAAAACCTGGTTGTGCAGGACGGCTGCAACTGGGCTTATGTTTGCCTCAGACTGATGGCTGGAGACATCAGGTCCTGACTCCCTGAGGGAAACGTAAAATGGTTCTTCATGATGCCTTTGAAGAGGCTTGAGTTCATGATATTTATGTCAGGCCAAGGACTTCTGGCTGCAGAAGCAACACTCATGACATGGATCCATCTCCTCCTCCTGCCAACCATTGATGATGTCTCCGAACCTCAATGGAAAAATTAAATTTGAGATGTTTTGTGAAGTTTCCTGAACTAATTAAATGGCAATTTTGCCCTTTATGCCAAGGTTCTAAATCAAGATTAGGACACTGTAATTTAAGTCTTTTAACATAGGTACTCAAATCAAAATTTCCTTGCAGACAGTGTTATAACCACATATAGCTGAACATTTGTCTACGATTAAATTGCTTTTTTAATTAGTTCAGGACATTCTTAGAACATTTTTACAGGTCTTTTCAATCATAATTAAGTGAAGAGAAAGCTCTTCACTATTTTTATATTATGTTTTGGCTTTGGGCAGCCTAAAGTCTCGTTCACATTGTGCAATTTTCCGGATCAGTTCCAAGGCCACAATTCAGGCCTGTCAGTGTTGGGGAGAAAGCAGCACTCGGACCTGACAGTTGGCACAAAATATTCCGGGCTGAAAGCTGCTCAGTTTGTCCAGTTGGCCCAAACTGATTTTTTTTCCAATCAATTTTAGTCTTCTAAGCAGAACATTAATTTATCCCGAACTGCCCACATTGGGCAGGATTTGAAAATTCTTGTAGTCTGACCGAGGTTTAAGTATGAATAGTGGCATTTTTGTGAGTGCTATCTTATTTCAGTAAATCTCTATTTTTCTGTGTAAACTTGATGACATTTTGGAAGTGATTTATCTTCACAAGTAGACAGAGTTTACATAAAGTTGTTGTAATTGTCTTTTCAGTCTTTAGTCCAGACAGTATTTATTCATGTCTACTTGAAAATAATAATAAATAATAATTGCTGGCCATGATATGGTCACATCTTGCTGTCATATAATGATCAAGCAGGCTTGTAACAAAGTAGGCTGACATGGCAAAGGAGGACATTGCCAATTTAGTTTGAGCTATGAAGCAACTTCAATGCCTCCAAACTCTGACTGGGTCAAGTGAGGGGCTATACAGACAAGCAGAATTGCACATAAAACATATGTGACACATGTATCTCTGGTCTGTCGATCAGTCAGAAGCAAAATCTGTGCCAAAGATGTATAAACATGTGCCAAAATGTCACATAGACAAGACATTTCAATCAACTGTAATAATAGATTTAATCTCAAGCCATGTCCAATTGCTAACTGCAATTTACACCTTAACAGAACAGTGGGCACCCTGCAACATAAGTTGGATAAACAGGCAGAGTGTATTTAAAGCAGACATCACGTTCCAGCCTAATTAATAATGCAGTGACAGAAGGACAAATCCCTTTGTGTAGTTGATGGCTCTGTGACATGCTAAATTGTATTGAAACTAACAATGTATCCTGTAACCTGTAAAATTTAATTTAAGATTATTAAAAAACAACAACAACAGTACATCACTAACACAGCTCAAGGAAAAGTAATTTCCTTTTTGAGATTTGTAAATAACTAATACATTTGCAGGGAAAAAATAAAGCTCGGACTCACTGAATAATAAGATCATAGTTTCTGGTTTGAATGAGTGCTCTTAAAGTTATTATAGTATACACAGTCAATGCCATATGTTAATATTTATCCTGTATAAAGACAAAATTGTTTCTTGGACAATAAGATTACAGATGTGGTTAATTTGTCCTATCCAGCAATACCTTATCATTATGTACCAGGATCTAAAAAAGGAGGCTGCTATCATCAGAATGGCATAAGGATCAGAAGAGCAAAACACAATACAGACGACTCATTTATCAACACATCAATTCCCTTCAACTAAACATGCACATACAGAAGTTATGAGGATGCATCCCATTAGTGTTGACCAATCTGATAACATCTACTGCCAGATCATATTAAATTGTCCAGAGATTTTGCCACACCTTTCATACCAAGGTAGCTATTCCTGTCATATCTCTTGGTGTGTTAGCCACTATTAGAAATCAATTAAGTATGACTGCCTTATGTAAATACTGGGTTTTTATATAATTTTAGCATCAATGCGGTAAAGTGCCTTGGTTTGTCAAATATTTCATTTGTTTGATTAGCATAAAACAGACATTGCTGTATTACCTATTAACAGTTTGTCAATTTATTTTCCAGAACAATATCATGTAAAATAACACATATAGATGTCCGTTTTGCCAACTCCCATGAAATTTGTGTTTCATTCAACACATTTGTATATATTTATAGAAGCCTTGCTAACAATGAACAGCTGGTATGCTTTAATATTTAACTCAAGCATTGAGTTTCAGTTTGGCAACAGCGAGTATGCCGGAGAATTACCCAACTTGCTGTACACATTTCTTAAGCTTACTGCTGCTTATAAAATACAACATGAGCAACGATTTCACCATAACAGTCCAGTATTAAGTTGTCATTACACGTAAAGTCAGTTTGTGTCGATGCTAGCTCAGTTAGCTAAAGTTAGCTTGAGGAAACACTCACCACTTCTTTCGCCTTCGGAGAGAAACCACTCTTGGATCTGCTCCTCTTGAAAATTTCATCTTTAGTAGAGTCAAATCCTATTCCTATAGCCTTGTTCCTGGTTTTAACTGTCTTGACACTGGCTTTAAAAAGTAAAGTTATGTCCACAGCCATGTCTGTGCAGCTGCAGCAGCGCAGGACCGCTGTAAACAAACGGACACGTCATCAACTGATGGCGTCATTATTCCGCGACGCTGTGGATTTTCCCTGACGGAGAAGAAAGCCTTACATTTTACCTTAAGGTTTATCAGTAATTATTTACTGTAACGTGTATTGGACCTCACAGTATTTGCATCCTGTAAGCGTCTGACTTGGTATTTAGTTACTCTTCGCCTATTGAGCTGCAGGTAGCGAAAATCTTAACATTTCAAAAATCTCTTAAATATAATAACTTAAGTTTAGAGAGACTTAAGTGGAAGGCTTTACCTTTCAGTATATTTAAATTTAGTCATGTTGAATTTTATGCGCTGTATGCAGTTGTTTTAAGGATCTAATAGGGACCAAATGTAGGCCTACATACAGATAATACAAATCAAACATCTAATCAATGTGTCTCTTTCAGAAAAATGCCTATAGAACTTATTGAAGGGATGTCCAGCAGGAAGCGAAGACCTAACTGGACAGACCAGGAGTGTCTTCTTCTTGCTCAGTTAATGCAGGAGAAAAAAGCCAAAATCAGAGGGAAGTGCAGCACTGGAGTTTCAACACAGGATAAAAGACAAGCCTGGGAGGAAATAGCCCAAGCCATCAATACTACCTTCCCACAGATTCAGCGTACAATTTCTGACTGTAACAAAAAGTGGGAAAATCTTCTGGCAAAGTCAAGGGAGGAGATCAAACGACAGAAAAGGCAAACTGGTACAGGTGAGGACAGTAGGCCATTTGACCTTGAGGGTGGTTGTAGTGATGGCTGCAGAAAAATACACTGAGTTCAAAACCCAGAGAAAGAAATAAGCAAAACCACATCCAGTTTTTAATAATAACACGCATCATGATTTTTCATCCACAGACAGCGTGTCCCTTGAACAGTTCAGTGCTGTGACTCAGTTAGTGATTTCTGTGATGAACCTCTCAGACATGGTGCAAAAGGATAGAGAAGACTCTACAGTCACAGAGTTTGTGGAAACTCAACAAAACAGGTAATATAAGTACTTTATTTTTTTTTATTTGCTGGCTTCTTTTTATGTGCCTAGACTGCATCAAAGCAGAACTTGATTGTATACAGTAATTTCTTGAAAAATGTATCTGTAATTATGCTCTCTTCACCCCAATTACAAAACAAGCACACAGTATTTTCTCACTTACTTGTGCTTAATGTCCCAGTTACATTTGGAGAATCTACGAACCTCACTGTGAACAGTTTTCAGACAATGCGTTTATGTCGAAAAAGATTCACTTCCACTGTATTGGAGTCAGAAACCTCAGAACCCAGACAAATTAAACCTAAACTGGCTACATGGCTGGATAACTATATAGACAAATGAGAAATAATGTTTTTTTTGTAAGTCGCATGAACCAACCCTTTGTGTGTCATGTTTTTCAGCTGTGATGGTGAAAGTGATCACACAATAGATGAAGGATTCCCAAATAAACACTCACTGACAGAGCTTGATCTCCCTACATATCCCAATCCATCCACTTCTCCAGCAAAACAAAAAATGACTTTCACTAATGTTCCTAAATCACTGGCAGTGCAGTTCAGTACTCATCCTGTTGCTGGCTTTAGTGCTCCTGCAGAACGACTAGCTACCCCTTGCGCTACTTCTCCACCCTCAGTACAGAGCACAGCCTTGCAAGAGCGAATGGATTTGGAAATGTCTGTGCTGAGAAGACAAGAGGCTGTCCTCAAGCTGCAAGAGGAATATTACACGCTGAAAATTAAGATGATGAAAAAGCAAATGGAGGAGCCACTTACAAAGGACTTAAGTAGTTGTAGAGAAGGACTCGTTGCACCTGTTTGTGACTTGTGCCTGCCTGTGAAATGTGACTGTGGGGGTGAGCATGGTTGGCATTCAGCTGCGGGAGAGAGGTGTGGAGATGGCTCAGGAGAGCAGCGCCAGGTGAGTTGATTGTTTGCTAATCAGACTCTCCTTCTAATGCAGTAGCTGGCTGGACTTCGGATGGCTGACACACACACGGCGAGGACGGACGAACACGTCGGGCCGTAGTATTATTGTGGTTGGAAAGATTGTTTTTGTATTGTGTTTAAGAAGTGTGTGCCACTGCAAATAAACCGACAATGCTGGTGAGCAAATTTGTGGTCGTGTTATTCGTGCCGAGAGGACTCACGGGGGTCGCGAGACGTGCTACAGTGACCATTCAAGAGAAATTCGAGTAGTATTATGATCCGTTTGTGTTGAAGCTTAAATCTGTTCTGTTTTTTGTATAGCAAGTTGTAGTAACACACTAAATATTAAAACATTAAAACAGCACATTTATTTTGTTTAGAGACTCTATATTCTGCCATTGAGAAAAATGTATCATGTTTATGAGGTCACACTTGACAATGCTAATGCTTTTCGATCCTTCGATGTCGGCTCTTCAGGATCCACCAAGCGTTGGATTGTTCAGCCACCAGAGGTGTAAAGAGTACTAGAATATTATACAAGTAAAAGTACTGTTACTTTACACAAATTTTACTCAAGTACAAGTAAAATTACTAGACTAAAAATGTACTTACAAGTAAAATGTACCCCGAGTACAGGTTACTGCGTTACATTTTGGAAATTATGTTGGGGGAGTGGGGGTTATATAATGTAACTGTTAAATTAATTAATTCAATGTTTCATTCAATGACGATCCAACAACATCAAGCCACCAAGCCCTTACGTCCAAACCGACATTAAACTCCATTTGTTTGGGCAGGTTTTGCAGCCTGTCCATGTCACTCATTATCAAATATAAATATACAACAGCTTCCTCTGTTTAGCCTCACTACATTTAACCCGAAAGAGTACAGAACTGAGACAAAACCATTGTGGTCACTGCGGTAGGTGGAAAAAGCAACATACAGAAATGAAAAAACTGCCATTGTGCTGCAAAGAGCACTGCACAGTTTTACACACCGCATAGCACGCACACACACTACATTACTACTGGATGTACTCACCTGTCCACCCTCAATCTGCTCTTGGTTCAACTTCTCTGCTTGACCATTCTCAGTGCATATACTGTACGTAATAACCAGTCCACTGTTCCACTAATCCAGTCCATGTAGCCTCTCCGTTCCACTATAACCAGTCCATTTAGTCTCTCTGTCCCACTATAACCAGTCCATTTAGGCTCTCTGTCCCACTATAACCAGTCCATTTAGAGGCTCTGCTGTCACAGCTTTGACAGAAATAGAAAGAGCAGAAAGTCCTCACACCTTACTGAAGGTAGACGTTCATAAGAAATGTAGCAAATTTAGAAATCAGGATTTTAGCTTTTTAGCATTTTGCCAAACCAGCGTCACCTGTTAATCACGTTAGTCACTTAGCGTGCTCCCGGGTGGTGCATTAAATCAGTGATTGAGATAAATTTTGATGCAGCCACATTTTAACTACACCAAGGTATAATAATGCTAACTTTAACATAAGACATCATCTTTAATTTTAGGGCATTATTGTATTTTATATTTGTATTTGTGTTTTACTCAGTAACAGATTCACTTTGAAATGTAGTGAAGTACGATACTTCTTATTAAAAGAAAAAGTACAATTACAGTACACAAAAAATGACTTAATTACAGTAATTTGAGTACATGTAATTCATTACTTCCATCCCTTTCAGCCACTAACAGGGATCAAGACCATGTTTAGACAGGTTAGTTTGACCCTACAGATGATATGTTGATGCAGTTAGTGAAGTCTGTTTTTTTATTTCAGTACAAATATATTTATGATACCTAGTTGGTTGGTGTTTTCCTGCCAATGTGGAATGGCCAATTTACCTTTTTTAACATCAGATATTTGACTTATAATAGTAACAACACAGGCGTAACTAACAATATTAATGATGACAACATACCATTAAGTGTCCCTGTAAGCAATGCAAGTGAGCCATCATGGACATTATCATGAGCCTGGACAAGGGAAACCTAAATGGAGTGCAGCCATAGTTGGTATTAGTGTTATACCTGTAATTTTCTTGCTATGATGTTAAATTATCTGAGGTATTCTCTTGCATGAGTTTGATTTGATACACATGAAGCAACTATTCACTTCTTCCCACCTGCCAGCCAGGTCACCAGGAGTGTGTAATGCATGCAGTAGTTGAATCCTTCTCCTCTAGGTCTGTCCTCCATCCATGCAGGTGCCACAACCAACCAGTAGTAGTTCTTGGCAAGGGAACATGATTCCTTACTGGCTTCCCACCTGTAAACATGGTCAAATGTGTTCATTGCAACATACAACCAACTATACTGCTAAAACCACACATGATTTTTAAATGATTAAATTAAAACTATCTTGGATTATGGCAGATGATGGAAAACCTGATGAAACTACTATGTTATCTATGCCAGATATACTGTTTGAAGTTTTACTTGATTATACTCATTATGTCTTTTATGTCTTTTCTAAATTATTTGTACTGTACTGTAATTGCAGCTAGTCAGTGTGGTTTGCTCTTACACACTTAGTCCCATTATAATGAGTGATTAAGCTTAAAATTTTCTTAAAAAAAAAAAAAATCAAGTGCAAATCAGTGCAAATATTGTAGAATAATCATTAGATAGACATCTGCTTGTTGTGTATGACAAAGACAATGAAGGAATTCACCATGTTTGGTGCCTCACATGGCCTTATTAAGAGTCTCAGACTGAAAGACAGATAAATCAGAATAATTCTATGTAATAAAAGCTGCATTGAGGCATATTCCATTTGTTTGTTTTTTTAGGGTTCATTTCAAGGGTGAAAGTTTAGTCTTGTGGAAACAATTTCTTGATTTGAATACATACATTGTTGTGGACTGAAAACAGTGATTAGATTTTGATGATAACTGATGTCATATTATTGACAATGATGAAAGTATAGCTTATATTTATTAGTACAAAGGGAAGAAGATAAGTGATACAAAAGCTCACATAAATATTGACATAGATGGAATGTGGCATATAACTGGAATTACATCTAAATAAAAATAAATTCTCAAATTCTTGAAGTATATGTTTTTTGTAGGAGTTATAATTTAGTTTATCTGGCAAGGAAGTCCAACTCATATGTGTAGTTTTACACTGTGAGAAATTTAGTTAGCTGATTTATGCCATTTACTCCAAAGTGCGAATTTGGTAGCTGTAAATGTTTGACATATACCAATTTGAAATATTTATGAAAATTGAACTTGCCAATGTAAGTAAAGCTACAATAATGTCCTGTCTAGACAAATGTAGTAATTTGTGCGTAATATTCTTTATAAATCCGTTTATTTGTAAGTGTCTGAGGTTGGCACCCAGATGTAAGCAGTGGGGCCCAGAGTGTTGAATAGATGGCTGTTATTTGCTGTGTGGTTTGCTCATTTCCTTTGTCAGTGTTGTGCCAGACTGTGTTACAACTGAGTGCTGTGACTGTGTCTCCTTTTCTGCCGCCTCAGCATTAACTCCTCATCAACTTTTTTTCATTCACTCTTTTAGCTTTGACTGTGGAAAGACAGCAGCTTTTCAAGGACCAAGGTTATGGGCATGACTGCCTGTATGATACCTAATGTGTTGATATGAGAAGTCTAATGCCCTAAAGTTTCCTAACTTTTATCTTACCACAGAATAAAACACTAAATGATGTAATGATGACAGACATCATTACTTTTAGCTCCTCAACTGCTTATTGATTCTAGTCACATTTAGCTAACAACCGTTTAAACATTAGCCTATATTTTGAGCTAATAATTTCAACTTTTTGTCCATTACTTCTAACTGTCAAATGTATAATCATAACTTTTATCGTTTTCAACTGTTTTATTACTTTTATCCTTTTCAACTTTTGTATTAGCCAATTTGCTATGTGAAAATTTTAAAACTTTTTCTCCATTAACTTTAATTATTTAAAGCATTTATATATAAGTTTGAACTCTTTTCAATCATCCAGACATTACTTATAGATACCTACAGTATCTCATCTGCTCTGCTTGCTTGCTTTCTCACACTCTCAGATGCAACACATATGGTGTTTACTCAGGTTTTTTGCAGCTTACTGGTTACTGGAAATTACTACAATTTGTAATTCTTTTTGGCTGTTTATTTCCCTGTTTAACAAACTTCTTGAAAGATTTTTGGCATTTTTTTTTGTCTTTACTGGACAGTGACAGATGATGAGGCGCATACACGGGGGAGCATGCAGCATGCACTGTAACCATTAGACTACCATATTTGTCTGCATTTAATTCTATTGATTGAAGAACACCAGCTAAATGTCCGAGAAATAATGTTAAATGCAAACATGCTGATCAAGTAGACTACTGATGAAAAACTGACAGACTAAGCATTCTTTATAGGCATTCCTAGATACTATCAATCCCTTGGATGAAGCGTCAGTGATGGTATCCATTCCTCCCATCCCTGACAGATGAGCCATATTTTGGAGTGCCCTCTGGGCAGTCCACTTAACTGCCTGAAAAGGAACCCCTTAATCTCCACTTTCTCTTTGTTTGGACTATTATCAGACCTGTCAGTCCTGGCTGCTTTATCTTCACAGAACTCATCTACTGGCTGTTTGACGTTGCCTTAATTCTATCAAAGGCCCTTATCTCTGGTTTGCCTGAGGATGCATCCTTCCTCTGACTCCCTAGAATGCTCCCAGCTCTGATAAGAAGAGGTATTGGAGTGAATAAAACTGTTTTGTATAAGGGCTTTTTTAATGCATGTTGCTTGTTTATTAGCCCTATGTTTTCCTGTTGTATTTTGCTTGGTCACTCATTGTGCTGTATTTTCTGTTTGTGTTGTTTATTAGTGGGGTGCAGTCTGAAACCTGAGCTAATGACACAATGATAGCCCATCAGCTCCCACTGATCGAGATTGGAGTGCCCTTTGATGGCAGTTAACTTTCTGTCTTTGGGCAGTAGTCACTTGAAACAGTATGAAAGAGTGTCATGCAGCTTGATCTGATGAAGAGCAATTACATGGGAGGGAGCTGTTGCCTTTGAGGTGGAAGCTTACCTGCCACACCCTGCAGGCTTACAAATAAGCTTCTGGACACATCCCAAACGTGTGAGAATGGTCCCCTTTCTTCGCGTGCTTCTCCTCATGACACATGGTCTGACAGGATTTGACAGGCAGAGGTAAAGAGGGAAGTGTTAGCCAAGATACTGATTTAAATCATCTAGTTTACTTTGCTTGGCATAATGTCAACAAGACAATTAGATGAAGCCTTTTCAGAGCCCAGAAGAAAAGATATTTGGAGTTGGTACTTAGGATAGATGTTTGAGTCACGTCATAACCATCTGAGTTTCTTTCTTTGCCACATGATTTTAATCTCATTAACAATAACAAATGTATTAATCCTATTTATTGTCAAACAAATGACATATTTATCATGAAGGCTGGATATGTGTATATCTATGACTGTTTGTATATATGTGCCTGTGAGTTAGACTGTGAGAAAAGGATAAGGTTCTTGTGTGCATATACAGTATCTGAGAATTCTGTACTCTGTGCATGGGTTTGCATGTCAGAGGATATTTAAAATGTAAATTATTTTTTGCCACCATAATAACCAGTGCCTAGTTTTTGCATATGAATCATAAGCATTGCATGCAAGGTCATGTTCATGGAAAACTAATCATGGAAAAGACATGCAGCTTAGCTGCTTGGACCAACAAAGAACTACCCATAGGTTAAGTACAGATGTTGCAATCACAAATTGGATTTTCCATAATGCAGTCCCTGTTGCAAATTTTTTAGACTTTATTTAGATTAGAAAGGGCATTGCCCATTACCAAAAAAGCTTCAGGCATAATGTCTCTGCTCTAGGGATTAACCCCAATTTATGCTTTTATGTAGTTGGCATGAGAGCCAAGAAAGGGAAACTTTCTAAAAAGACACGGTTAAAAGGAACATTATCCACTTATTTGATTTTGCCTTACCCACCACCACAGGCACAAACAAAATGCTTTTTAAAGAAACTGGACATTGAGTGATTTGAATATGTCCATCAGTGTTATCATTGTGCCTTGTTTGGCACTAAATGTCTCTTGGTTCTTTGTTTCCATCAGTTTTGAGGTTGTTTCACAGAGACTGTGGATATGCGAGTTTCAAATATGATATAATCATGCCACACTACAACAGTACAGACTTAAGCATTCTGGATATGCTTGACTTGATCATTTTCCACAATGGTCTTCAGAAATGAACAGCAACTGCCCTACCAGTGAAAGGGGATCCTCTTTGTTATTAAACCTGGTAGAAAATTGGATAATTTTTTTGCCTGGACAGCTTTCACATTCCAGCCTAATATAGAACTGGAAGCTTTTGAAGTTGCTGTCTTGGTAGTCCCAAATTATACCTTTCATCAGCCAATCATAAGAAAATGGCAATCTGACATTCCCAATCGCGGCTTACTTTTGAACTGGAGTCCATGTAATCATGAAGGAGTGTATGATACCTACTGATAAATCGGCTATGAGTACTAGAATTACAATTTCTCTATTATAACTCATCAAATGTTATTTTTAAGATCAAAGTGACATTTTAGCCACCGAAAGTCAAATGTATGTAATTATCTCGATAATGATTATGAGTTATGCTAGTTGTTGCAAATCTTAGGTGTTATAAACAGTTTTGTACGTGACCATTTGAATATTCAGGGCAAGATGTAACTGCAACATCCCCGATGTCTGGCAGTGGACCTTTGCCATTTATAATAAAAGCAAAAGATGTATGTTTTCCAATTTTAATCTTCTCTCTTCTCTTGTTGAACTGAAATAGCCTTTTCTTTTCATGACCTTAATATTAACTATGGACAATAATCTATGCTTTCACACTCATTCATACAACCAAAAAAAAGAAATAATTTATTTTCCTGTCAACCAAGGAAAAAATACCTCGGGTGGACTTAAAAGTCACATCCTGTTTTTGTAGAAGTATGTAAGTCTTACCAAAAGTATAAACAGGCTTAGTGTAATATTAAGTCAGCAAGTTGTATTGGTCAGAATTAATTATGTTGTCACCACTGTAATGGACAGTTACACTGCTTCGCCCTCTGAGCTAAAGTTGAACGCATTTGTTGGGGATTCACTGAATAGTTTCACCCAATTATGACTCGCCAGAGCTGACACAGACGAGTACATTCACACTGACACAATGGTCTTTGAGGGGTAAAAAGCTCCATGGAAGCATTGACAGAGCAGCTCACTGGTCGCCCCATTGCCTCATCCTCACTGGACAGCTGTAATGTTGAAAGTGTAATGTTGAGTCTGAAATGACTTGAAGAATTATGGGCATTAGTACAAGTCAGCAGATTCACAGAGAAAATCTATTTTTATTGTTTCTCCTCCATCCATATAACATGCTGTAATTTTTGTATAATCTTTGTTGACCCACAACGTACGAAAGATAAACTCTTCCACAAAGACAATTGGCCATTTGAGGTCAAATAAACTTGTGCTCTTCTGCTGAGAGACTGTTGGCTGACCAACGTAACCCTACAACAATGGCCACAATTATGCATCCTCAGGCATGTCTAATGTACAGGCACATACTTCTGCTGCAGAGTAAACCAACCTCCTCAGAGACACTGGAATAAAACATGAACTAATTTGTGTCTTGGTGGTTTCTCCCATTCTTAACCTCATGCTCTGGCCAAGGCCAGAACGTCGCAAACGGCTTCATGTATTTATAAATAGGCAGAGAGAAAAGGGGAAAGAGAGAAATGAGCCCAACAGACGACTGAAACCATATGGTTCTGGTGGAGAGTAACTCATCTTGTGACAACATAGCACGCAACTCCCCACTACCCAAAGTCTCACTCTGTCTCATGTCACAGTCATTCAGGAAAGACTGCAATTGGAGAAGGTCAATCGGTGGCTGGGGCCAAGAACAAAGTGATCATGATTTTCAAAAAGTACATGCGGGATCTGAGGAGGAAATGGTTTTGCCGCCAAACAGTCAATTACCCATAATTACAATAATTCAACCTTGGAGGATGGCTTATTCCATTTTATTATGAGGTTCGCTCTTTCATGTCTTATGGTGGTAATGTGGTGGTGGTGGTGGTGGGGAGGGGGCATCGTGGACAGGGACTATGTGAAACAGATACTTGGTCCCTTGTCTGAATGCTTTCATTTATTCCTTTTATGTCCTGCACGAATTGAGCCCATGGACGATTATTTTTCTTCAAATTCCTGTCATAACCCTTACTACAGACGTATAGGCCACAGAAGGCTGACTATCCTTAACATTTCAAATAACTGTTAGAAGTAATAGCTGTTCAGTGCTGAAACAATTATGATATTTTGTCAAAATGCAAAAATGACAAATATTTGCTGCTTTCAATTTCTCAACTGTGAGCTTTTTTTTTTTTTTTGCTTTTCTTTGTTTATGTTGTTTTTAAAATATCTTTGGGTTTTGGACAAAACAAGTGATATGGAGATGTTACATTGGACGTTTTTAGATTTAGATGGCTACTTTTACATAAGTTAATGATATTTTGTAGATAAAACAATTACTGGTAGTAAAGTACTTGATAGTTAAAATAGTTAATAGTTACAGAATTAACAGTTGCAGACCTAACATTGGGCCACACATCAGCATTTTAGTAACTTTTATGAGGTTGGGGGAATCATAACTGACAGATTAAAAAAAAAAAAGAATGCTCAAGATCTAAAGAATTTTTAACAGGCTTTCTCTTAATTATTTTAAGTCTCATGATCAAGTCATTAGGAGTAATTTTTTTTCTCTTGTTTCATAGATGACACACAACTATTTACACAGGGCTGTGTGGTACTCCTCATGACAAATTCATGCATGCTAACAATGGCAGCTCAAAATAAAATCTTTTATTTCAAACAAGTTGCAAACAATCATGTCTGCCTGTTGCATATTGTCAATATCTGAGTCTGGATCCCTTTCACATTTAACTCAAAAATATTTGGATGTTTTTCATTGAACAGTAGGTGATTATGCATTTCCACTGAAGCATCTTTACAGAGGACAAAGGCCCACTCACTGTTGAAGCAACTCAGCTTTGTGGCTCTCAGCTGTAAGAGTTGAAAGTTTCCCAGTCTCACTGGAAATTTAACCTTCTACTCCAAAGACTCGCTCAAATATCAGCCCACTCAGTGTCGCAGTGTTGCGCCGCTGAACGTCCCGGTCTACACCACCGCCAAACCCCAACTGGAAGACTGAGAAGTCTGTGTGATTGATAGTCACTTTTAATTTTGTTTAAGGATTTCTGTGTGTTTCTCCGCTGACATATAGGCCTCTTAACAAGACCAAATCACAGACGTGGGCAGAGAGGAGGCTTTGAAATGCGGCAACCCCTGAACCAGAAAATAATCAAGGGGACTTAGGCATGGCACTGTGGCCGGAAATTCACTGTGACCACTAGTTTCAACCATGACCGTTTGAGAGCCGCACTCTTTGGCTATCGCATTGATTTCAAGCCCCCCTCCTCTGTCCTGTCTCCCTCTCGGCTGTATGTCACACACTCAATTTGGGCTCCTTCTGACCTAAAAGTTGATGAGTAGCGTCTCTGTTTTCGGGTCAGCTCTTGTCAGCAAAAAATGAACTGATGCATTCCTTTGGCCCACTTGTGACACACACAAATGTGCACCCCCCCCCCCCCACACACACACACACATACACAAGA
>JBBPCS010000359.1:12013646-12029752 GCA_037974645.1 Hollardia meadi
TGTGTGTGTGTGTGTGTGTGTGTGTGTGTGTGTGTGTGTGTGTGTGTGTGTGAGAGAGAGAGAGAGAGAGAGAGATAGAGAGAGAGAGAGAAAGAAAAAGATAGTTCCTATCAGGAGGAAGGAAGAACCAGAAAATAGATTAAAGAAAAGGTCACACATTTCTTGAATTCAATGACTCAGGTATAAAATATATATTAATATATATATATAATATATTAATATATATAAATATTTTTATAGAGAGTCAATGTAGAACCAAACTTTAGTGTTCTGTTACAAAATAAGAAAACTTCATTTAAAATCCAGCCCTGGAACATAAATCTTCTCAGCAGTGTATTGTGTGGTTCACTCAGTAGGTCTACATTAATACCGATATATAACATATCTAAAATTGTACTTTAATATTTCTGTTTTTGGAGGCCTTCAACAAACACCAATGCCCATAAATCCAAGACAAGCATGTGTTAAACCTGCCAGACAGAAGTGCTGAGTCCAAAAACACTCACCATATCATAATTTCAGAACTACCTCTCCCCACTTGATTCAATGTTTTTTAAAAAAAACAAAGAAATGGCACAATTTACCATGCTCTGTATGAGGGCAGGAGATGCATATCCAAGAAAATAATACTAAAAAGACATTTTCACTTGTCTCTGTCAGGTGGAAATAGTTCCAGTTACTCAGAGCTGCCGGAGCTTTATGATGATCAACACAAGCAAGATGTCACTGGCTTAGAGAGAAGAATTATTTCAACAAAACAGTTACAGTAAACATGGTCTGTTGTGAAAAATCGTGGACAGTGGCCTGAGCTGATGTTGGATTCCTTAAATTATCACCCCAATGAAGGGTTTCTGCACGTATTTTTGGTGTGCTCACCTGATGGATGGATTCATGGATAAAAATGCGGAGATTATCAGGAAATAAGTCTGTCATTACAGTAATTCATTCACCAAGTGTCACATTCACATTCTGTAGTTTATTGTCATTATTTAAAACATGACTTCAATGACACTTTGCAGCACTTCTTTCCAGGCAATCAAACATGAACACCTCAGCTTTAACGCCTAACTTGAATACCCTGAAGGCTGGGTGGAATTAGTTGCCATTACTTTTTCAGGTAATCATAAATTCTCAGCTATCCAATAAAGCCATTCACACAACCCTTGAGGGCCCTTGACGCTACCATTTAAATATGGTGTGGAATTAGTGCGAAGCCAAGCCGGGTCTCACGCCACCTTAATTGTATGGTGCCGGAGCCTGTGGGTGCTTAAGGTTTCAAATAGCTTTAATTGACTTTGTGGTAACAAACAGGTAACAGAATCAGTGGGAGAGTATATCTGCCAGGGGGTTAACGATGAGAAACGGTGAAAGAGTGTCAGTTTCGGAACTTTGTTTGCCAAAACAAACACGGAAAAGTAATAGTGAATAAAATGTAGAAACTGAGCCAAGAGTGTGTTTTAATTATATGCCCATTGTTTTTCCTTGTCTTTGTCCTTCACACACACATGCAGTTTGATGGGGGGAATCTTGAGATTCCAAACACAAACTCCCCCTCTACCCCCACATTTCCAAACACCAAACTGTGAAGTCCTAATGAGCAATAATCCCTATTCTCACTGCAGCTAAAAAGGGAGAGTCGTTGGCGTCATTGACCCTGGTTTTCGACAGCACGTTCCAAAGATTAAGCAAACACGGGTAATTGCACCTGAGATCAGGTTCTGTTTTGACTGTTCGCCATCCTCGCACCACCCGACGTGTATTTGATCTGCAGTGGGATGGCAGCAGTGCTCCTTATTCACTCATCTCAGCTTCATGCAGGGACACATCAAACCACCAGGCGAGCAGGGAGCCTGGGCTAACACACACTCACGGTGCTAAAATGTGAATTAGCAGCTACTTGCAGCATGATGGGCACATGCAGCTTGGTCGTCCTCTGACCAAGTCATAATGATGTTGGGATTTCATGAGCTTTTTCTGACAGTGGCAAAAAAAAAAAAAAAATCTTGCACAAACAAATGGATCATGTATGTGCTCGCATGCAATGAGCACATAAACCTACTTGATTAAAGTCCAATATTTACTCATACTCATAAACAACAAAATATTTTTCTAATAAAGCGTAATTCAGTCTCATTATCTCATCCTGAGGTGATTTTGGAGGTCTCGGTGGGGAAAAAAACATAAAATTTCATGCCTCCATGGTGGATAACATGGTCATTAAAAACAAACAATTCCTGCCTGCTTTTATTGGTGCAAACAAATCATGTCCAGACGAGGCAAAGGACCACTAACTAGTCTCATTCCTTTGCTTGAATAAGTCAGATGGTGTCGGTTAGAAATCGGATCCCAGAAATGAGAAAATAAAAAAGTGGAAGGTCAGATTGAATATTTATACACTGCAGATACTGTCTTTTCAGCCAAATAAAAAACATTGTCTAAATTAAAATGCTTAAAAATGGAACCAGTCTCAATATGTTTAAAAGTAATTTGTTGAGGATTATGAAAATGCTCTGTTTATTTGCCAACACAAGACTATCAAATGTAATTTTCTATGATTTTTGGCCTGTTTTCAAACAACTCACATTTGAGCTACATGACATGCTGACAAATGATTGCACAAGATGAGTCAGGAGCGCTTTGCAGTCAGTCATGACAACCACTCAGCCAGTTACAGCTGACCTTGTCAACAGGCTTGGATCAAACCGGTCAGAACCACGACTGTTCCAGTAGCCGGGCCTGACCTGAGGAGATCAAGCCAGCGGTGGGGTTAATGCCTGCAGGAACAATCAATCTGCTTTTCATTTCCAACCTGATGGTTCATCCCAGTCTGCTTAAAAAGGTCTCTGTCAAGGGGGAAAAAAGTAAAGTTTTGCAAGTAATTTTGACATGCCAATTATTGTGGATTTACTGTTATTAGGATGATTGCTCCAATGAATCCACCCTGTGAGCTGCCTGGATTAAAGGAGCATTTGACATTTCTTCAGGGATGCTTGACAAGGGAAACCTGCAAATGTTTTTGTCACTAGCTCTGTCACTCAATACACATAGTTTGGTTTTAAATCCTCATTTGTGATCTGTGGTAACTCTTGTGTGCTTTGTAAACACCTTGAGACAGTAAAATGATTTTGAAATATTTCCTATATGGGGAAACTGGAGCAACGTTTTTGTCGGCATTTAGGATGAGAAGCATTTCTGAAAAATCCCTCATGTTCTAAAATTGATTTCATTATAGTATATTCGGTGGTTTGTTTAAAAGTTTGGCTTATTGGATCAATTAGTTCATAATACTAAACAAGCTTTATTGATTTGATGATTAAGTAGTTAGTGGGTTAACGATATTCTCTGCTATAACTTGACAGCCATGGGAAGGGAACGGCTCTAAATGAGCCATAATGACAGTCTACGGGCAAAGCTAATACTAATAAAATCGCCTGACAACGTTGCAGGAATGTTGCCACAATTAATAAAACCTACCAGCCTCTCCTCTGTCTGGTGCCAAGGAACATGTGGAACCTCTAAAAGCCTGTGTTTCTGGTGGAGTGAATTACCCCCTCAAACCAGTCACACCAGGATATCAGGATGCAGCTCTGACTGAAGTTAAAAGGCCCAGCGCAGGGCCCAATCCCCTAAAAGCATTATTATATACACGCATGCTCACGGGGATGGCTTGCGTATGCTTAAACACGAATGCACCGACAGGAACTTGGTTTACTGGCAGATCAATGATAGAGTAAACACTGAGTTTAGAGAGAGATGGTTGAAAAGGTTTCTGATGGACTCGGGGTTCACAGTTACAGTCACTCAAGTCTCCTCTGGAGCTGCAAAAACGCAATGTTTGGAGGAGGAGTAAACAGGATTTAGTGCAGAATATTATGTCACACTTTGTGTTCAGTATCAGTTATGTTTAACATTTGACTCAAATGTTATGGGAAGACAGAAAAGAAAGTGAAAGAAAAAGAATGTGAGTTTACACAACAAAGTGGCAGACGGCAGCAGCAGGGTGAGGAAGAGCAACAGAGGGAGGGAGGAAGAAAGACGAGGGGGATCCTCCTGTAATTGCCGGAGCGACATGGGGGCCAACTCGAGGCCTTGAGGCTGATATTAAAGTGACCTGAGAGACTCCAGACACAACAGGCCTCTAAACAGTCCTGGCTCCACTGTGGAATGAGCTTCCCACACTGGGCTACCCACAAAAATCACGGTCCTGCTGGCTACCGACAGGTCGGCTGGCCAACATCGTCAGAACTGCCGATGTGCCATGTCATGTAGCAAGCATGTAGACAAAATATTACAGCCTTTCATAAATGGCTGAATGTCGTTTCCAAAACTTTTAAAATTGTCTTCACAGAGTCCAGACTAGTTCAGGTGGAAAGCGGCACCAGAAAAACATCAGGTTCTTGATGACACATAAACTCCATGTGATGATAAATGAAACAACATGCTGCCGTGGTTATTGTGATGAGCAACCGATAATTACAATGGACCATAATGAATTACAATATACCTTAATGACAGTTATTAAGCAGAATTCTAATTAAGTATAATTTCCAGTTTTTATATAAACAGGCAAGGCTGCACCTGATTTATAATTAATGGGAAGCAAAGCAGTTTGGCTGCTGGCTATAACCTGGAGAGCCAGAGGTTGTTTTTGTTTTTTTCAGTCTACTAAAAATGTCACAACATATGTGAGAAAATGTCACACATGAGACGTAGCAATGTGAATCAGTGACAACTCTGAACAACGCAACCGGACGTGGACATTCTCATTTATGTGTGAGGGGAATTAGAGGTAAGTACATAGATAGCAACGTAAACATGCTAAACGCAAGACATTCAGAAATGGTATATAAACATAGTGATGATCTTTAGTCTTTAGTTTGGCGTGTCTAGCACACACCCGCACACACTGATCATACAAAATGACTGCTACACCCGACATCAAGCTTAAACTGTTTGACTCTCCCTCAGTGCTTTAGAATTGCTTTTCCCAGTGTTTCATTGCACCTAACGTGAAACAAAGGCCACCTCTGCTACCATCATATAGAATTTATTTACTTTTTACAAATTAAAACTATAAAAACCTTTAGTTAAGTAAAAAAAATATAGCAATGCTGCAATATAAAAATATTCCATTACATGTAAAAAAAACGCCCTACATTTGAAATGTCCAAAATAAAAGTATTAAAAATACCCTCTGTGAGTGTTACATATTGTGTTATATACTGTTATATATTATATTATTAGATTGGTTTTGCTGATACATTAAGGTGTACATAGTAGTAGAATATATACCTTTGAGTATAATCTATAACAGAGGAACATACAGTAGTGTATATAAGCTAATCATATGTTTTGTATGTAGAAGGTCACGAGTAACTAAAGTTGTCAGAAAAAAAACTACAATGAACCCCTCTGAGTTGTAGTGGAGTAGAATATGAAGTAGCATGAATTGGAAAATGAAGTATCTGTACTAAAGTACCATACTTCAGTCAGCATTCTATTCCACTATGCTGGTATCATAAGCCACAATGCCATCATTATTCTCAGGTCACCCTGGGCATCAAGTGTTCCACACTTGATATGAAACAGTGTGTGTTCTTCTGTCCATAATGTGAATCATTAAAACCTCAGAAAATGAACATTTTCTTTTAGAGAAACCCCCCCTGCATGTGTATAAATATTATGTTTTAATAAAAGTGTGTGTTCATGTTTTGTCAGTATGATTATGGACAAACCTGCGTGTATTTCTGTGTGTGTGTGTGTGTGTGTGTGTGTGTGTGTGTGTTTACTGCTGTGAGGTCCAGCGGTGGTTGACTGATGCCTACCTTGGTCTAACACCACAGTTAACACAGTCGCTCTGGCTCCACAGTGGGTGGAGTCGCCAGACAACATAACTGGGCCCTGCAGCCCACTGTAATTAGCATTATTGAAGCTGTCACTCAGTGAGCCGCCCCAATCTGGTCCCAGAGCGGCCTGGTGCTAACATCAAGGACAAGGTGCTAGGGGGCGAGGCCCTGGAGCCGTGCAATACTAAGAACAGCTATCTGTTACTGCTTTAATAATACTCCTGACATGTCCCTTCTGTTTTCAGCCATTCTTCCCCTTGCTAGCTTTTCTCATCCCTTCTCTCGGCGCTCTCGCAGATGTGTTTTGACAAACTGATTGTTCGTTGGCATGACGTGATGTAACGAGGGACACATGTTGCCGGGGAGGAGGAAGCATATGACCGATACTTCAAAGAGAGGAAAATCATCTCCGACGGGACCCAAATGTAGAGCAAAAGAGGACTTTTAAATATGTTTATGTATCTCAATGAAGATGTTTTGAATTGGGGGAAATGTAGAGCTCAGATATGAGCATGCATGAGTGTAGGTTTGAAAGAATAACGTGTCCACATGTCATAAAACCTGCTGCGTCTAATAGGCTCATACTACATTTCTGTTGTTCCACATAAACTCACAAGTGGCTTTCCTCCCTGTTACAGCGGCGCTGACATCTGCTTATTAATACTCCATGTCAGAGGAAAACAAAATGCTCGGTAATTTTCACAAACAAGCACATACCCACGCTAAACAAAAGGCCGTACACACACTCTGCTAGTTGAGATTTTCATTCACTGTTCCGTGAATTCAGTTGAGTTGCTGTTTTCACATGAGTGCTGAGGCCTAAACAGCATTTAAACTGTGTCCAAATATCCCGAGGGTGATATGGATAGTACACTGGCACTTCATTTTCATTTTAACCTCCTGATATCCAGCAGACATAACAAACTGTGTGTGTAACATGGTCAGTAACAAAATACAATATGCTGTTTAAGCTGCAAATAAAGCTGACATTTTATAGAGCGCTTTTCTTCCAAAACATTCAGCACTTAAAAGATAATTGTGCCAGTTTTACACATCAAAGTCTTTTTACAGGGGCACTATTGCATTGTCAAAAAAAGTTGTATAAAGCCTTTTGTGGCCCCAGAAGGGAGCTGCACGAAGCCGGATAAATTGCTTCAAGTGACATCAGTTGAGTCAGCGTCAGTTGGGGCTGAAGACTTTTAAAATAAAACAAATGGTGTGGAGTTAGAAAGAAGTGAGCTTACCAGACCTCCAAAGCCCGCTCCCCATCTCTACTTCAGGCTTGCGGTTTGAGGCTACATTAGCCGCTACTAGCATAACACACAGAATGTCCCACCAAACTGTGGAGTTGCTTTGCGGGTAATGTAAGTGCAAGTTTTGTCACAGAAAATACACAGATACTGATACGATTTAACTATTGTAGTACTCTTTGAAGTCTGTTATAGCACATTATTCTTTCTGTTAGATTGGCATCCATTTCTTACCTTACTTACATTTCATTAACGAAATGACACATGACTTTTATGTGACGCTTGGTAATTCCTCATCAATTTTGGTCTGAACATATTATTATAATGCTAATTTGTAGATAATAAATACACTCATTCATGGTGTTGTTTGCTTAAGGTGTTCTTTCTAACAAGATTTATTCATGTTTATTTTTGCCTGTTAGGCAAACAGTCTACCTAGAAGGTGCTTGAATTCTTGGGAATAATTAAAAAAAATAATTGTTTTATCTTATGGCACAAGACTGCAGAGCAGGTTTTTTTTTATGTGGGGTATATTCTCATGCATTCAAACAAATGTACTGTATGTTAAACTGCCTGTTGAAGTTCTATTCAATGAGTCTGTTACCGAGTTGCAGTGTCTTTTACGTGATCCATAAATTTAAAAAAAAATGTAACTTACTGAATTTCATGTTTTCTGCATCTGCTTTTTTTTTTTACGACTGGTATTGATTTAATAGGGGAAATTAAGAAAGCGGAACCTTCATGATATCTCTCCATTTAGAGCATTAACAGGACTCCATAAAACCTTGGTATTTCCCCCCTGGGTCACGCGTCACATCCTGTGTCACACAAAGTGTTGTGTGTCTGAAGGGTCTTCTCGCCACATGATTTTTCTGTGATCATTACTGTTTGTGCTGTTTCAATATTGACTCATTAGTTTAGCACAAACCATGATCTTTTCCTAAACCTTAACAAGTGATCGGTTAGTTAACATAACCAGTGGTTACGTTAAATGTTTGTTAATAACCACACTACAAAACATTAAAAAAAATATGTGCTGTAACACAACTTTCTGATGAACAAGACTTTCCTCTTTATACTATTCCACCTGACTTTCTAAGGGTTTTCCGGTTGAAAATTCCTCATATAATAACCCAGATAGTCTTACAAGGCAGAATATTACTTTCCATGTACATAGATGTGATTCCAAATATACAAATTATATGAAAACAACATCCACTAAGAGCACGAGCTCAGCGAGACTCTCATGGTGCCGTGCCAAAGCGTGCACAGCTATGACCTGCAAAACCACGGCCATCAGGGTGAAATATCAAGATTTCATTGAGTCCTGAGTATTAAGATGACAAAAGTGGGGGTTTTTTGAGAGACAAAAAGACATGGTGAGGGAAAGTGGATGAAGGAAACTGATTCTTACACTGTGACACAACACTGCCGACTGCTTTCTTTCATAGTATTTGAAGTAGCAATATCTGGGGACTTGTAAACAAATACACAACAAGATACAATGACACCTTGTATTGTACATAAATGATCCCAGACTCAAAGCTCTTGTGCTGACCACTTGGTGTAAAGCAAAGTACTTGCATGCTGCTAATGGCAGTAAAACAGCTTTGTAACAAAAGCCGGAGGTATTTGTGGGCTTAATTACATTCATTTTACTCCTGGCATTTTGATGGTAAAAGCCTTAGCTCAGGAATTTTTATTCCCTTTATACACCATTGTAATGAGCACAAACCCATAATTGTTTCTCACCCATAGGCACTAACTGGGCTTTTTAATTTTCCACCGCTTGCTGAGTAGCTGTGCCAGGTTTTCTTTAGGTAAGACTGAAACTCTGACTCACAGGGGTGCAGGCTGTGAGAGCCGGGCCAGCTTTGAATGGAGCTAAATATATACTGTGTTCATAAACGCTTCATGGGATTTGTTATAAGCTGACTCTAGCCAGTGACCCTTTTTAGGAGAGGCACAACAGAATCACATGCCCTGCTTTTTGTAATTAGAATTTCTTTTTATTTATGCCCTCCTTCACTGCATTATTATGCTTTGTTCGAGCAATCACAGGTAATTAAAAGCTAAACATAATTCTGAAACAGCCACATCCATTACAGCTGCACGTATGATGAAAACACTATGTTGGTCCTGTAATTGTTGCTTTGTATTGTCACAAAAGAAACACGGAGCAATATCTTATGTGGATTGTAACTAAAGGGAAAATCAGTCTTACTGGCAGTGGCCATGACAAAGGTTTAGAGGAAAATGCATCACATGCAGAGAAAGTGGCCTGTTGGCACGAGAAAAGCATTATCACTTACTCAGGATGATTAGCCACATGTGTCACCACACAAAAACCAAAATCACTGCACATTGTATCTTGTGTATCTTGTGACATCAACAACAAACACATTTTCAACAATCATTAATTTCTAGGGAGGAGAAACGCTTGTGTTTGTTTTTTTGAGTTGAGTTATGCAATAAAACTAAATCACAGCACTACTTAATAAAAAAATAAAAATGACATAAAAAAATCTGCATACCATCTATGTTAGGCCTTAAAAGGTTTTGCAGATATATTTCAGTTTAGTGCTGAATGCTGCTCAGTCTGAATGCTGAAATGGGAAGAAAAAAAAGAAGTCTTTAATGTAGCCTACTCCTGCCAAATGGGAACTCATACATGCTTAAAAATGTTGAGCGACCTTTGTTGCAAGTTATTACCAGTTTTGCCAGCTCCTTAAACGCTCCATATAACCCATCAATACACGTTGGCGTGGCTGTTCTGTTTAAACGGCGAAAACTTATTCTTGCATGTAAAGTTTGCGCTGAGTTTAAGTCAATCTCAGGAACTAATTAACACTGATGAATCTATGGCAGCGTGTGGATGTGTGTTTTGGCGTGTGGGAGCAATCGAGGTTACACTGAGTGCTATTGTCAGCACTGAGCAGAGGGTCTGCATTCCTCAGAGTGAACACTGGGGAGAGCCCGTCGGCTCAGCGTGGCTCTCTGCGCCCCTTCCTTCCAGGTGCAACAGCAAACGCTCTGCTCCACGTTGTGGTTTCATTTGTTTGTTTTGACAAGATTATTAACTTACAAAATCGCACCTGTGAAGCGTGGGATCAGCTGGAAACAAACAAAGGCAGCATCATGAGGAATTAGTTCACCAGTAGCTGTCACTAAATGATGTTGAGTTGATGATGACAGATGTTCAAATCTATTACCTCATTCTGAACTCTCATGTGTAAAAAGATAAATCCCTTAACATCCCTTAAGACAATTAAGATGCCTGCAGTTATTGCCAAAAGTTTCCCATCAAACTTTTACTCTATTTACAGTTATACATTTCTTTTGTCTATAGGGCGAACTGAGGCCATGCCAAGAGAGAGCGTCAAACTGTTGCCGCATAATGAGTAGCGATTTTCTTACTGTACATGTGTGAATGCTCAATTTAGGTGGGCCTGCCTTCGTATTCTCTTAATTCGGTGTACAAATGTGAGAAACGTTGGAAAATTGAATCAAGAAGCAACGATAATGACGTGCTATGTACATAAACACACGCTTTGTACAGCAGACGTTCCCCAAACAAGTTTCAAGTCTACTTAAATCATGTATGGTTTCTGAGGCAGTGCAGGACATCATCATTATGAGCTGGATTCACAGTGGACACCATGATGGATTCAGAATTCGTCTGTTTTTTGGACAAATGGAAATGGATTACATATCAAGACCATACAAAATGGATTTTTTTTAAAAAGGCACAGGCACTCGATCACACAGGACAATACATACAATATGTGCAGAACTGCACAAAAGCATGAGAGTGTGCATGAGAGAGTGAAAACACACACACACACACACACAACTCTGCAACAACTGTTTAGTTTCTGAGTCATCTTCATGTGAACGGTGTGACAGATTGCTGAAAGACAGGGTGGGGCAAATAAAACACTAATGACAATATAATGGCTCATTAGCTTTTGATGTGGCTAGCATTGTGTACATGCAGACATGTGAATGTGTAAGTGTGTGTGTGTGTGTGTGTGTGTGTGCGCGCGCGTGTGTGTGTGTGTGTTGTGAGTGGAAGAAATGTCTGTAGTATGAGTACGTTCCCAGGCTAACCTGACAAGGTGAGACTCTCTGGCACCAGCCTCTCAGTGCAGCCCTGGGGGGAGCTGTACGGGGCTGCAGCCAACTCACTGAGGTATGCGCGCACACACACACACACACACACACACACACACACACACACACACACACACACACACACACACACACACACACAGAGAGACCAGGTCTTTGATGTGAGATCAGAGGCAGCAGTGATGCAAGTCGATCAGGTGCGTAGAGAGAAGTAGAAAGAGGGAAAACGGAGCGAGGGGAAGAAGGAAAGATGGCCTCTGTTAGAACAAGGCTGTTGTTTTAAAGACCCCTGGGCCCTGCACTCATTATGACCCTTGTCCTCTCTTTCTGTCTGTCTGTCTGTCTGTCTGTCTCTCTCTCTCTCTCTCTCTCTCTCTCTCTCTCAGCATACTTTCTCTCTTTACACAGAAGCAGCACTGTTGGTGTGGGCCGATCACAGCAGGCGACGGAGGAAGAAGCGGCGACTGCAAGATGTGTTATGACTCTTGTTTCGGCAGAACATTCTGTTGACCGTCTAACAGGTGCTGGCGGTTGCCGCAAAGAGACCCCCACGCAAGTGCACACACACACACACACACACACACACACACACACACACACACACACACACGCACGCACGCACACACACGCACACACACACACACACACACACACACACAGATATCCCCATGCTACTGTAAAGACCTGCTGCCAGACTCATAGAAATCCTGCCTGTCTCCGACAAGCTGTGTGGTCCCACAGCCTGACGCTCTGAAACCCCTGATACACAGGCCAGCACGGAATCTGTAACACACACAGATACACACACTGCATTCACAAATACACAATAATGCATAAATCTAGGAGGAAAATACTTCCTTCTCTCCTGCCGTTATAAGATGAAGGGAAGGAGGAAAAAAGCCAAGAAGAGTTTCCCCTCCTGCCAGGATGAAAGCCTCTTTTACTTGGGAGAACATTAGGAGAACAAACTAGGATCACAACAGGAGGGGGAACAGTCAACCGCGGCGTGCTCTCACATCAAACACAACTACCATTAATATTGTAATGCTTCCTCCCTGAGTGTTTGAAATCAAGACCAAGACTACCAGTGTGGTCAGTAAGGGTTGCTGCTTGCAGATGTCACTTATCTGGGACGAGGTAGCTTTAAAAACAGACTGAACAACACTGTGGCTGTCAGGAACCAAGAGTTTTGTTTCTTGACTTTCACATTTCTTTTTTCTTTCGTGAGTTTATCAAATGGTTTATTAATGCTTGCTGGTCTTTTTCTCTGTATGTCTGAATTCAACTTACTTTACTTTACTTTCTGTTAGTCATTGTGGATGTTTGTCTTATCTTTTCCCTCTTTACTTCTATCTGCCAACATTCCCAGTTGTGCTGTTCATGTTTACACCTTATTATTACTACATGACTTCAGTTTTCTTGCTAAAGTTTGTCCATGACAGATCACTCCAACACAAAATCACAACAACGAAACATAATACCAGCCCTAAACATATGGTGAATGGAACTGACAATGTGTCGAGTGCACATGCTGCAATTCCACCTGATAAGCAGCATGCACCCTGGGAATAATAGCGGGCAGCAGATACTATATGTGTATGCATGAGCATCGAGTGGTTGGCTATTGATCTCCTGTGGTCTGCCAGTGGGATGTAAACACTGTGTCTTTCAACGGGAAGCTCCAGTCAATACAAGCAGCCGTCAACGACTGCTGCACAGAAAAAACGCAGGGCACAGACACCCCCCTGTTATTAAATCAGCACACACAGCGAGAGTGTATGGCCTAGTGTGTGTGTGTGTGTGTGTGTGCGCGTGTGCGGGCATGTGTGCGTGCGTGTGTGTGTGTGTGAGAAGGAGAGAGAAGTCAATATACCATACAAACTTACATGCATAAACAAGTGTATGAAAAATACTCACATATGCACTGCTGGTGGGTGAAAACTGTGTAATGGTATAATTTTGATGGTTTTCGTGGTTTAATGTCCAAATGACCACACACTCCTTACGTGGGTTAGTTCTGCAATATTTGGATTAACAAATAAGCAATTAAATTATCTTAAAACCGTCAAGCTAAAAACAACACTGCTGAAAACTTGATAACTTGGTAAATATGAGGGTTTTCCCCTGAGAGCAATAATATATTTAAGTCACATCCATCTAAACACACATAAAGCCACCTCCCACCACAAAGCATGGAAGCTGTGTCTGGAACCAGCTCGAACCCATCAAACTTCACCACGGTGAAAATCCACGAGCCAAATCTAAGATGAATCTATGTGATATTGATTCTGTTCGGGCGCCGCACTAGTCTGCTAACAAGCCATGGATAACCGACCGTGGAGGACACTCACACTCTGAGCGCATCTGGTGGAGAGTCCTCAGTGAGTGTTACACTTGCATGTTTCCTCTCTACTAACTTCCTGCACGATCTCAGCGCCTTGTCATCGCAGCAGGAGACGTCTTCAGCGGTCCGTGTCTGATTTAAAATGATGCACAGATTTTGTTGAGTTTCATCCATGTTAAATACCTGTAGTCAGATTCAACACGCACTGAGAAGATAGTCTGGTTAAGACTTTGACACAAATAAATAATACTCACATGTATATTGTACAGTTGACAAGAATGATGGTTACAAAAGCAATATTTTTTAAATGTAATGGACACTAAATCGACATCAAGGAACTGGTGCTGACAAAGGCAGACTGATTTGCTTCGCCCACATTATATTGAATTAAAAGTCACAAGCAGCAAAAACTACAACTGATGACAGCCAGCTGGTCACTAACGCGCTTGACAGGAAATAAAAAGTCAGTAAACTCAATTTTAGAAACATCACAGAGTGACAAATAACAAAAACAACGTTTGTGTGTAAATTTCATTGTAACTGTCCAGTTATATGCTAAAAATACCACCTGAGAATATGACAAAACATATAAGGTTTTGTTTGGTCTAAAAGGGGGCTGTTGCACCAAATGTGCAATATTTTTTTGACATGTTTCACTTCGAATAAACGGCATGTTTGCGACGACCCATGCATGAGCACGCAGGAGACCTGCAAGCCTAACTGCAAGTTGCGACAAACATTTGTGAAGTGGGACGCGTGTAAGCAGTGCTCACAGATGGCTTTTGTAAAACTGGCGGCGGGTCAACCCAGTCATTTGTTTGAACTCACACAACGGTTCACTATCTTTGTCCACTCTGCACTTTTCTGACGGCCACATGCAGGAGTTTGGTGTGTTACAAGCATCACAGCACAGGGGCTCTCAAGCATCTGGCTCCAGTTATCACAGCTCTCACTTAGCTTTGCCACCACAGTAAGATACAAGCACGCGCACACACACACACACACACACACACACACACACACACACACACACACACACAGACACACGGACTCAGTCAGCATCTGGCCGTGGTGTGTTTTGCCACTCCACTCCTCCGGTTTCCCAACTTGTGTTTCTGGGGCCATTTTGGTTCCAGCTCAGGCCGGGAGCGGAAAGCATCTCCCCGAGGAAACTAAGCATGACTCGCTCCAGTGAAGACATCTGCCCTTTGAAAGCGAGCGTGGCTGTTTGAACAGCTGTCAGAGCACACCGTGCATCTCAGACCTTCCCTGATAAAACAGAGGCGAGTCGGCAGAAGAAAGATGTTAAGTGGACAGAAGGAGACATCCACTGGCAATGATATATGTGGCAGTTGGGATGAGGCGCCATGCCTGCATGTTGTGTAGAGAAGTTAGCAGCAATTGGACACCTGTGTTCAGACGTAGAGACTGTGAGACACATCCTCTAAAAGTCAAATGCAATCCAAAAAGTTTCAGAGGAAAGCCAACACGAACACCATTATTTCACTCCAGATTCAAAAATCCTTCAACAAAGTGTAAGAATGTTTGGTGAATATATTTGTCCTCTGCATTTGATCTATCCTAGATATTTGGGAGCAATGGGTGGCCACAGTGCAGTGACCAATGTCCAACTCCCTGGACCAGTGACTTAAGGCAGTGTCAGGAGTATTCCTAATACCTTATGTCTCAGCGGTAGACCAAAGCACTTAGAGGAAACCCATACAGACACAGGGATTACATACAAACTGAACACAGGAGGTCATTTCAATAATGAGGAAAACTTAAAAGGTATAAAAGTAGGTTTTTATGGTTCAGTTTGTACTTCAGCAAGTATTCGCATAGCCATCACTGCAGCAGTATGCGAGCACACTGCTCACAACCCAAGAAGATTTCAAGCTTAACACTTAAGGCTTTTGGTCCTGAAGTGACTGTCTGTTACCCAGTCAAGAGGAACAAGTGTATGTCAGACTTAGAAAAGTGCTGGGAGCTCAATTGCATTAAAGCTCTTAGTTTGCCTGAGCTCCAAACTAATTGGATAAAGCTGGAAAAGCAGCTTCCAATGTGCACGGATCCATTTCCCCCCCCAAAACTCATTTTTTGGGTGGAGAGATGCTCACCATGTTCTATTCCACCCCATCTTTTGTCCTTGTCAACATTCCCCAAATGAGATTCCCAAAATCAGGAGGTGAGGGGGAGCACGCATGCTCGAGTGCACAGAGCAAACATTGTCAGACAGACACACCTCTCACGCCAGCATGCTGGCTGCTGTCTCTTTTCCTTTCCTGTCCTTATTAAAATTCCATATTGAGATTCCTTCCCGCCACTCCGCCTCCCTGGCCCTGTCACTCAGCCGCCAACCAGCGACAAAATCAGCAAGTTTCAACAGCGACGCACACATATGCATAGAGACACGCACGACTCAAAATCCAAACTTTTCTTAAGACAACTCGTCCCTGCTCCAGCCCTTTATGTGTGGGATGAAAGTTTCCTTTAGGTGATATGCATGAAAGTGTGTATCAGTGTCTCCCCCTCCTG
>JBBPCS010000359.1:12047286-12060032 GCA_037974645.1 Hollardia meadi
TATGGAGAAGGAAAGGAACAGCTCATGATCCGAAGCATACCACATTTTCTGTCAAACATGGTGGAGGCAGTGTTATGACATGGGCATGTGTGGCTGCCAGTGGAACTGGGTCACTGGTGTTTATTGATGATGTGACTGCTGATGGAAGTAGCAGGATGGATTCTGAGGCGTATAGGGCTATACTTTCTGCTCAGATTCAGACAAATGCTGCAAAACTGATAGGATGGTGCTTCACAGTGCAGATGGATACTGACCCAAAACATCCTGCGAAAGCAACCCAAGATCTTCTCAAGGCAAAGAAATGGGATATTCTTCAGAGGCCAAGTCAATCAACCCAATAGAGGGTGCTTTTCAGTTACTGAAGGCAGACCTGAAGGCAGAAAGACCTACAAACAAGCAAATGGAGTAATTCTACTGTTTAACTGCAGATAATTTGCAGAATTTTTGCTGTGGTAACTTTACAGGGATCCGTCTTCATATTATTATAAAGTGCTGTGACATGTTTTGGAGTCTGATCTGCCTTAAGGCTCACAAATTGTTTAAAAAAGCCTTCCTGGACAATTTTATTGTCTTATTGGTACCTAATACAAAACTCCCGTTAGTTTGGAATTTGTAGGGGTAATTGCTCAATATTATAAATTAAGATTTTAAATTAAATTAAAAATGCAGAAAGCTAATCAAAGTTGCCATGGCTACCATCACGTAATGTCATGTGTTGAGAATGTATTTTTTTGTTTATATGCAATCTATTTCCACATAGCTTTCTTTGCTCTACAAACGGCAACAACAGGGCGCTCATAACCTTGCAAAACTTGTTTTATTGTTGGCTCTAAATTACCCTGCAATTAAAATATTCCAACGTCCAAAACAAACAAATGCAGGATACATGCTGTTGAGCACAGAGCTGAAGGTGGTTATGACCAAGATTAAAGTGATGAAGGCAGATAATTGTGGGAAAGTCAGCACACATTCAACCACATGGAGTTGAGCCATTCTATCAATATAATTGAATTTGTTGTAGATGTTTTCACTGCTCTTATAAGTGAAACACAACCAAAATGTTACCAAGGTTGTCCAAGGCATGGCAGTGACGGCTGACCGATGGAGACATTTTGGAGACTGAGGGTAGACTTAGCATCAATAGACTAGAGTCAGGTCCTGTGAACCTCAAAGGGAGTGCTTGAATTCACCTTTTGTCTGTCCTAAACGAGACGCTGGGGAGACCGTGCCAATCTAGTCCGCAGATCTCAAAGAGAGGGAGAGCCACACTTGGATTTAAGTAATGCGGTTCTCCTTGTTGAACAAATTCACCATTGTGACTCGTTAGCCTGATACTATCCACATACCTGCTTTTGGGGAATGCATGTGAAAAGGCGGTCTGGAGTCTCTGCCAAGAGGAGGAATGGAGTGGTGAGGAAAGAGGAGGGGCTCTACTTAATGGGCCACAAATTCACATTGAGAGGAGCCACATCTGCATTTTATCAGCAGGGCCCAGATAGTGTTACAGGGGACGATTGTCTGCAGATTGGCCATTGGGCCTTTTAAAGTGGTAAATTGTTGAGCAAAAGCAGAGCTGCACACAGTATGACGTAGCATGCGCTGCATGCCACTCACAGAGACTGTTGGGCTGACACCACTGAAAAAGGCTTGATGAGGATGTATTGAAATATTCCAAACACTGTTTAACTAATTAAGAAAGCTTTCATATCCTGTCGCCGCAAAAGTTGTATGTCTTTTTGTGTGATCATGCGTGTCACCCTCATGCAGGTATAGGCATTGGAGCAACTCAGATTTAAGTCAGTTAAGTCAAGTTTATCTTTAAATTTACACTACCCAACATCAAAAACATGAGTGGTAATTTGGCAGAAAGCCGTTATCTGCTCAGACATGGTCTCTTCCCATGGCTGACCCAGAACATCCTCTGACACATCTTCTCCACAGGGAGCTGTGGACGTGGGGGCCAGTGTGGTCGGAGAGCAAAACAAGTCCTGAGAGGCGGTCCCCGCAGGGACCTCTTGTCTCTTCCCTCTGCTTCATTACCATCTTCCCCGTTCTGTCCTCCCTTTCATCTGCAGTCTATCGCTGGCTCCAAGCTGCTCGCATCCGGGAATATGGTGAGTAGGGGTGGGAGGTTATAGACGGAGCGGCAGCGGATATGGGAAAAGGCAGAATAAACATTACAAAGAAAGGGCATTTTCATTTCAGTTTTAAAGCCCCCTTTTTAACAATGAAAATGGACACAAAAATAGGAAACTGCTGGTGGTTGGATGAAAGATTTCTCCTCTCCATTACGGCTCAGGTGGTTTTAAGTGATTCATTTTTCTGTTTATATGAACTATTCTCTGCCAGTGAGAGGGTCCGTTGGAAACTGGACTTTATCATATACAGAACATGTAATCAAACATGACAAGCATTAGCATTTCAGTGGAATAAATTGAAGTGCACAAATAGAAAATTTATGAACAGGGATAAAAGCACTTTAGCATGGATGATGCTGGAGCTAATTCTCAGGTTTCTGATTATTATACATTGCAAATTTATAACTTTTATTGTAGCCATTTATCTTTGCCCTGAAGAGATTTTCATAGTTAGCTGTATGACAACAAAACTCACTGAATGAAGAGATCAGTGAATCACACTGCACAGTTCAGTAGAATTAGCTGCACAATAGAGAAAGGAAAAGTTATTCCATTAATCTTCAAAGCGGCTGAGGCCAACAAAGATGTTTGGCTGAATCTCTTCACTTGATCTTAATTGTCTGAGTAAATGGAAGGGAGAGCCATTCCAATTTATGATCACCTATTTGCCCTCTAATGGTGTTTATAAAAAGGATGGGGATAAACAAATTAGGGCAGATGGACAAGATAAGAGACACACACACACACACAGACACACACACACACACACAGACACACACACAGACACACACACACACACACACACACACACACACACACACACGACTAGAGTCAAACTGAATTCTCCTTGCTTTTTGTGGAAACATAAACTATAATGATACTGCAGTCATTGCACACAATTTAATATTTTTAAAAAGAGGTTTAAACCTCTTTTGGACATATTTGTGCAGTGTTTCAGCTTCAAGCCTTTAGGTAGGCGTCTCCCATCACAGTGGGCTGGCATTACAAGGACGCGTGCTATCAACTTCTGTCCTGTGGATAGCGCCACTAACTACAGCCAACAAGCATTGATACATTAAAAAATTTTCACAAAAAGCGCACGTAGCGTTAGTTATGTACGGTAGCGATTTAAGCCGTCTGTCCCTTTAGAACATAAAACATTCGGCAGGAGCAACCTATTGTATACGGCCTGCCTCCGTGTGGGTTGGAGTGACATCTTGCTGACCGAAGCCAACCCATTATGAACCCCTTCTCCCCCTCAAGCAAGCGTTTGATGTCAGACTCAACTCGTGTGTGTCCAGGAGACCAGGGAAAAAGTTGTAAACTAGGAATTTTTGTAGCTTCTAAGTGAAAATCTGTGGTTGAAAGTTTCTCTCCTGCATCCTTTTTTGTACTTTCAGACATCTGCTTTATTTTATTGTTTCATCATGTTCGCTAGCTAGCATTAGCCGTTTCACAACTCCAGTTATAGTAACGGCAAATGACCAGACTGTCAAAACTCATTGCAAGACATTTTTCCCCCTTTCTCAACAAGCACACATAGTTATATAGCTACACTAAGCGACTTAAGACATCTTTTCCATATTTAATTAAACATTTGGGAGAACCTGCAACCCAATCGCCTGAATAAATGTTAGCACTTGTCAGTACATTTCTGCAAACCACGAATATGATACTTTTTGTACATTTCATATGGTAAATTGATTCCTATGTAGTGGATATGTTATTTTATGTTGTGGCAACACGGTGGTTGAAAAGACACTTGGTTAGGACTCGGAAAAAAACATGATTTTGCTTAAAATACCTGGGTTTGTTGCGACAAACATGACAGAAAAGGTCCAAAATATCCATTTCTCTCACCACAAACAGCTGGAAAAGTCACAACATCCCATCAAAAAATATAAGCTTCTGTTGCCACAAACAAGGTCCTGACGTGTCAAAAACATTGAACAGTGTCTGCTTTTGGCACAGATCTAGCCTCATATAATGTGAAGTACGAGACTTCAGAAATGTTGATATGATACATATAAAACATACTTTTGTAACCAATCCCTGGTTTGCAGAAACATATAATGCCAACAATTTATTCAGGTAGCTAGGTGGGGACCTGTCACACTGGAAAGTGTTACTAGTACATTCATGTGTCATTCTGAACCAAATATTCATTTCCCTTGGAGAACACTATGTGAGTGGCACTATCATGGTAGAAAAATAAATACAATTTAAACTTCTTTTTGGCTAATTTTAATCAAATAAGTTTCTTTAAAAAAAGGTAATTTTAATTTCTGTTTGACTAAAGTGTCAAAACAGTATGTATTTTGTGTGGGAAAACAACATGCAATTACTTTTACAATCAGTTTTTAGCTTTAGAAAATATTACAGAATTCATAGGATAATTATTATGTTCCCTTATTATAAAAAAGGCTTGTGTTTTTAAAAGTGACATAATACTGAGATAATATAGCCACTTTCATTGATTTATTTCAGATACATTTTATAGACAATAAAAACTGGAATATACATTAATTCACAGGTCAGAGATATAAATGCAATTCAGCAGTTTCACTTGACAAACATTAGATATAACTGAGGGTCATTTATTGCTTTACTGGGGTCAGCTTTGCAACACATTTTCCCATGACTCCACTTTGATTTCTCTGACCTATAACAGAAATGCGCCTTTCCTGAATGGAACATACAAATCTACACTTATCCACACACATATGAGGAAACATACACAGCCATGCTAACCTTGGTTTATGTGCATTTCTTCTGCAACTCTCTCAAACACACACTCATACACACACACACACCCTGCAAGTGGCCTTATCGCCAGACTCTCATGTGCCCCCAGACTCCACTAATCAAGACAAACTCCAGCCATTCCCCTCACCCCCCATAACCCACCCTATCATATCCTTCTCTCATTCCTGCACCCCCCCCCCCCCCCTCCCCGGTTCTCCCTCCTCCTTCATCTCCTCCCACTTGGCCCTCTGCGGCCAACTGTAATTGGTTTAGACATAATTTACTGCCCACTTGGTAATGTAGCATTTCAGCATCTGATAAAAATCATATCAAATCACAGCAATGGGCGCTACGGCTTGAAAGAGACTCTTTGTAATCATTTAGCAACCAGAGGACGTTCCTGCTCTCTCACTCAGTTCCTCTCTCAGTCTCTGTATGGCCCCGCACATATATATGTGCATGTAAAACTCTGCGCTGGCATTTTCCTCCTTCACTTTATGTTTTTACTGCAGGCCATTTTCAAGGGTCAAGACAAAGCACTTTACCCATTATTGTTCAAAAAAACACAGCTGCAGTTACCCAGTTGACTACTTTCAATGATATTCTTGTTTCCCCTTATTCTTATGAAACAAGAGAGTGGGGGAGAAACAGTGAGTGTGAAAGCAAAAAATGAGGATGGATGAGGAAATCTGCCTCAGACATAAGGCAAAGTAAAGATATCCAAATGCTGTGACAGTGAATTGATGTAAGTTGTAATTAAAACAGTTAACTTGATTTAGGGCTTCATATGGAATTGCAGAAAGCGCAGCTGTCTTTTCTCTCTGTACTTTCAGCGGGCCATAAATTGAGCCCTGGGCTGATTCTGTTGCCACATTTGTTTCCACACCATCACTGCTGAGCTACTGTTGCACTGTGGTTGAGAAATGATGGTGTTACACCATGCTACAACAGATGTCAATGGGGAAAAAAATACCCACAGATTATTACATTATTTTTCAAAGAATACAAATCAATTACACCAGTAGTTTAAATGTATAAAATAATATATAAAACTGACAGAAGTAGATTTCACAAGAAGAAAGCACTGACAAGAGGAAGAAGACGCATTTTATTATTTTATTTATTTTTATTTAAATTTTCACAATAAACCTCAGAGGTGGAAAAATAACCAGACTAAAACTTATTCAAAAGTTTGGATTCAGAATGATCCACACTCCTCAAGTTTAAAAGCTCTACATAACCGGATACTGAGGTAACTGGTTTGATGTGTAAGGATATGAACTTTGGGTTCAATTACGTGTGAAAGGACTTTTCTTCCAGACCTATGAGAGTGGAAAGGAGGCTCATGAACCAGCTAATCCAATGATAACACTTATCACCCCTAGCTTGCAGAATTTGGTCTTGACGTATGTAAGTATATACTTTACCATATTAATGTCTATATAGGTAACATTATTTGGACTACAGATAACATGGATTTACATTTCACGTTTGCTCTTATGGGCCCATTAAAATGTATAGATTATAAGACAATATAGTATGTTTATAGTGTATATTGTTACATAAACAAACTTAAAGTAAAAATTTGAAACTAATTTTTAAAAGAGTCTTCTACCCACCCACAGAGTTGAAACAGTAAAAAAAAAAATCCACTTCTGTTGGCTGTGGTATTTGAGATGGAAATTTAGTGGACCCTATTACCAGGTCCTGAAGTAGATAGCTATAAGCGCACAATTTGCCTTGTGTTTTATGAGCGGCACTAAATCTGGGTTTTATCAGTGGAAAATCCTGATGCGCTCTTCGGGTTTCACTGACGTTCAGTGCATTCAACACAGAAGTCCAGCCACTCTCTCTTCGAGGCTCATCTGCTCCATGCTTGACCACACAAAGGAAGAAGCCACTCGGCTAACAAAGACCCTATCTGGACACTGAACAGAGGCCTCGTGTGTGGAACAGTCCAGATAAGTAGACAGGTGATCAGGCTGTGATCAAAGACTCAACTTTACTTCCAAGGAGATTCTTTCTTTTAAAACAACACTACTGATTGTGCTAATTACCGACAGCCAACTCCCATTCAACAAGATAAGCACTTACTGCTCCATCTCTTTGTAATGTCTGTGAAAAGAACCGGAGCTTCATCACATTTGCCTTCTTTGTAGTTAGCTATGACTCTATAATCTATAGCTGCTTCTGCAGAAATTTGGATATGATATCATCATACCATGTTGTGCTATCCAATACGATCTGAACATATGGGTGAAAATCAATGTTAAATTACAGTCATAAATTATGACAGTGCCAAGATGTGGAATGATCCATTGGATAGCATTTCAAAAAAACTGCATTTGGTCGTGCCCCATAATATTAACTATGCTGATGTACGATTTTACCATTTTATGCTGGTGCAAACTCAGCCATGAAGGCTTTTAATTCTCTATCTTTGTAGGGGGGGGGAAGAGTTGTATTTGTGCTATAGAGAAATAAAAATTTAACACAAACTGGATGCTTGTCATTATTAAAGGAACAGTTCACCCAGAAATCAAAATTCAGTCATTATCTAATAATCCCCATGCCAATGGAAAGTCTGTGAAGTTTTACAAAACAACTGACAAAATGGGGACTTGTTTAAAAAGATTAACAGAAAAAATGTAGTTTCTGCACAACAGTAAGTTGGGACTGAACAGACAGAGGAAGTAGAGAAATATGATAAAAGGAAGAAGATAAAAACCAAAGAGAAATACAGGAGGATCCATCAGCAGAAATGTCTGAACCAAAAGTATCACTAAACCCTTCAGAAAGTCATGTCTTTAACTCACACAGCACAATCCCTGATTTTCATTCTGCATCACCAGGGTCTTGAACTCACAACTTTTGTCACTCGCATCACATCGTGTTCATGTTGAGCTACACCGTGAAGTGCTTCGACCTGGCAGCAATTATAAGGTGGCTTCACACATGGTTATGACAAATACATGATGGCCTGTCAGCCGAACAGCCCAGACCACAATAACTTCAAACTCATTTAATGACAAAGTTCTTTGAAATCATGTGTCTCTAATTCAGTGTTTTTCAGTCCTGTTCCTGGGACACCCTGCCCTGCATGTTTTCGGATATTTCTCTGCTCCAACACATCTGATTCAAATAAATGGTTCGTTATCAGGCTTGATGAATCCTCACAGCATAATCCAAGTCCCTGGAAGCCCTAAGTTCCCAAAATGATCCGAAAAGATGTTATTTACACCTTTTTTAAGCAAAAATCTTCCCTGTAGCCACTGAGATAAAAGCGTTTGCGTGTACCCCTTCTGAAGTGGAAGCACAAGCTCAAACGCCAGTACATGTGCCGCTAGACAAGATGTAATGCAAGCTTCTGGGTAGCAGGCAAACACTGAGGTATCCAGAGATGGCGAGTTCTAGCTGATTTTGTTTATCATTTTTGAGTGAGTTCTTCCTTTAAGGTACTTTTGACTTGTGCCACAGTTAAAAGGCAAACACAACCTGACACAGCTGTACTTACTTACTACAAATAAGAAAGTTAAAAGTGGATAATTTATACTATCAAGATTGGTCAGAATGGCCATTGAATCTTGGCTAATACTGCGATCTCTGGCCTGGGAGTTTGATCAACTTAAACACTGTTAATCACTTTTCCTTTTCTTTGCCTTTAAAGGTGCAATGTGTAAGATACGGCCATAATTTCAATTTAAAACGTTCAAAAAATGAACTAATGTTATAAACAGAACGTGAAAAAAAGTTACGTTAAAGATGTCTATTTATTGTATTGCAGAGATATCTACAGAAGTTAGCATGCTAACCAGCTAGCCCCGGCCCGTACTGTCTCATAATACCACTTTGTACCTCTAGAGGCGACAGTCCGATAGCTGGGAGATGTTTATGAGCTGCGAGTTTCTCAAAGTTTCACAAGCTCTCTTAGCATTTAGTCTAATAAGTAAAGAAAACAAACTTATAAACTGTCAAGAAAGGAAATATTCTTACTATCAGAAAAATACAACTGCACACCTTCTGAATTCAAGTTTGTCTCTTTTACCGATCTAAGACGAGCTTAATTACCTCATTAAATCATTGTAAAACACACTTAACTCAAATGAGACATAAACAAAATAAAACTCGCCAAAACCGTCCTGGTTTGTCTTTCCACAATCACCTCTGGTTTGGTCGAAGTAAATCCTGAATTTACAGAGTAAGATGTGACAATATTCCATCTCTACGTTTTTCAGTTGCTGCTCAAGGCCGGACGCTATCTCGCTGTTCTGCCGTTTTTCCTTTCTCCAGTCTGTGTCCTGTCATTCCCGAAGTCATAGTCCTCATCGGAGCCACTGTTAATCACCTCTGTACTGTATCTCCTGTTGTCAAACTGGGCTCCACTGGTCTCCAGCTCTTTGGTTTGCAGCTGTGTTCAGGCTGCGGAGTCCGGGGTTGAGTCCCGTTGCCCGCGGTGGCTCCCTCCATGATCCGAGGTCTTGATTTAGGCAGACTTCAGTGAGCAGGAGGCCCACTAGCTCCACTGCTAACAAAGCTAACAGTCTAACAGCTACAACCAAAGATTGCACAGCTCAAAATAACTAACTTAACTAACAGCAGACAGTATAGTGACAGCAGTTGGCGGTTACTCTGGTGATATGCGGCGCCCTACATTGTTGGACATACCTTCAAATATTTTACAGATTGCACCTTTAAAGTGAGAATATTACCTTTGTCTGTGCTGCATAAGTGCCCTTTGTGCCAGCTAAGGAAAAGGTTTTATATTATGTTTTCTTAAGACTCTGATTAGGAAGTTCCATATTGTTGCACACCAGGATTTTGCCAAGATCCATGTTGGAAATGACCACAAACCACCAGTTGGTCTTGTCGTCCTACTGTATGTTAGGCCTGGTCGGAGTTTCAGCAGCCAGCGCACAGATGGGATGGAACAAGCTGAGGCCTTCATGCAAAGAGCCAAATCCAGTGTCATCTGAGGTTAACTGGCTTGACTCTGTGTTTTTTGCTTGAAGCGAAGGAGTCAGTCAAAATACTGTTGGAATCTCGCATTGCCGCAGGGCCGCAATTAAAGAGAGAATTATTAGTACTCATTGCGAACAGTTAGTTATTGAAGTTTTAAAAGTTAAAGGAATTAATTAAAGGAGAAGAAAAGCTTAGAAGTAAATAGGCCGTTTTCTTGATTGTTCCAAAGTAAATAAGCTAGAAAACTGTTTCCATCCACTTTGGAGTACAATCGTCTGGGTCCTATTTACACCACGAGCTATTTAGCGAACTTGCACGAGCACATCCATTACCATATGCACAGCTGAAAGGTATCGTGCACTTACAGGGAAAACCTTGAGAGGCCAAATCTTGTCAAATTGAAGTAACAGCGAAAGGATTAACAATGCGTGTGGCTATGAGGTTGAATGCCCAACAACTGACTTGATAGTTTTAACAACTTAATAATATGTACAAAAGCGCAAAAGTGAGGCTCCAGTTACAGTTGGACTAAAGAAAAATACAATCTGTTCACAGCAGTGCTTTGGGACTGGAAGCCAGTTCAGAAACCAAACAGCAAATTATGTGTTTTATATCCCTTTGGTTCGTTTAACATAGGCCTTAGAAATCAGATCAGGTGTCATTGGAGGACAGAGTAATTGCTTATTAATCCCTTCTGAAACTATGTAATGAAACAATTCATTTATAACACAAGCTCTTATGGCTACAGTCATTGGAACATTGTCAATTTTCATAATCCCCTCACCCCCAGATTGAACTGCACAAGGAACTGAAACCCTATATCACTCTGCACTGTGGTCCTGACATCATCATGTCACTGGTGTGTGGACTCAGAGGTGTGGACTCACTGGGCGCTCTCTTCATACAAGAGTGTGCACTTGATAAGACTTACAGGCCACTTAAAAGCTTTTTAGTGGTTTTCAACCCCTGTCAGGAGTCAAGCACAGCCCTTTGGCTTTGTTACCGCCAAAACTCTTTTCACTGAGTCGATCTTGAGCTGCTCCCGCACCACGGAGCATGCCTCACACACCCACCAAAACTCACTCAAGAGTCACGCCATGGATTAACTTCAGACCAATAACACGCAATTAGATTTATTTTCCCGGCTTAAGCCTATTAGGCTACAGCCGAGCCGCCAGTGGTCGTGCTTTAGCTGAACTTAATTGTGTTTCTTATGCCCAATGAGCTGTGTGCTGCAGGGGGTGGAGGACTGGAAGAGGCCCTCATGTCAGCCTTGAATAGCCCGATGAAAAGCCACGCCTGTGAGCTGAGGAAGGGCGAAGTGGGAACTCTTCAAACTGTAAAGTGAAACTGACACCGACCGTAATCGGGTCACTTTGCCTGCTGTCCCCTTTCATCAGCTCGCTAATCCGATCTTGCAAACGTAAAGACATGACCACGTCTCTCACTCCGAGGCCTTCCGCTGTTCATTTACAGACCCTTTTGCCTTTGTGTACGTGTAAGTATATCCATCATTGTTGGTTGAATGGCTCCCCTGCAGCATAGCACCACAGAATAAAGACACAAAGTTTAAACAGTGAATATCAATTCAATCTCTTAAAGAAGCTTAAAGAATTCCTCTGATGGGAATGCCCAGCACTAAACACCTTTTGAAAAATACTACTAGTATTTTAATACATACCATTGATTTGTAATTGAGTGTGGAGGTCTAAGGATCTTATTCTGGAATGACAATAACCCATGGTACATATTCTTCTGATTACATGTACATTCAATTCAGAAGCTAAATCACCTTTAAAGCCCCCTCTGTACCTGCTTTCTCTTCTATTCCCCTGTCTCTTGCTCTCTGCTCAGTTACATATGTGATGTCTCACCTCTCTATTCACTTATAGACTTTGACAAATGAAATATCCATCCTTCCTTGTCAGGAGGATGTAATACCTTTCGCCAGCAAACAGAATGAAGCCATAAGACCAGTACTTAATCACATCCTCATCCATGTGGAAAGAGCGGCACAGGCGCCTCAATGGAGACAATAAAAAGTAGAGAGAGGAGGACGTTATTGTCTGTAGCTGTGAGCAGAGAAACACAAGGTGGAAGAAGGATCTTCAGATGCTCCTTTAGTGACTTCTACCAAACAGACAACATGACATATAGTACATTACCATGCCACCAAGTTAGAAAACCTGATTACTGTATTACATTTCCTTGTGTGTCTTTGCAATCCTGTGTACAGTCCATGACATCAACCCTGGTACATCCAACAAATTGCTGCTATTAAATGTAGATTGCTCCACCCATAATGAGACCAGTGAGCACTCAGAGACACATCAAGCCTCACGCAACCCAACCAGAACGAAAACAAACATCTGAAGCTGCAAACTCTCATTACACCATCACCCCTCCAGACCCACACTCCAGTTTGAAACACTGCTTGATGACTGAACAAACAAATCCCAACATTTTGAGTGTTTGGCTTTTGGGGGGCAGATTAGTAATCATATCTCGTTCCTGTTATTATATGTCTGGGCTGGGAGACGGAGGTGTGGGATACAGCACACAGATGAAGGAGGGAGAGAGGAGTTAGTGGGCTTTTGCTGAAAACATAATTGGCATGGCCCCAGTGACATTGTCCGTCAAATAGTGCTGTGCCTCTCTGTGTGCATTCGCAGGGCCCCTGTGATGTTTCATTAAACAAGGAACGGGGCCTCTGAGGAGATGTTTGTGCAGCCTCTGTGGCTCCACCACACAGCGAGGAGCGCGCCTCCGCCATCACAGCGTTACTATAATTAGCTTTGAAACCTCCGTTGTCTTCACATATAAATTCGCTCAATTATGTGTGTGTGTGTGTGTGTGTGTGTGTGTGTGGGTGTGTGTGTGTGTGTGTGTGTGTGTGTGTGTGTG